>JAUJYN010000082.1:123827-207180 GCA_030737835.1 Acorus gramineus | reverse complement strand
CACACTACTACTTTAAAACACTTGAGAGAGAAAGAGAGAGAGAAAGCCATTCCCAAACCGAATCCACTCTCCAAAAATCATCTCCAAAACCCAGGTTAAACCTAGCTTAACCTCTGCCAAACCCTAACCCATTTCCTACCCAGGTTCTGCCCAAACAGAACCAGGTCCCAGGCGGTTAGTCATAAGTAGCCGTCCCCCTTCAGGCAACTAAAGTCCAGTAGCCAACCCTCACCTACCCCCCCTATCTTTGTAAACCTCCCTTTGTCAAGTCCCGAAAGCAGAAAAGGATTCCCCATTTTCACCTCTGTGTGCGGTAGAAATTTAGCAGCAAAGAGAAAAAAAACCCGATAATGGTTGAAGAGAGGGATGAAGGCATGCATGTACAAGAGAGAGCAAATAAAAGTTTTTTTTATTTTTTATTTAAAGTTGGGTGTTTAAATTAGGGGTACAAATGAAGCAGATTTAAATAGATGCAGGAATTCCTAACTCCTAATAAAGCTGGTCTTGGACCAGTCCGTACTGGGTCTGTTGAATGGGTGTATCTATTTGCATCTTTATATTTTTCAATATATAATCTGATATTTGCATGAGATTCTGAGATCTCTACATTAATAATCATATTTTTATTGGGATTTGATCGCCAATCTGACTTGATAATTTCTGGTCGTCGGATGTGAATGGACCAATGGGCTAGATTCGTGGATCGTGGGTGATTCGGGTCGTGCGCTTTTGTTAATCGAGTCTTGGGCCACGATAACGTGAAGCATAGTTAGTGGGCTCATAAATGGGCCCTACATGTACTTAACTAATGGTCGGGGAATCATTGGAGTGATGAGATTGCAGGGCTTATTTTTTTTCTTTCTTTTCTTAGGCCCTGTTTGGGAATGAGTATTAGGAGTTTTTGAGTTTGTGGAAAGCTGCTTTATCCAAATCTATTTCCAAATAGAAAAAAATAAATTAAAAGTTGCACATATATTTATATAAGTAAGTATTCAAAGGCTAGCTTTTATCATAATCTGTGGAGAAACAACTTCCTGCAAACATAGTTTTAAACCCAGGTTTTGAAGAAAGCTAACTCTCAAACTCATTTCCAAACAGGGCCTTAGTTCTTTGTGAATATGGACTCCACCTCGTCAACCAACCTCACCTACACATTGCATCGTTATTATTTGTTAAACTGAGGTGAAAAAGAAGTGAATGTTTGTAACAAATGTTCAGACACTACAAAATTACCTAGAAGAAGAAGAAGAATGTCAAATGTAATGTATACTTTAATAAATTGAATGCATAAAAAATAAAAAATGGGGTTATATACAAGACATAGAATTCAACATGCAGAAACTAAAACCCTAGAAATTTAGCAGCAAAGAGAAGAAAGCCTGATAATGGTTGAAGAGAGGGATGAAGGCATGCATGTACAAGAGAGAGCAAATAAAAGTTTTTTTTTTAAAGTTGGGTGAAGTTGGGTGTTTAAATTAGGGGGTACAAATGAATCAGATTTAAACAGATGCGGGAGGTCCTAACTCCTAATAAAGCTGGTCTTGGACTAGTCCATACTGGGTCTGTTGAATGGTGTCTCTATTTGCATCTTTATGTTTTCCTTGCACACCCAACATAAATGAATATTTAAAAGATCCATTTTATGTTGATGTATGTTGGGTGTGCAAGATGAGGAGGAGGGTGGGTGGGGCTCGGGCAGAGAGGGGGGGGGGAGTCGAGGTGGGGTTGGGGGCGGAGTTGGGGTGGGAAGGACAAAGAGAAGAGGAGAGGAGGAGGTGGAGAAAGATTTACCTTGGATTTTTCTGTACCATAGGTCTCACTGTAGAATCCCATCAAAATTTGAAGTGCGACTTGATGTTTTTCACGATCTTTAACAGGGGCCGCATGTGGCTAAAGAGTAGTAGAAGTCCTCGGGCCCCTCCAACGCCACCCCATGGTCTGCTCTGGGTCCGATGTCGAATTTAAAGCTATGGGCTTCTTTCATTGCCAAGGTTCTTGGCCCATAGACTCTGCCCCCAATGCCACCCCACCCTCCGCACCAACCCCACTCCTCCTCCTCCTCCTCCTCCAAACATAAAATGGATCTTGTGCAAGATCCATTTATTTAGATGTGTTGAAAGAAAATAATGTTTTCTAGGCCCCAACATCACAGGCCCCATGCGATGGCATATGTCTAATACCTGTTATACCCTTGTGTGATTATTTTGTTTTTTTAGTAACCGATCCCCACAAAACGAGGAGACAATTACATTTTACTTTTTTTTTTCCATAATCCACATCTTGCAAACCTTCGCTTATCATCCTCTCCACTTCTCCCAGGCAAACTAAGACAAAAAATACAAAGAAGATTTTTCCAATATAGACTACCGATAAAGGATAGAGAAGGCTTCGTAAGGAATCGTTAGGTACGGGAAATGAAAGCAAAATCATCATCATTTTCTCAAGGTGTATATTTGGATGGGAATGACATTCACTGCTTGAAAGGAGAAGATGGTGACAATGGATGAGGATGCTGCAAAGCGTTTTAAAATCCTCTGTTTCTTTGTTCTACTGTTTTTAAGGTTAGTTACATTTAATTTATATATGGTTTGTATTGTCACGCCCCGGGCGTCCCCGAGACGCGGCAAGTGTATATAAAATATCAGAATCTACACAGGAGGTCAATAATATCATACAAATGACACACAGACAACAAAAGCAGGGCTGACATGATATATACACCAAATGCGGATAACTAAAGACTGAATCTGTAATCAAAACACACTACAGACTCCATACATAATCACATGTCCTGTGAGAGCCAATATACATACAAAGACGTCCAAATACAACACAAACGCGTGCCCAAGCACGGAAAATAATACATACTGGTACAAGGGATGCTGATAGTCTCTGCAACTCGCGGGACGTGGCGCTACTCCGCTACTGATGAAGTCCCTCGGGGAGCTCCTCCTCTGGATCCGACTCAGATGACACTGAAGAGAAAATATTATGCGAGGGGTGAGCCACACGCTCAGTAAACGGCACAACCCATGCATCACAGACAATATTGACCACAACCAGCTATCCTTATAATCCACAATTCATATTACTTAATCCACAAATGATAGCACAACTCAAAGCCGTGGGTTGCTCAATCGCCAACCCACTACACCCTCACCCTCACCCTTCAATGGGCGACAAAGGATATTGGGACTGGCTACACATAACCAGCGGGTCGCTTCCGCCAACCCGCCACACCCTCACCCTTACCCTTCAATGGGTGACATAGGATATTGGGACTAAATGCACCAAAAACCAACGGGTCGCTTCCGCCAACCCGCTACACCCTCACCCTCACCCTTCAATGGGTGACATAGGATTTTGGGACTTACAAGCATCCAATCACAACTCCAGTGGGTCGTTCATCGCCAACCCACTACACCCTCACCCTCACCCTTCAATGGGTGACATAGGATTTTGGGACTGACTAGGCTGTTGGTCACCCTTGGTCCACCGATAGTCTCTCCTCCACTCCGTAGGCCGCCTGGTCTACTCCCACATTCAGCACAGTCCGTCCTAAATCAGGAGGTGCCTACTGATGGGAGCCCTCTGTCAGGAAGGCCTATCTAACGCTGGGGTAGTCTCTACCGGATCCAACGAAGGGAACAGAACAGCCTACCCATCGCATATGATCCACTTGGATCCGCAGACGGCACATTATAACAACACTAATGTTCTGAATTCCTCAGAACCCACCAGGGCGCATAACTACGATGCGGGGAACATGCATAACAGTTACAACAAGGTGGAATATCGTTTGGGGAAAGCAGCTCGGGAGGGCAGCGTGAGTTCCCGTTATAGGATACCCCGACAATCAAACAAGGAACACGGTGTACCCTAACCCGGGTCTCACCGCTGTCCTCGCAAGGCCCCTCCCCTATGATATTCACTATAACATGCATTTTAACATTTACTAGCATTTAATTTAATAAATAAACTAGTAGGGCACATGCATCGGCCGGGCTTCCTAACATGGAACCAGGGGACATGCTGCATGGCTCATACACAAACCCTAAGGGTGCAAGTCCCTAACATGCAAAGTCTAGGGTGTCACGCCCCAGGGCTGGCCAACCCCGGGACGCGGCAAATGTATATATCAAATCAGAAGCCTACACAGGAGGTCAATAATATATATCATACACAGACAACTAGAATGACACACATGCAACAAAAGAACTGACATGATATATATACACCAAATGCGGAAGCTAAAACTGAGTCTGTGATCCAAAACATATTACAGACTCGATACACAATCATACGTCCTGTGAGAGCCAATATACATGAAAACAACTGAATATATACAACACGTGCCAAGCACGGAAATAAAATACATACAGCCAAGGAAAGGGATGCTGATAGCCTCTGGTACTCGCGGACGTAGCGCTGCTCCGCTACTGAAGGAATCCCTCGGAAAGCTCCAACTGCTGCTCCGGCTCTAGCTCAGGCTCAGTGACCACTGGGGAAAAACATGTGTGAGGGGTGAGCCACACGCTCAGTGAACAGCACAACCCACGCATCACAGACAATATTTACCAATATTCCATTATTTATCCAGCCATCAATACATAACAACATAAACCAGTAGTTCGTATTTCGCCGAACCACCACACCCTCACCCTCACCCATCCATGGGTGACATAGGCTATTGGGACTGATAATCATCTATTCACAAATCCAGTAGGTCGCTCATCGCCAACCCATTACACCCTCACCCTCACCCATCAATGGGTGACATAGGATTTTGGGACTGACTAGGCTGTTGGTCACCCTTGGTCCACCGATAGTCTCTCCCTCCACTCCGTAGGCCGCCTGGTCTACTCCCACATTCAGCACAGTCCGAAACCAAATCAGGAGGTGCCTACTAATGGGAGCCCTCTGTCAGGAAGGCCCTGTCTAACGTTGGGGGTAGCCTCTACCGGATCCAACGCAGGGAACAGAACAGCCTATCCATACGCATATGATCCACTCGGATCCGCCGACTACATATCATTACAACTCAAATGTCATGAATTCCTCTGAATTCAACCAGGTGCATCATCAAGATGCGGGAACATGTACAAAAATCAGTAAGGCTGGAATATCATTGGGGGAAAGAAACTCGGAAGGGCGGCGTGAGTTCTCGTTATAGGATACCCCGACAACCAAACAAGGAACACGGAGTACCCTAACCCGGGTCTCACCGCTGTCCTTGCAAGGCCCCTCCCCTATAATATCTACCAACTATACTAATAATTATACCAATCATACAATCATTACATATAATATTATTGGGACTAGAACCTTGGGAGGGCAGCCCGAGGTCCCGATACAGGACATCCCGACAACCAAACAAGGAACACGGAGTACCCTAACACGGGTCTCAGCGTTGACCTCGCAAGGCTCCTCCCTATAATATTATCCTAAGGCATGCGATCTAACAGATACCAGCATTTAATTTAATAATTAAACTAGTAGGACGCATGCATAGGCCGGGGTTTCCTAGCATGAAAACCAGGGGACATGCTGCATGGCTCATACGCATATCCTATGGGTGCAAGTCCCTAACATAAAAGCCTAGGGTAGCATGCATTCTACATTTTCATCATGCTCACATGCAATACATGTTATTACAGGTTAATATAATCCATGTCGCCCCAGGAGAGGTCGGTATACGCCCAAGTGCGTATAACACCTCTCTACTGGGTTGGATTGTCCCACTCACCAGAATCGGGGTCGTCGTGCGACCGCCCGTCAAGATCTGCAAGACAGACAATCAATATGGTGAGTTAAAATCATAAATACTACAAAATACATAAACCCACAATTAAACTCCCAACACTCGGGCAAACGTGCATACGACCCGCACGCACGCTAGCCCGAGCACTCCGACAACTACCCGCGCGGCCGGCAACCACCCGCACGGCCACCCGACCGCCCGGGTGCACCGCCGCGCCTCCGCCTGCGCACCCCGCACGCCTCGCGCCGCCCGCGAGCACCGTGCGCGCCCCCGCGCGCAGCGCCTCGCCTCGCCTCGCGCGCACCCCGCGCGCACCTCCGCCACCTCGCCGCGCCTCGCGCGCACCTCGCACGCACCTCCGCCACCTTGCCGCACCTCGCGCGCACCTCCGCCACCTTGCCGCACCTCGCGCGCACCTCGCACGCACCTCCGCCACCTTGCCGCACCTCGCGCGCACCTCGCACGCACCTCCGCCACCTTGCCGCACCTCGCGCGCACCTCGCACGCACCTCGCCTGCCCCGCTGCGCCTCGCGCACACCTCGCACGCACCTCCGAGCGCACGCCCGCGCGCGCACGCTCGCGCGCACGCCCAGCCGGCCCCCTGCGCTCGCTGCCAGCACTGCCAGCCTGTCCCGCGCGCCCAGCACGACCAGCACCTCGCGCCAGACCCGCGCACGCCCGCGCGCACGCCGCGCGCACGCACGCCCGCGCGCGCACGCGCGCATCCCCGCACGCGCCCAGCCCGCGCGCTGCCTAGGCCGCTGCCGCTGCTGCCTGCTGCCCAGGACAGCCCAGCCACTGCTCGAGCGCCACCACCGCCCCTCCCACGACCTCCGACCACCTCCGACCACCTCTCCCACTGCTGCCGACCCCTCCAACCACCTCCGACCACCCTCCGACGACCCCCACTGCCACCAACCACTCCCCAAACACAAAACCCCCCCCTAGCATTCATCTAGACAAGAAAAAAGAGGAAAAGAAGCTTACCGAGGGGGAGGAAGGGGTGACCGGGTGCTCTCCGCGCGCCGAAACCTTTCCCAAAGGCCTTCTCACGCCCCGATCTATCACGGCCCTCGATCTGGCTCGAAACAGAGGAGAGAGAGGGGAGGTCGGGGAGGCTAGGATCGTCGGAATCGGGTTTTGAAGGCACCGGGGTGTAGATCTGGACCCGATCTACACTTCCCGTGCTTTGGGTTTTCGATTTTGAGGGGTCTAGGGGGCTTGAAAGGAAGAAAAACGGAGAGGGGAGAGAGAGAGATCTCGACGAGGAAGACAATGAATAGTGTTTAGATATTTTTGATTCCTTTTAAGTAGAGTGCGACTTAAAAACCCGGATACGCCCCGGAACTGCGAAATTTTTTCAAACGATGCCGGAATTCGATGAAATTTTCGTGAGAGGTCTAAAATGGCACTAGGACACCAAATATGCAATTAGATTTTCAATCGGAGTCCTCTAGCTCAGACGATAGCTAACAGTCTGAAATTATGCGGTTACGATCGAAAAACCCTAAAAATTTTAAAAACTGCCAGGACGCTCCAACGGTTACCAGCAGGCTAAAAGTGACACATATATAACATAGGGTAACATGCATTCTACCATTTAATCATGCTCGCATGATATACACATTACAATATGTCAATATTTATCCATGGTGCCCCAGGAGAGGTCGGTATACGCCCAAGTGCGTATAACACCTCTCTACTGGGTTGGATTGTCCCACTCACCAGTGATCGGGGTCGTCGCGCGACCGTCCGTCTAGATCTGCAAGACAGACATTCAATATGGTGAGAAACCACACAATTTATACTTAGAAATGCCTAGAAATACCCAAAACTCGGATAAGCATGCATACGGGCTCGCACGCATGCGAGCACGCGCGTACGCACGCGAGTCCGAGTCCCCCGACACCTACCCGAACCCTCGGGCAGCCATTCGCATGGCCCCCCTGCATGCGCACGCACGCACACACCCCGGCACCATCGGCGCACTGCCGCGCGCTTGCCCGCGAGCCCAGACGCGCACCCGCACGCATGCGCACGCTCGCGCGCGCCCACGTGCACCGCGCGTCCAGCCCGTGCCCCTCGCGCAGCACCCCGCGCACTGCCCCAGCATGCCCCAGCACGCCCCAGCACGCGCACGCACGCGCATGCACGCGCGCGCGCGCACTGGTTCCCTGCCCAGCGCCCAGGCGCACTGCCCAGGCGCACTGGCCGCGCGCGCGCACGCCCGCGCGCACTCCCGCGCACACCCCCGCTCGCGCCAGAACCCGCGCGCACCCGCGCGCCCACTCCGCGCGAACCCGCGCACCCGCGCCCACGCACCCGCGCGCGACTGCGCCCGCCAGCCCCCCTGCCCTGCTCGCCTGCGCGCCCAACCAGCTCGCCCGGCCTGCCAGCGCGCACAGCCACTTCCCGCAGCCAGCCTGCACCGTACACCTCCCTCTGCACCCCCCGAGCGCACGCCCGCGCGCGCGCGCTCGCGCGCCCAGCAAACTGGTGCCCTGCTCCCAGCCTACCTAGCTAGCCCTGCCAGCCTACCCGAGCTAGCCCTGCACGCCCAGCACCAGGCACGCCCAGCGCCAGCCCGAGCGCACGCCCGCGCGCACGCCTGCGCGCACGCACGCGCGCGCCCTGCCAGCGGCCCTGCCTGCTGTGCCTGCTGCTGCTACCCTGCCATCCTGCCCGAGCCCGAGCTCCTCTACCACCCACCTCCGACCACCACCACAGCCTCCGACCGCCTCCCACAGCCCTCCGACGGCCACCCACCGCCGCCAACCGCCTCCCAACCACAAAACCACCCCCCTAGCATACATCTATGCAAGAAAAAGAGGGAAAGGGGGCTTACCAAGGGGAGGAGAGGAAGTCCGGTGGCTCTCCGCGCGCCGAAACCTTTCTCAAAGGCTCTCCTACGCCCCGATCTACCTCCATCGCCGAGATGGCTCAAATCAGGGACGAAGAGAGGGCGGACGGACGGGCAAAACTCGCCGGAATTAGGATTTGAAAACACCGGAGTGTAGATCGGGACCCGATCTACACTTCCTATGTTTTAGGTTTTAAGTTTTGAGGGGTCTAGGGGGCTCAAAACCAAGAAAAACGGATAAGGGGAGAGAGAGGGCTTGGGGAGGAAGAAGATGAATAGTGCCAAGCACTTTTTAAATCCCACTTATATAACCAGCGACTTAAAAACCCAGATACGCCCCGGAACTGCGAAATTTCGGGAACGTTACCGGAATTCGATGAAATTTTCGTGAGAGGTCTAAAATGGCACCAGGACACCAAATATGCAGTTAGATTTTCAATCGGAGTCCTCTAGCTCAGGACGATAGCTAACAGTCCACAAATTAGCGGTTCCGATCGAAAACCCTAAAAATTTTAAAAACTGCCAGGACGCTCTAACGGTTACCAGCAGGCTAAAAAGTGACACATATATAACATGTATGATGTTAATGTCACATTTTTTACATCGAAATACTCATATTCTAATTTTTGTTACAACTATAAATGTAACAGTCTGAAATGTAACATTCATTCGTGTATTGCATTTCTTTCAATGCAAATAGTAATTTATATTTGTTACATTTATTAATGTAACAGTCAAGTACATATATATTTATTAAATGTAACACACAACAAAAATGATGTTTGACATTTTCCATAAAATATAACTGATTATTGAAAATAGAATTTTTTTCTAAATTGTTTAAACATTACATGGAATGTAAAATATTTATGTTAGATAAATGTAACAGTTTTTATATAAATGTAACAAATCGTTGTGAAAGATATAAATATTTAAGAAATGTAATGTGGTTTTTTATTTAAATACCCGAATTTTTTAATGTTCAGTTAATAACATTTTTTTAAAAAAAAGAAAATTAATTTGTATAATAAGAATATAAGTTTTTAAAAAAAATCTAGGCCATTTGAAGAATTTTGACGAAAACAATTTAGATAACTTTTGGTGTAATCTATGTTTAATTGTAATTTAGGTAATGATTTCAAAATTCAAAATTTGAAATGAATAAATGAATTTCAAGATTCACACAAGTCATAATCGAATAGAGAAAAGAAGGAGGATTCAGGTTAATAGGACATATTTTTAATGAATGGTTGATCAGTATTTTGACATTTTTATTTTTTTTTGAAAAGTTAATAAATTAATAAATAAGAACCAATAAGGCATCTCATAGGACCTGTGAGTATGGCTTATTTTTTGAGGCCTGGGTTGAAAAGAATATAGTTTATTTGAGTTGGGTATGCCTAGAATTGAGTGTGTGGAGGAAATAAACGGGTGCAAGTAGCCACCCACTGTTGTAATGGGCCTCAATCCACACATAAAAGTTATGTCCGACCCGCGGACCCGGATCAACTCTCTCGAGGGGTTCTGTCTCCTCAGTTTTTACTATTTCTTCGATTCTCGATGGGTTCTGTCTCCTCAGTTTTTACTATTTCTTCGACCTTTTTGAAACCCTAGTTCATTCCCCTGACACCCGTCGATCGACGCCGAAGCCCTTAAAAATTGATGAATCGGGAATCCATAGAAGGCGCTGGTACGTATTCCTCAAAATCCTAGTGGATCTTTCGAAGAAGTTCGATGATTTTGTCTCGGCTGTAAACCCTAGTTAGGGTTTCAATATTTTTTTTTTCTTCTTCTCAGTTTCTTGAAAACTTTTATCACAGGGCGGGCAATGGCGGAAGTAGAAAAGAAAGGAGGGAAGCTGTCGGCGTCCGAGTCGGAGAAAGTGCGTGAAGGAGACAAATCAGTACACCTTCCTATCTATTCAGCGATGTGGATCATAGTTTGCGCGGGATTTTTACTCTATTTCACATGGGACAATAAATATGTAGGCTTTAGTGTTTCAGTATTTCTTTCCTTACTTTTCACCTTAATTTGCTTTATTGAGCTCTACAGGGTGGAAAATAACGATCCCAAGACTCAGTTAAGGTATAAGCTGGCTGTTTGGTTGTTTTCATCCATATTTATCAGCATGTGCTCATGGTGGGTCTCTGTAATCACATCATCGTTCGCCCTGTCCATGGCACTGGTGTCAATTTCCGTGTTCATTATTGTGGGGACGTTTTTTGGAACCTTCATCTTATGCCGCGATACTCATAACTAAAGAATAGATGAGTCGCTCTTAACTTCTGATGTGAATGTTCTTAATGGATTTGGGATCTGACTTAAAGTATGTGTTGTGTGGTTTGGAACTTTTTTATTTATCTTGTTTTAGTGATTTTGTGTTTGATGAAGTTATCAGGAACTTTTGTAAACTGCACACATTGTAGCATGTTTTAAGTATTTATTATGAACTGCATTGTTACATTTGTGTTAACTGGGGCATTGCACTTTCTTTTGGGTGGACTTGAAATAATTTACATTTGTGTAAACTGAGACATTTTTTGTTTTGAGTTTTGAATGCACATGGTTGTTGCCATGTTCGGGTGGATTTGAAATAATCAGTGCAGTGACATGTCTTTGGTCTTTTATTATACACATGGAATCAAAGGACAACAAAAATCTACAACTTTCTATTGCTGTCATCGTAAGTAAAGTTGTTTTGTATAATAAACTTTTTATCCGGTACTACCAATGTATTTTTAACATGTGCCTTGATGTACACACAGATCTACATTGATAGTTAATAAGCTAAGAAACTCTGCCTTGTGTATTGCATTATTCAAAGCTCACTTCTTCTTTTTTTTTTTTTTTTTGCTTGCATGTGGTTAGAATTAAAATTCACAAGATTAAATCCTCATTGTGATCCATAGCTTGTTCAGTAACAGCTACATAAAAGTGCCGACAGTCGTGCCCTATCAATTTGTAATTCTTTCAGTTCTATGCACTCTTGTTTCTTGTTTCACAACCTTTCAAATTCTGTCCTCAATAATACATATGCTAGCCAGACTGTGCAAAGAGTGATGAACTTGATTAGGCCACTTATGTAGGCACCTGTGGAGGAGGATTTTATTGTTTATACCTCCTGTATGCCAAAGCTAGTTATTTATGTTTTCTTCTCCATTTGGCTCATTTGCAGGATACAAATAGAAACTAATATTTTTATCTCCTTGTCTCACTGGTTCTTGCATTTTGATTTTTTTGGATGTGTTTTAGCCACTGCTGTGAGATAATTTTGGGCTCATAATTTTTTTGTCATTGGTTGTTTTTAGTGTAT
Source organism: Acorus gramineus (assembly GCA_030737835.1). NCBI lineage: Eukaryota > Viridiplantae > Streptophyta > Magnoliopsida > Acorales > Acoraceae > Acorus > Acorus gramineus. Next base: position 195,245 of record JAUJYN010000082.1, on the reverse strand, counting down.
ATATTTTGGAATCTTTTTTTGGGCACTCCAACAATGGGACCACACTTCTTGATGTATGATGAAAATGATGCAAGATCAGATTATTTGTTATTTTCTCGACTTTATTTTTTTGCATCTTATATCAAAGAAGTTTTGGATTAATGTATCGTCTTGTGGTGCTGCAAGCATGCTTAAGTTCCTTGTTTAACGTTTGTCCATTGTGTCTGTTTTATTGTGTTGTACATGGAAAATGTTTATATCCATTATAATGCTTCCTGCCGTAGAAACTAAACTTCCATCCTATGTTTTTGTGAGTAAAAAATAAAGAATGATCATTTACATGGGTTGTTTTTCATAAACCAAACCGTAGGACATTTAGTGGCTCAGGCCCCTTAGATGCATCCCTGTAGATAGGCTAAACTGCTAAAGAGAACATTATTCATGCAAAAAGAATAGAGACAACTACAAGCTATTACAATCCTAAATGCATTCCAAGGAAGCCTTGATTAAAACTTTCTATATCTTTCTCTCTTTTGAATGGTGAGTCGTTGGTCTTAAACCAGGTCTCTGAATTCTTGAGGGAGTTGCATCATGTTAGTCTAGGTAGACATGCCCACTCATCTATTTGTAGCCAGCCATGATATTGGGTTGATTATTTGGGTTGAAGGGGCTGAAGCTCACATTTGAATCTTTGGGGAATACACTTTTTTTTATCATATTAGGAGCCTCTTTAGCCTTGGTACCACTGATGAGAACTATATTGTTATCAGAATTTGTGCAAGAAGCTTTTGCTTAGGTAGCCTTTTATCTTAGGCAATGTTGAAAAAATGCTAGGCGCTAGTTGGGCGGTTGAGGAGAGACTATGGATTGATTGGCTAGGCGCTAAGTGTTGTGGGTTGGGGCCGCCTATTCCTAAGCGGGGGATTAATTAGGGCCTAGAAGGGATTTTTAGAACACTGATCTTAGGTTCTGTTCCCTCCAAATTTTCCATATGGCAACAGTGAGATTTATTTTACTGAGGTTGGTTGGCTGGCCATTCTTATGAGAAGTACCAAGTTAACATTTAACTTGATCAAGGAGATTTTTTTTCTTCCCAGTATGGAATATTGGAATTCGTGCTCGTTCTTGCTCATGAATCTAAAGCCTGCTTCTCCTATCACTAACTTTGCCCAAGGTACCTTCCCCCCCCCATCACGCAGGTTCTGGAAATATTGAAATTGTATTGGAAAATATATGAAGAGTTCCTTGCCTTTCCTGTTGTTAAGGGAAAGAAAAGTGAACTGGAAAAATTAGTCGATTGTCTCCCCCCAACTAGAGAGGTCTTTACCAAATCAATCTTTGTGCATAATTTTTATAACATTTTTGACATACCATATGATTGGGACCATTCCATAGCACATATTTTCTACTACTTGCTAATTTATAGTTAAATTGTTTATCAAGCTTTCATTTCAAATGTTGATAAGGTGTGAATTCACATGTTATTGGTCAACATTTTGCAAGTGATGTTTGAAATAAACAACATAAATGAGAAGGGATAGAAGGCATGGTCTGGCAGACGTATAATCCTCGTACTGTAAATAGTAATAAATTTTTTTTTCCATTTATCTTCTAGAGTAATAATTAACAATTGAAGGGGGCAAATATTTTGGATTTTCTATGCTTTGGTGCTGCCATTCCATATGCACTTGTTATTTATGGAACTTATTAATTTTTCTGATTTTACTATTGCTCGTCTTTTACCCTATTTCAGTCGTATGTAGAAATGAACCTCATTATTTAAAGTAGTTATGTTCTGAAATCGTATTATACTATACTTCCACTTTTTATGAAGATGATAAATCTTGTTCCTTGATTGCTTGCCCAATCTTCCACAAACTTTGCACACACAAGCAAGCATGCATGAATGCATGCTATTGATTCTTCATTTTCTAAAGTTGGTCATTTGCCACATTATAGCATTTTTCTCTTGACTAAATCAATGAAACTTTTTTTTTTATTATACCCTAATGAACTTTGGAAATAAATTACAAGACAGTGGGCTGCATTCAAGCCATGCAGATTGAACTGATGGTAGAACAGTTTGGTTCAATCAACTTGTTTAGTTGACGTGGTTTTGGATAGATCAAAGTATTTCTTGTCAGATGTCCGTTTGATAATGTGTTTATCTGAACCGTTAACTAATCAATCGATATATTTTTTTTATTTTTTTTTATTTTTTTGGGATGATGAATGGACGATCGACTTTATGGTCAAGCTGATAAAATGATTTCATTTGTTTATCTCGGTCTTATAGAAAATTCAAGTTTGTTAAAATTTTGAATGTTTGATTTTGTGGCAAATTTTTTCCTAAGATCATGGCTTGTTTTGGGTGTTTGTTTTTAACAAAAAAAAAAATTGATTTTAAAATTGAGTTTGCATAAAGTTGTTTTTTATGGTTAAATTAACTTTTGGTCATATAGTTTTTAATCTAGTTGTAGATTTTTCTTGGAAATAAACTCAAAAAAACGTTTCAAATCCGTTTTCAAATGTGAACAAAAAAATAATAGTCCAGCGGTTTATATGCTATCGTAGTGTATATATAATAGTGTACTATTCATTTCACTAGTATATTAATTTTTTTTTTTAATATATATTAGTTTATCTAAGTTTATATATATATATATATATATATATATATATATATTACTTATTAAAAGGATTCTGTGACTCAATATTTTTATTTTCATTTTTATCTTTTAATCAATTATTTAATTACTTATAATAGTAGTAGATGTAGATAATAGATTTATTTAAATTTTAAAATTATTGAATGATAAAATCTGATCTAATAAGATTATGATTTGTTTTATAGATTTATTTAAATTTTAAAATTATTAAAATTAGATGTAGATAAGAAGATTTAGAAGATTTTCTAGATAGAAATTATTCATGAGATCAATGCAAATCCCAGTAAAAATATATTTCAAATATTAATCTATTTCTTATCTATTACTTACTTATTAAAATGATTCTGACTAATTATTTTTATTTTCTTTTTTATCCTTTAAATAATTGATTAATTACTCATACATGTGTTTGTTTAAATTTTAAAATTATTTAATGATACACAAGATTTAATGGATTTGCATTTTTCATAATCTAAAATCTAATCTAACAGGATTTCATTTATTTTCTATTTGGTTATTGATACCAAAGATAAGGTTGAATTAATCTAGATAAGATTTGAAAGATATTTGGATATATAATGGATATAAAATAAGTTTTTTACATCTAAATTTAAATTTTATAATAGATAATAATGTATTATAATTAAATGAAACATAAAAACACAAATCAGTTTAACGTGATTTTAAGATAAATACCTTAGCCACCCTCCGTTGATTTTAGGATAAGATCCACCTAAATAAATCTATAAAAAACCTAGGTCCTATTCATTTCATTTATGTATTTATTTTTTCAATTTTTAGGTGTTTCTGTTTTTAGAAAATGATTTTATTTTTTTATTTCATTATTTTATGGTTTATGTTTGGTTTTGTTTCAATAATAATAGGATTTGATTTAAAAATTAGGTTTATTAATGTTTTTCTTTGTTGATTGTTTAAATGCATATGAATGTGTTTTGTTTTTAATATTTTTGAATTTTTTTATTTGTATTGCTTAACAATTGAGAAGTTCTAATCCTTTGCGTAGTTGAATGTTTATATCTCAGGAAAATTGATAGTGCATACACAAGAGTTTAATAAAGAGAGAGTGAGTTGCTATTTTCAATATTTTGATTTTGTATTTACATTAATTTTTAGTAATCATGTCATACACTTATATTTGTATTGAGTTTTAATTTTTTTTTTTGCTTGTATATTTTTTATATTCTTCTAGCTTAAAAATATTGATGATTATTAATTATTGAACCAATAAGTATTTGATATAATAAATATAACATGTGTTCAATTTTTTTAGTGCGAATTTGTGATTGATATTTCAATTAAGATATATAAATGTTATCTTTGTATATATTAAATGAATATGAAAAACATTATTTTTAACATTGTCTTTATAAACATATTTTGCAATTTTATTTAATGATTATTTATTTATACAATTTTCATTATTTTTATTTATATTATATATATAACTAAGAATGTTGTACCACGTGTTTTAGCACGTGCATATTAACAAGTATATATTTTATAACCATACGTACTTTTAACAGTAAGCACACATACTTTGTTTTTTTAGAAAAAAAATCGATAAGGACAGAGATTTTCCCAAAGAAATACCGCAATGTCATCTTTCAAGCAAACTTCACGTACTTCGGGGTTTGGATGTGGGTTTGAAAATATTGTGAGTTTATAGGAACCAGATTTTCCTAAATTCGATTTTAGTATAAAAAAAAAAAGGCAGCTTAAATTAAAAGTTGCTGACACATTTTTAAAAATAATTGTTCAAAAGCTTGCTTTTTCAAAATATGTAGAAAAATAATATGTTCATTCAATTTTAAATTCAGCTTTCGAGGAAAAGTTAATTAAATGGAGAACCACAACAACCACTCATCAAAGCTAGTTTTTCAGAACCCTTCCCCCCCCCCCCCCCCACCCACAGAGAAAGAGGGAGAGGGAGAGAGAGATGGCACCTCCCCCATCGCCATCGCTCGACCATCGACATGGACATGTTTGGCACGAGGAAGCTCCACGGCTTCGCCTACGGCATCAGAGTCTCCGTCGGGATCCTCATCACCGCCATTACCCTCATCATCACCGCCATCACTCTCATCTCCTACTTCCGCACCCACACCACCACACCCCCCCACCCCCCTAGCCTCCTTCACAGCATCTCCACGCGCACTATGACCCTTCTTCGATGAACGTCGAGAAGGCCTTTTCTGGTGGACTCGACGAGGAAGTCCTGAAGAGCTATCTGTAGCTGATGTACACGCAAGTGAACGAGGAATACTCGATGATAGAGGCCTCTTCTAGTAAAGCTTGAGCGGTCACTTTCTCCAATTTTGCAATAGCAAGTTCAGCCATGTCTACATCACAACGCTCTGTTACAATTTTAATCTCTTCATTAATGGAGAAAAGTTTACTATTTGTGTCTGAAACATCATCATAGTCAGTGTAGCTCGAGTGGCATGATAGGCATCACGGTTAGAAAGGAACAACTCCATGTGAGTAGCAAAAGAGCGATCGTCCACATCAAACTTCCAAAGTCGTTCATAAAAAAACATTCCCGTGAAGCTCCACCAATTCTTTAAAGCAGTGAATCCAATGATCAAGTAAGGTTCAAGGGTAGTGGCAATAAACCGACGACAATATTCAAGCGTCAAGGATGTTGTATAGCGCCTAAAATCTTCTCTTGTACATGGATTACATTCCATCACCACTAAGCATTCCGACGAAATCTCCTCAATCAAGTTAGATGAATTGAGTTGAACTTCAGTAGATACTACTCGGGACTCAGCTTGAGTCACATCAGCAGCGGCTTTTGATCTATCTCCCACATCATTCTCATCATGGCTAGTCGACTCCTCCATGAAGTTTCATAATATAGAAAGGCTCCTTTCTCCAAAATGTTCAGTACAGTCTTCGTTCCAAACGCCCAAGCCAATATTATCTAGATTATCCAAAGGGACGGATAGACCAATGTCAGATATATGTTCGGGTGGAGCTATAATAAAAGAAAGGAGGGAGATAGGATCATTTTTTTTTTAAGTATACCCTTCTCTTCTCATTCATAGAAGGAAATTCTTCAACAACTCTGTAACGCCTCCAAACCCACGACTCCATTTTGAAGCGTGAAATCCGGTTGCGTTAACTAAATTTCTCGAATCTCATAGTTCTATTGTTTTCTTTCAAAGAACATAAGAAAACATCACCATATTTTATTAAGCAATTATCAAGGATAAAATCCAAAACAATTCTCAAATACTGGATATACATCGGGAACAACTGAATTCTAAATATCACTATACTATCATACATTCGGGTCCTCTACATGTCAAAGAAATGACCAAAACCTTCCATGCAAAGTCTAGCCTTCTAGAAAACGTGATCTCATCCACAGCTACATGAGATCCACCTATATAAGCCTTTAATCTGAAAAGGGGGAAATAATGAGGGGTGAGCAACCACACGCTTAGTGAATGGACCTATGACGTCCCATTAATAATAACTTCAAGAAAATAATAGTATAAAAATCTAAATCACGTAGAACATAATATATCATAATAAAGAAAACATATGTAAGTCGTTCTAAACTTGTAAAATAATAATGCATCTCTTTAGAGGAATAACCACAAAATCCCAAGTACTATACTACATGATGCGTATGATGCAACGGACATGCATGCCTGCACGGCACGCAGCCAAAGAGGTGCTTCATCTAGAGCATGGTCACGCAGACAGGATCCCACTGGACCATGGTCACACAGACGGGGTCACACAGATGAATGATATGCATGCATGATCAACTCATTATCCAATAACATGCATGCGATAAAAATAATATAGTCTCCAAAACATATAAGTTATGTATATATAATGAACGCTTCTTACTAATCATGATGACATGTTCAAATACTCCATACCCAGAATAACAGTTGTATATTTTAAAGTAACCATGATGCGGAATGATATACCATATAAATAGTTAAAAAACTACATAAGAGACTAGACCCACTCATCTTTGGTTCAACGAATAACACCAGAAGTCTATATCAACCTAACCAGTCCTAAAACGATACAACTGTGTCACAATATGTGCAAACAGTACGGAACCTAATGGAACCCGTACACACTAAAACCGACGGCTCTCATAGGGGGCTTCTCTAACCAATCTGACGGCTCCCAAAGGGGCCGTCCGAAGTAGGCCTGACGGCTCTCATTGGAGCCGTCCCGAGGCAGAAGCATGAAGCCCTATTTTTATTAAAACATCCCGACACGTTCTATCATTCGAAAACCCTACACAAGTAGTTTAAAACGGCGTAAAACAGAAAAGAACTCATCTTGAAAATCAAATCATGCGTACTAGAAATCCAATTAAAACCAATCCAAAAACTTTATTATTATTTTTTTGTTAGAACAACCAAATACCTTTTATCATTTACATACATATATAAGTCATGTACAACCAAATACCTTTTATCATTTACATACATATATGAGTCATGTAAAAAATGTAAATCAGTAAGGAACATCAAAGATCATTCGTGTGTAAGAATTTCCAATTAAAAACCCAGTCTATAAGGATTCGCAAAACACGTATATAAAACCAATTAAATCTTATTCAAAACTTATCGAAAACTTATATCTATTCCTATTATCAAAATCAATATATAATATGTAAACGATACCAAACATTTAGGAGATAGATCAAAAAGATCATATAAAGGAAAATTCAATTTGAAACCTTAACTTATGGAAAAATGGCAAAAACATCGATGAAAAGTTAAAAACACTTGGCACACACAAAGATCTGAATATTCTCTATGACATCCTTTGAAATCAGCAAGAAATAACATATTATTATACCTAGCATGAAATTCTTCTATTCAAAACCCTAGATTTAAAAGGATTCAATAAAAGAACATATATAAAAACAATACTCTACCTTGATTTTTTTTTTTTTATGTGTGTGTTTTGTAGAATGCAAGAAGTGTACATAAATAATGGTTTTTTTAATTAATTTTTTATATAATGTTTGGGTTATTTTATGTTGTTTTTGAAGTTTTAAATGTTAATTGTGGAATTATGTTTCATAAAAGTAATAATAATAATAATGTAAAATGTGTTGCAATTTTATTTTGATTTGGGCTAATATGAGAATGTGATAAAAATGAGGGTTGTTTTTTATATGGGTATTATTTGCAGTCTCCGTGTGATAATGTGAAACATGTAATTTTTAATTTTTTTAATATTGGTTTTTAATGGGTGGAAGTACATTGTACAGGGTACATTCTCATTTTATTACATGCAAATCATCTATATTTCATAAACATGCATATTAGTCAGATTCCACGCCAATGAATACTGTTAGATGTTTGTTAGTTCAGATACACCAAAGGGATTCAAAGGAAAATTAAAACATTTTCACATACACAAAATCAATTTTTCTAATAAACCTATGCACATTAATTGAATTTTCAGATACAAGTATATGAAATTATGTATTTGTTTTACCATTTGACCCAAAAAATGAACACTGTACACAAGAAAACCTAAAATTGATTGAATCATGTCAAATATTGATTTTTCTCAAATCTAAATACACTGGTAAATGAAGATAACACATCAGATGCAATTTAGTCATTTATTTTGAGACTATGTTTATATAATAAATTACAAATTACTACGGATTTTTAGATACATGAATCTGAAACACTCAAATTAACAATGTCCAATGTGTTTAGTTATGTACAAGTATCTGAAACACTCATATTAACATATTTATTAGATGTATTTCAGATACACATAGTATTAACAGATGAAAAACGTGTGGGAAGGAACTTCGAAGATTGATTTCATCTTTTCAAGAAGTGCAAAAAAAAATTTCATAATGTGTTTATGTTTATGTCTCAAGAAAAAAAAGACGGTGAGGCTTCGACGATTGAAAGAAATCTATTTTTTTTTTCGTCATTGTTGACGATTTATTTGGGGAAGATGATCAAATGAACTTCTGATCGCCGTTTCTTTTTTTCTTCCGTTCGTCTGGTTCGCCTTGTTCAAAAATCGTCTCGTTTGCCCAAGAAATCTTAGGTGGTTAAATCTTTTTTGAAAAATTTTAGCCAGGGAGGAAGGATTAATGAGGCTGATTTTTTTGGGATACCGTATCCACGATTAATGGTGGTATAATTTAATTGAAGTTAATTTTTAAAATTCTTAGAAGGGTAGTTATGTCATTGGCTTTTTGGTTGTTTAAAAAAGTCAATCAGAGAAACAATAGGATAATGTCATCTATTGGGGCTCACCAATGGGACCAGGTAGTAACACTGTTTAATTATTTGTAAAAGCATTTTTGTTCGCTACATGTACAAAAATAATTATGCAATATATAAAAAAAAGGAATTAAATAAATTTCAATTTGATCCATATCCCTTTATCTGTTTATTCCTTTTCTTTATTTAGTTAAATTGTTATTTTTGTTTTTATCAAACTCTGTTTCTTTGATCTTACTGGAATGATAAATGAGGCTCATGCATACATTATTTTCTTTAATTTCTTAAGGCTGGTTTAGCAAGGAAATAAAGGGTAATTATGAGAATAAGTGAATAGGAGAACAACTTAATTCTATTTGGTATAAAAAATAATCGGAATAAATTGTGGATAGCTATCTCAATTTTGAAATCAAAATGAAGATATTTTCTTTCACCTAAAGGATGAGATAGCATTTATCCCTATTTTTTTGTCCCAATTTTGACAAATATGAATAAAATTAATAGACATTTTATCCCCTAAAATTAAAACAATTTATTCTCAAAATCTTAATCCCTTATCAAACTAGCCCTTTAATATTTTTAAAAGATGCATTTATCATTTTTTTTTTGTTTGCGTCGTTTACAAACAAATCTTTAACCTTCTTTTATATTTGTTGAAAAGTGATTATTTATTTTGGAAAAAGGAATCATCTTATTATGTCACCTAATGAAAGAGTAGATATTGTAATACTTCTTGCTCAGTATATATTTGTTAGGGCAGTATATACTACACTATTATAGTGTATCGGGCTGCAAATGGGGTGGTAAAACAGACTGAGTGTGTAAGTCATAAAAATCCCAAAACAGCCATATAAATCCCAAAACTAGGAAAATTGAAATGGACAAAAACAAAAAGAAAAATTAGGTGGGAGTCTGTTGCCTCAATGTATCAATCCTTAACCGTCAGCGCTAGTTCCTCTATTGCCTCCTCAATGTACCAATCCATCTCATCCATGTCACTAGCTAGTCATGCCCTTTTCTTGGCTTTCACTTTTGCAGCGATGCAAAATACGAGCAGAACACCAAAGACAATTATGCCACAGCAAAGGGACAAGTATAGGACGCAGAAATTCTGGAACCGGCCAGTGCCCGCGAGTATCATGCAGATCGCCATCCCGATGAAGAAAACCATCATGGTCCATGTAACTCCAGCATGCACACTTAACCCCGTGGCAAGAAGAGCGAAGGATGCCATCGCGTATACAGTAACCACGCAAGTTATTATGGACATGTACCTAGACAGGTCCTCACCTGAGAGAACCTGTTTAGAAGAATATATTTTTAGTTCTATGAAACAAAAATTTACTCAATCTTAAAAAACTGAACAGCTTTACCCTTCGGTGCCATGGAATGAGCGCCTCAGCTCCTGCTTGATTCTTCAGAGCTTCCTCTTCATCACCCTGCAAAATACACATGCAGAAGGTATCAGGCAGGAGCAATATTTGATTGAAGGCCATGTGCAGCACCAGTGGAGGTGGTGGCCTCTGTGATTGCTTTTGGGCTGTCCCTTTTTTTCCACAATAGTTCAATGCATGTCTGAGTTTGTTCTGATTCCCCAACACAAACAAGGGGAAGAATGCCTGTTGATTTTCCACAACAGTTCAATGCATGTCTGAGTTTGTTCTGATTCAGAAATGGTGGCATGAAGGCATACAAGTGCAGATTACAGTTGTGCCATGACATTGTCAATGCAGCAGGCACACTTGCTACGTTGATTTTATTATAAATGAATACCATGTACATATACGAACTTGGGGTGAGAGAAAAAGCGAGAAAAAAGATAGAATGCTGTTATTGAATACTTCAAATCAACTATCTTCATAATTAAGAAACAGAATTAAATAAAATAATAGTTGCAAGAAAAAAAAGCTAAATAAAAAAAACAAGATCACCTGACCGGGAGGAACCTGAACCTATTCCCAAAAAAATAAAAAAAAATAAAAATAAAGATCACATTAGTGAATATAACTTCACAAATCTTATCTTAACATAATAATAAATATAAAAAGAATTTAGAATACGATTGCCTTTTGTTTACTTGGGTCATTAATCCCCATAATATTCCAACTAAGACAATTTAACATTAGGTTTTGTTGTCCTCGCGCAAATCACTGGGACTGTATGGAACATCCACAAATGTATGCCCAGCCATTACCTGAAATTGGTACCCCTACTCCCTCGGCGTTGTACCCCTCCGTGCTCCCACATTGCGCACACCATCAATGTCCTCAAACACCCCCATGCATCGAAGGCCTTGCCAAGGAAGCAGATAAATTTCTCCTTATTCTATGCATCCTTAATGAGAATCCCAGGCTTTTTGATCACTTGCAAGCAAGCTCCTCTACATTAATCACCAATGTCATTGTCACCTTAGTGACCGAGGACCTTCCTTTTCTTCTCTCCCTCGTTTCTGTTTCACCTCTCCCACCCCAAGTGCCCCATAAGGCAAGAACCCCAATCTTCTTACCTACCACTTCCCATCCACCTTAACCAAGAATTACAAGTGATGGCCCTCACCAGGTCGATCCGTCGTATCCCCAATGCGAAAACAAACCCATATCTAGCCGAATAAGGGGACCCTCAAAGCAGTTGAGCTTGATAGACAAGCTTGAATAGGTCCCTTCCAATTCTTGGGTCGCCCCCATACCAAGCCAAGGCCCACCCAGGCCAATGGTTCTGGATCCGCAAGGATGGTTCATCGTGACCTCTCGAATCCAATCTAGATCCCTAACCATGGTCAACAAAATCCTCATCTCCCGCCAAATCTTACACCTGTCAAAGAGTGACCGCGAATGCCCTCCTGCATGGCATGTACCATCTCAGTGTGGGCTGAGGGCCGCCCTTTTAGACCCCATGCCAGCTATACTAATTTCCTTTCCCGTCCTCGTTGTGGTTCCTGGTGCATAAAAGAATTTTTGCATGAGTAGTAGGTCAATTGTGTGATTTGACACCTAACACTGGTGGTCTGGGTCGACCCAGGGAGGATGGGAATCGGGGGTTGGTGTTGTTGCCTCACTGAACTCTTCATCGCCGACTCCCCCTGCTTCGATCATCCCACTCCACCCGTGATTGTTTAGGACAACCATGGATCCCTCTATGGTGAAGGCCAACCTAAAGGCATCATCCATATTGGATTGTGATTGAAGATGGCGGTTTCAGCCTTCCCTTCGCCCGTATCACCACCTCCATGACCAACAGTCCATTCACGTCAAAGCCTCAGTTGGAGAACTCAGCCACCATCCGGAGCCCTGCTAGTAAAATCAACATGCAATCTTCCCTTTGGCAGTGCAATTTACTACATCGATGGTGCATCGCCATCAATAGAATCCAGGCCATAAGAGTGATACTCCGGCTACCACACCCTCAATTCCAATAGTACTCCGATCCACTGCTATTGTTGAGCTTGTTAGGGGTGGTAAAAAAGCAAAGCGGTCGTGCTTTGACATGTTCAAACACGGCTCATTTATAATTAGGCTCGACTAGGGCTCAGCTCGACATGGGATCGAGCTTAATTTTGTGTTCAAGCTCGACTCATTTGACTCGTGATAAGCTCGGTTGAAGCCCGACTCGGCTCGTTTGTAAAACAAGCTCGAGTATAAGCTAGAACCAAAGCACGAGCTCGGGCTTCTTTAACTAAGAAAAAGCTCGTTTAACAATTGAAACATGCAAAAAACACACAACATTTGTCAAGCTCAGATAAGAGATGCTCGGATGCATTGAAGAATAAAGTGCAACAGTTTTTTTCCCCTCCTCTTTTAAGTAAATGAGCTCGTATAGGCTTGTGGGTTAGCTCGAGCTCGGGCCGGCTCTTCTCTTTTACAACCAACCTTTAAAATTGTTCAAGCTCAACTCATTTTTCTAATCGAACGAGCTCCAACCGATCCGAGCCCGAGATGCTCGGCTCATTTACCACCCCTGCCAACAATACATGCACATTGAAGTCTCAGTTGCAGAACTCAGCCTCCATCCCAACTCCGCTAGTAAAATCAACAGGCATTCTTCCCCTTGGCAGTGCAATTTGCTCCATGGATGATGCATCGCCATCAAAAGAATTCGGACGATAAGAGTGATACTCCGGCTACCACACCCTCAATTCCAATAGTACCCCCACCCCCTCCAGTTGTCCTCAATGGATCATCCTCAACCTTAGTCTACAACACATGACTGAGGGGACAAAGGACGAAATAACGGCATCCCATGGATGGGAATTCTAGAAATTTGCTTTTTATATCTATCTCTCCCATCTTAACAGAAAATGTAATGATGACACTTTATTTTCTATTACTTGTAGTATTGATAAATTTTAGATGTTGTTGAATACTTCGAATCAACTTTCTTTATAATTAAGAAACAAATTAAATAAAATATCAACTTAAAATAATAGTTGCAAGAAAAAAAATCTAAATACAAAAAAACAAGATCACCTGAGGAGCAACAGGTACAACGATGTTCTGATGAGGAGCCTGAACCAATTCCAAAAAAAAAAAAAGATCACATTAGCGAATGTAACTTTACAAATTTTATCTTTACATAATAATAAATATAAAAAAAATTTAGAATACGATCGCCTTTTATTTACTTGGCTCATTAATCCCCTAATATTCCAACTAAGACAATTTTTAACATTTGGTTTTGTTGTTCTGCGCAAATCACTGGGACTGTATGGAACAACCACACACGTATGCCCAGCGATTACCTCTATGCCTCCCTCGGTGTTGTGCCCCTCCGTGCTCCCACATCGCACACACCATCAATGTCCTCAACACCCCCTTGCATCGAAGGCCTTGCCGGGAAGAAGATAAATTTCTCCTTATTCTATGCATCCCTGATGAGAATCCCAGGCTTTTTTATCACTCGCAAGCGTGCTCCTCTCCATTGATCACCAATGTCATTGTCACCTTAGTGACCAAGGACCTTCCTTTTCTTCTCTCTCATTTTCTGCCGCACCTCTTCCACCCATCTGCTGCACAAAGGCAAGAACTGTCTCCCCAATCTCCGTACCTACCACTTTCCATCCATCTTCACCAAGAACTACAAGTGATGACCCGCTGGAACCATCCTTTGTATCCCCAATGCAAAACAAACCCATATCCAACCGAATAAGGGGACCCTCAAAGAAGTTGAGCTTGATAGACAAGCTTGAATAGGTCCCTTCCAATTCTTGGGTCGCCCCCATACCAAGCCCAACCCACTCAGGCCAATGGTTCTGGACCCGCAAGGATGGTTCACCGTGACCTCCGAATCCGATCTAGATCCCTAACCATGGTCAGCAAATCCTCATCTCCCGCCAAATCTTACCCATGTCAAAGAGTGACCGCGAATGCCCTCCTGCATGGCATGTACCATATCAGTGTGGGCTGAGGGCCGCCCTTTTAGACCCATGCCAGCTATAATAATTTCCTTTCCCGTCCTCCTCGTGGTTCCTGGTGCATAAAAGAACCTTTGCATGAGTAGTAGGTCGATTGCGTGATGTGACACCTAACACGGGTGGTCTGGGTCGACCCAGGGAGGATGGGAATCGGGGTTGGTGTTGTCGCCTCACTGAACTCTTCAACTCCCCCTGCTTCGATCATCCCAACTCCACCCGTGATTGTTTAGGACAACCATGGATCCCTCTATGGTGAAGGCCAACCTAAAGAGTCATCTCCATATTGGATTGTGATTGAAGATGGCGGTTTCAGCCTTCCCTTCGCCCGTATCACCACCTCCATGACCAACAGTCCATTCACGTCGAAGCCTCAGTTGGAGAACTCAGCCACCATCCGGAGCCCTGCTAGTAAAATCAACATGCAATCTTCCCTTTGGCAGTGCAATTTACTACATCGATGGTGCATCGCCATTAATAGAATCTAGGCCAAAAGAGTGATACTCCGGCTACCACACCTCAATTCCAATAGTACCCCGACCCACTGCTATTGTTGAGCTTGTTAGGGGTGGTAAACTAGCAAAGCGAGTCGAGCTTTGACATGTTCAAACACGGCTCATTTATAATTAGGCTCGACTAGGCTCAGCTCGACATGGGATCGAGCTTAATTTTGTGTTCAAGCTCGACTCGTTTGACTCGTGAAGAGCTCAGTTGAAGCCCGACTCGGCTCGTTTGTAAAACAAGCTCGAGTATAAGCTCGAACCAAAGCACGAGCTCGGCTTCTTAACTAAGAAAAAGCTCGTTTAACATTGAAACATGCAAAAAACACATAACATTTGTCAAGCTCAGATCAGAGATGCGGATGCATTGAAGAATAAAGCGCAACAGTTTTTTTCCCCTCCTCTTTTAAGTAAACGAGCTCGTATAGCTTGTGGGTCAGCTCGAGCTAGGCCGGCTCTCCTCTTTTACAACCGACCTTTAAAATTGTTCAAGCTCAACTCATTTGTCTAATCGAACAAGCCCGAACGAGCACCAACCGATCCGAGCCCGAGATGCTCGGCTCGTTTACCACCCCTGCCAACAGTACATGCACATTGAAGTCTCAGTTGCAGAACTCAGCCTCCATCCCGAACTCCGCTAGTAAAATCAACGGCATTCTTCCCCTTGATTTGCTCCATGGATAATGCATCGCCATCAAAAGAATTCGGGACGATAAGAGTGATACTCCGGCTACCACACCTCAATTCCAATAGTACCCCCACCCCCTCCAGTTTCCTCAACGGATCATCCTCGACCTTAGTCTACGACACATGACTGAGGGGACAAAGGAAACTAACGGATCCATGGATGGGAATTCTAGAAATTTCTTTTTATATCTATCTCTCCATCTTAACAGAAAATGTAATGATGACACTTTATTTTCTATTACTTGTAGTATTGATAAATTCTTAGATGTTGTTGAATACTTCGAATCAACTTTCTTTATAATTAAGAAACAAATTAAATAAAATATCAACTTAATAATAGTTGCAAGAAAAAAATCTAAATAAAAAAAAAACAAGATCACCTGAGCAGCATCAGGTACAGCGATGTTCTCATGATGAGCCTGAACCAATTCCAAAAAAAAAAAAGATCACATTAGCGAATATAACTTTACAAATTTTATCTTTACATAATAAAAAATAAAAAAAAATTTAGAATACGATCGCCTTTTATTTACTTGGCTCATTAATCCCCTAATATTCCAACTAAGACATTTTTAACATTTGGTTTTGTTGTTGTCGCGCAAATCACGGGACTGTATGGAACAACCACACACGTATGCCCAACGATTACCTCAAACAGGTACCCCTATGCCTCCTCGGTGTTGTGCCCCTCCGTGCTCCCACATCGCACACACCATCAATGTCCTCATACACCCCCTGCATCGAAGGCCTTGCCGAGGAAGAAGATAAATTTCTCCTTATTCTATGCATCCTTGATGAGATCCTAGGCTTTTTTATCACACACAGGCAAGCTCCTCTCCATTGATCACCGAGGTCATTGTCACCTTAGTGACCAAGGACCTTCCTTTTCTTCTCTCTCATTTTCTACCGCACCTCTTCCACCCATCTGCCGCACAAAAGGCAAGAACTCCGTCTCCCCAATCTCCGTACCTACCACTTTCCGTCCATCTTCACCAAGAACTACAAGTGATGACCCCGCCGGAACCATCATTTGTATCCCCAATGCAGAAACAAACCCATATCCAACCAAATAAGGGGACCCTCAAAGAAGTTGAGCTTGATAGACAAGCTTGAATAGGTCCCTTCCAATTCTTGGGTCGCCCCCATACCAAGCCCAGGCCCACTCAGGCCAATGGTTCTGGACCCGCAAGGATGGTTCACCGTGACCTCCCGAATCCGATCTAGATCCCTAACCATGGTCAACAAAATCCTCATCTCCCGCCAAATCTTACCCATGTCAAAGAGTGACCGCGAATGCCCTTTTGCATGGCATGTACCATATCAGTGTGGGCTGAGGGCCGCCCTTTTAGACCCCATGCCACTATAATAATTTCCTTTCCCGTCCTCATTGTGGTTCCTGGTGCATAAAAGAACCTTTGCATGAGTAGTAGGTCAATTGCGTGATGTGACACCCAACACGGGTGGTCTGGGTCGACCCAGGGAGGATGGGAATCGGGGCTGTTGTTGTCGCTTCACTGAACTCTTCATCGCCACTCCCCCTGCTTCGATCATCCTGACTCCACCCGTGATTGTTTAGGACAACCATGCATCCCTCTATGGTGAAGGCAAACTAAAGCGTCATCTCCATATTGGATTGTGATTGAAGATGGCGGTTTCAGCCTTCCCTTCGCCCGTATCACCACCCCATGACCAACAGTCCATTCACGTCGAAGCCTCAGTTGGAGAACTCAGCCACCATCCGGAGCCCTGCTAGTAAAATCAACATGCAATCTTCCCTTTGGCAGTGCAATTTACTACATCGATGGTGCATCGCCATTAATAGAATCTAGGCCAAAAAGAGTGATACTCCGGCTACCACACCCTCAATTCCAATAGTACCCCGACCCACTGCTATTGTTGAGCTTGTTAGGGGTGGTAAACTAGCAAAGCGAGTCGAGCTTTGACATGTTCAAACACGGCTCATTTATAATTAGGCTCGACTAGGCTCAGCTCGACATGGGATCGAGCTTAATTTTGTGTTCAAGCTCGACTCGTTTGACTCGTGAAGAGCTCGGTTGAAGCCCGACTCGGCTCGTTTGTAAAACAAGCTCGAGTATAAGCTCGAACCAAAGCTCAAGCCCGGGCTTCATTAACTAAGAAAAAGCTTGTTTAACAATTGAAACATGCAAAAAACACATAACATTTGTCAACTCAGATCAGAGATGCCCGGATGCATTGAAGAATAAAGCGCAACAGTTTTTTTCCCCTCCTCTTTTAAGTAAACGAGCTCGTATAGGCTTGTGGGTCAGCTCGAGCTCGGGCCGGCCCTCCTCTTCTACAACCGACCTTTAAAATTATTCAAGCTTAACTCATTTGTCTAATCGAACAAGCCGAACGAGCTCTAACCGATCCGAGCCCGAGATGCTCGGCACATTTACCACCCCTGCCAACAGTACATGCACATTGAAGTCTTAGTTGCAGAACTCAGCCTCCATCCCGAACTCCGCTAGTAAAATCAACAGGCATTCTTCCCTTGGCAGTGCAATTTGCTCCATGGATGATGCATCGCCATCAAAAGAATTCGGGACGATAAGAGTGATACTCCGGCTACCACACCCTCAATTCCAATAGTACCCCCACCCCTCCAGTTGTCCTCAATGGATCATCCTCAATCTTAGTCTACAACACATGACTGAGGGGACAAAGGACGAACTAACGGCATCCCATGGATGGGAATTCTAGAAATTTGCTTTTTATATCTATCTCTCCATCTTAACAAAAATGTAATGATGACACTTTATTTTCTATTACTTGTAGTATTGATAAATTCTTAGATGTTGTTGAATACTTCGAATCAACTTTTTATAATTAAGAAACAAATTAAATAAAATATCAACTTAATAATAGTTGCAAGAAAAAAAATCTAAATACAAAAAAACAAGATCACCTGAGGAGCAACAGTACAACGATGTTCTGATGAGGAGCCTGAACCAATTCCAAAAAAAAAAAAGATCACATTAGCGAATATAACTTTACAAATTTTATCTTTACATAATAATAAATATAAAAAAATTTAGAATACGATCGCCTTTTATTTACTTGGCTCATTAATCCCCCTAATATTCCAACTAAGACAATTTTTAACATTTGGTTTTGTTGTTCTCGCGCAAATCACGGGACTGTATGGAACAACCACACACGTATGCCCAGCGATTACCTCAAACAGGTACCCCTATGCCTCCCTCGGTGTTGTGCCCCTCCGTGCTCCCACATCGCACACACCATCAATGTCCTCAGACACCCCCACGCATCGAAGGCCTTGCCGAGGAAGAAGATAAATTTCTCCTTATTCTATGCATCCTTGATGAGAATCCCGGGCTTTTTTATCACACGCCAGCAAGTCCTCTCCTTGATCACCGATGTCATTGTCACCTTAGTGGCCGAGGACCTTCCTTTTCTTCTCTCTCGTTTTCTGCCTCAGCTCTCCACCCCATCTGCCCCACAGAAGGCAAGAACTCCGTCTCCCCAATCTCGTACCTACCACTTTCCATCCACCTTACCAAGAACTACGAGTGATGACCCCGCCGGAATCATCCTTCGTATCCCCAATGCGAAAGCAAACCCATATCCAGCCAAATAAGGGGTCCCTCAAAGCAATTGAGCTTGATAGACAAGCTTGAATAGGTCCCTTCCAATTCTTGGGTCGCTCCCATACCAAGCCCAGGCCCACCCAGGCCAATGGTTCTGGACCCGCAAGGATGGTTCACCGTGACCTCTCGAATCCGATCTAGATCCCTAACCATGGTCAACAAAATCCTCATCTCCCGCCAAATCTTACACCTGTCAAAGAGTGACCGTGAATGCCCTCCTGCATGGCATGTACCATATTAGTGTGGGTTGAGGGCCGCCATTTTAGACCCCATGCCAGCTATAATAATTTCTTTCCCGTCCTCATTGTGGTTCCTAGTACATAAAAGAACCTTTGCATGAGTAGTAGGTCAATTGCGTGATGTGACACCTAACACGGGTGGTCTGGGTCGACCAGGGAGGATGGGAATCGGGGGTTGGTGTTGTCGTCTCACTGAACTCTTCATCGCCGACTCCCCCTGCTTCAATCATCCCAACTCCACCCGTGATTGTTTAGGACAATCATGGATCCCTCTATGGTGAAGGCCAACCTAAAGGTGTCATCTCCATATTGGATTGTGATTGAAGATGGCGGTTTCAGCCTTCCCTTCGCCCGTATCACCACCTCCATGACCAACAGTCCATTCACGTCGAAGCCTCAGTTGGAGAACTCAGCCACCATCCGGAGCCCTACTAGTAAAATCAACATGCCATCTTCCCTTTGGCAGTGCAATTTACTACATCGATGGTGCATCGCCATTAATAGAATCCCGGCCGATATGAGTGATACTCGGCTACCACACCTTCAATTCCAATAGTACCCCGACCCACTACTATTGTTGAGCTTGTTAGGGGTGGTAAATTAGCAAAGCGAGTCGAGCTTTGACATGTTCAAACACGGCTCATTTATAATTAGGCTCAACATGGGATCGAGCTTAATTTTGTGTTCAAGCTCGACTCGTTTGACTCGTGATAAGCTCGGTTGAAGCCCTACTCGGCTCGTTTGTAAAACAGCTCGAGTATAAGCTGAACCAAAGCTTGAGACGGGCTTCTATAACTAAGAAAAAGCTCGTTTAACAATTGAAACATGCAAAAAACACATAACATTTGTCAAGCTCAGATCAGAGATGCTCAGATGCATTGAAGAATGAAGAGCAACAGTTTTTTTCCCCTCCTCTTTAAGTAAACGAGCTCGTATAGCTTGTGGGTCAGCTCGAGCTCGGGCCGGCTCTCCTCTTTTACAACCGACCTTTAAATTTGTTAAAGATCAACTCATTTGTCTAATCGAACAAGCCCGAACGAGCTCCAACCGATTCGAGCCCGAGATGCTCGGCTCGTTTACCACCCCTGCCAACAGTACATGCACATTGAAGTCTCAGTTGAAATACTCAGCCTCCATCCCGAACTCGCTAGTAAAATCAACAGGCATTCTTCCCCTTGGCAGTGCAATTTGCTCCATGGATAATGCATCGCCATCAAAAGAATTCGGGACGATAAGAGTGATACTCCGGCTACCACACCCTCAATTCCAATAGTACTCCCACCCCCTCCAGTTGTCCTCAATAGATCATCCTCGACCTTAGTCTACGACACTTGACTGAGGGGACAAAGGATGAACTAACGGCATCCCATGGATGGGAATTCTAGAAATTTTCTTTTTAATCTTTCTCTGCCATCATAACAGAATATGTAATGATGACACTTTATTTTCTATTACTTGTAGTATTGAAAAATTCTTAGATGTTGAATACTTCGAATCAACTTTCTTTAAATTAAGAAACAAATTAAATAAAATATTAACTTAATATAATAGTTGCAAGAAAAAAATCTAAATAAAAAAACAACAAGATCACCTGTGCAGCATGCGGTACAGCGTTGTTCTTGTTCTGATGAGAGCCTGAACCAATTCCAAAAAAAAAAAAGATCACATTAGCGAATATAACTTTACAAATTTTATCTTTACATAATATAAATATAAAAAAAATTTAGAATACGATCGCCTTTTATTTACTTGGCTCATTAATCCCCCAAATATTCCAACTAAGACAATTTTTAACATTAGGTTTTGTTGTCTTCGTGCAAATCACCGGGACTGTATGGAACAACCACACATGTATGCCGATCGATTACCTAAAACAGGTACCCCTATGCCTCCCTCGGTGTTGTGCCCCTCCGTGCTCCCACATCACGCACACCATCAATGTCCTCAAACACCCCCTTGCATCGAAGGCCTTGCCGAGGAAGAAGATAAATTTCTCCTTATTATATGCATCCTTGATGAGAATCCCAGGCTTTTTTATCAAGGCTTTTTTATCACTCGCAAGCAAGCTCCTCTCCATTGATCACCGATGTCATTGTCACCTTAGTGACCGAGGACCTTCCTTTTCTTCTCTCTCGTTTTCTGCCCCACAGAAGGCAAGAACTCCGTCTCCCCAATCTCCGTACCTACCACTTTCCATCCACCTTCACCAGAACAACGAGTGATGACCCCGCCGGAATCATCCTTCTTATCCCCAATGCAAAAACAAACCGATATCCAACCGAATAAGGGGACCCTCAAAGCAATTGAGCTTGATAGACAAGCTTGAATAGGTCCCTTCCAATTCTTGGGTCGCCCCATACCAAGCCCAGGCCCACCCAGGCCAATGGTTCTGGATCCGCAAGGATGGTTCACCGTGACCTCTCGAATCCGATCTAGATCCCTAACCATGGTCAACAAAATCCTCATCTCCCGCCAAATCTTACACCTGTCAAAGAGTGACCGCGAATGCCCTCCTGCATGGCATGTACCATCTCAGTGTGGGCTGAGGGCCGCCCTTTTAGACCCCATGCCAGCTATAATAATTTCCTTTCCCGTCCTCGTTGTGGTTCCTGGTGCATAAAAGAACCTTTGCATGAGTAGTAGGTCAATTGCGTGATTGACACCTAACACTGGTGGTCTGGGTCGACCCAGGGAGGATGGGAATCGGGGGTTGGTGTTGTTGCCTCACTGAACTCTTCATCGCCGACTCCCCCTGCTTCGATCATCCCAACTCCACCCGTGATTGTTTAGGACAACCATGGATCCCTCTATGGTGAAGGCCAACCTAAAGGCGTCATCCATATTGGATTGTGATTGAAGATGGCGGTTTCAGCCTTCCCTTCGCCCGTATCACCACCTCCATGACCAACAGTCCATTCACGTCGAAGCCTCAGTTGGAGAACTCAGCCACCATCCGTAGCCCTGCTAGTAAAATTAACATGCAATCTTCCCTTTGGCAGTGCAATTTACTACATCGATGGTGCATCGCCATCAATAGAATCCAGGCCGATAAGAGTGATACTCCGGCTACCACACCCTCAATTCCAATAGTACTCCGACCCACTGCTATTGTTGAGCTTGTTAGGGGTGGTAAAAAAGCAAAGCGGTCGTGCTTTGACATGTTCAAACACGGCTCATTTATAATTAGGCTCGACTGGGCTCAGCTGACATGGGATCGAGCTTAATTTTGTGTTCAAGCTCGACTCATTTGACTCGTGATAAGCTCGGTTGAAGCCCGACTCGGCTCGTTTGTAAAACAAGCTCGAGTATAAGCTAGAACCAAAGCACGAGCTCGGGCTTCTTTAACTAAGAAAAAGCTCGTTTAACAATTGAAACAAAAACACAACATTTGTCAAGCTCAGATAAGAGATGCTCGGATGCATTGAAGAATAAAGTGCAACAGTTTTTTTCCCCTCTTCTTTTAAGTAAATGAGCTCGTATAGGCTTGTGGGTTAGCTCGAGCTCGGGCCGGCTCTTCTCTTTTACAATCAACCTTTAAAATTGTTCAAGCTCAACTCATTTTCTAATCGAACAAGCCCGAACGAGCTCCAACCGATCCGAGCCCGAGATGCTCGGCTCATTTACCACCCCTGCCAACATACATGCACATTGAAGTCTCAGTTGCAGAACTCAGCCTCCATCCCAAACTCCGCTAGTAAAATCAACAGGCATTCTTCCCCTTGGCAGTGCAATTTGCTCCATGGATGATGCATCGCCATCAAAAGAATTCGGACGATAAGAGTGATACTCCGGCTACCACACCCTCAATTCCAATAGTACCCCCACCCCCTCCAGTTGTCCTCAATGGATCATCCTCAACCTTAGTCTACGACACATGACTGAGGGGACAAAGGACGAACTAACGGCATCCCATGGATGGGAATTCTAGAAATTTTCTTTTTATATCTATCTCTACCATCTTAACAGAAAATGTAATGATGACACTTTATTTTCTATTACTTGTAGTATTGATAAATTCTTAGATGTTGTTGAATACTGCGAATCAACTTTCTTTATAATTAAGAAACAAATTAAATAAAATATCAACTTAAAATAATAGTTGCTAGAAAAAAATCTAAATTAAAAAAAAACAAGATCACCAGGGCAACAACAGGTACAGCGATGTTTGATGAGGAGCCTAAACCAATTCCAAAAAAAAAAAAAGATCACATTAGCGAATATAACTTTACAAATTCTATCTTAACATAATAATAAATGTAAAAAAAAATTAGAATACGATCGCCTTTTATTTACTTGGCTCATTAGTCCCCCTAAAATTCCAACTAAGACAATTTTTAACATTAGGTTTTGTTGTCCTCGCGCAAATCACCGGGACTGTATGGAACAACCACACACGTATGCTCAACAATTACCTCAAACAAGTACCCCTATGCCTCCCTCGGTGTTATGCCCCTCCGTGCTCCCACATCGCGCACATCATCAATGTCCTCGGACTCCCCCATGCATCGAAGGCCTTGCCCATCGAAGGCATCATCTCCATATTGAACTATGACTGAAGATGGTGGTTCCGGCCTTCCCTTTGCTCGTATCAGCACCTCCATGACCGACAGTTAGGGGTGATAAATGAGGAGAGCGAGCCGAGCTTTAACATGTTCAACTTTGGCTCGTTTATAATTTGGCTCGGTCTGAGCTCGGCTCGGCATTCGACCGAGATTAATTTTGTGTTCAAGATCGGCTTGTTAGGCTCGTGAAAAGCTCGGTTGAAGCTCGACACAACTCGTTTGTAAAACAAACTTGAGTCTAAGCTCAAACCAAAGCTTGAGCTTGGGTTCGTTTACCTTAAAAAAAACTTATTTATCAATTAAAACATGCCGAAAACATATAACATTTGTCAAACTCAAATCAGAGATGCTCATATGCATTGAGGAATGAAGAAGTCCCCTCCCTTTCTTTTAAGTAAACGAGGTTGTATAGGCTCGTGGCTCAGCTTGGGTTCAGACTCAGGCAGGCTCAGCTCATTTGTCTAATCGAAAAAGCATGAACAAGCTCCAACCGATTCGAGCCCAAGCTGCTCGACTAGTTTACCACTCCTACCAACAATGCGTTCACATTGAAGTGTCGGTTGCAAAACTCAACCATCATCCCTACCTCCGCTAGTAAAATCAATAGGCATTCTTTTCCTTGGGAGTGCAAGTTGTTCCGTGGATGGTGCATCACCATCAAAAGAATCTAGGCCGGTCAGAGATACTCCGGCTACCACACTCTCAATTCCAATAGTACCCCCACCCCCTCCAGTTGTCCTCGATGGATCATTATTGACCTTAGTCTACGACACTTGACTGAGGGGAGAAAGGACGAACCATCGGCATCCCATGGATGGGAATTTGAAATTTTCTTTTCGTATCTATCTATGCCATTTTAGTTGAATATGTAATGATGACACTTTATTTTCTATTACTTGTAGTATTGATATATTCTTGGATGATATTGAAAACTTCAAATCAATTTTCTTTATAATTAAGAAACAAAATAAATAAAACATCAACTTAACTTATTGCGAATGCTTACAGAATGGGGACGCAAGGCTAAAACAAAAAGAAGACAGAGGAAGATGGAGCTATCTTAACTTATTGCGGATTGAGTTTGAAGAAGAGGACGGTCCACTAGAATCGATAAGGCGGGAAGAACGTTCAAGGGCTAAACCCGCCATTGATTCTATTTACCATATGAAAGAACTTGAATGGAGACAATGGTCTAAGGCATTGTGGTTAAAGGAGCGCAAGAATAATACAAGGTTCTTTCATAGGATTGCAAGTCAAAGAAGAAGGATAAACTGTATCACATCATTACAGAATCGGAGAGGAGTTAATCACGGAGGAAGCTCAGATTCAAAGCAAGGTGGTGCAACATTTTAAGAGAGTCTTTCAAAAGGATTGGAGATGGAAACCTAAATGGTTTGATGAAGATTTAAGCAGAATTCCAAGGGATTGCTTACGTGAACCGGAGCAGCCTTTCGAAGAGGAGGAAATAAAGGCAGCCATTTTTGGAGCGGATGGTGACAAATCCCGGGGTCCGAATTGTTTCGGCCTTCATTTCTACCAAAATATTGGAATATAATTAAGGATGGTGTCTTGGAGATGTTTAATGAATTTTATAATGGCAGCCAGAAGATTGGATTCATTGATTCATCGGCATTTGTTCTGATTCCTAAAAAGGAAGCGGCAAAGCGGATTGAGGACCTTCACTCAATTTGCTTGGTTAATACTTAATGGTTGTTGTATGATGATAGCCAAGGTTCTAGCCAACTGGCTAAGGCGAGTGTGCGCGCACATGGTGGAGGCCAACCAAACTGCATTTTTGAAAGGGTAAAGCCTCCGGGATGGTTTTCTTATGGTTCAAGAGACAATTACAGTGATTCACAAGGACAATCGAAATGGCATCGTGCTAAAATTAGATATCTCTAAAGCCTATGACTGTGTGGACCATGAGTTCCTTCTCCAAGTCATGTCTCTTCACGTGTTTGAACCACCATGGTTGCGCGTGATATCCCAATGCATAAACACCGCCAAGGCATCAATCATGTTGGATGGCAAGTTGCATGGGTATTTTCACCTAAACAGGGGTCTTCGACTGGGAGACCCTTTATCGCTGGAGTTATTCATCCTGGTGGCTAACATATTAAGTCGCATGTGCCATCAAGCCGAGGGGGATGGATGGATCAAAGGACTTTCTAGTACAGTTGGCGGCTCCAGATGCTCCCATTTGCAATATGCAGATGATACCCTACTTTTGGCTGAAGCAAATGAAGATAACATGTGGGGATTCAAATTTATTTTGAGTTGGTTTGAACCTTTATCCGGGCTGAAGATTAATTGGGAGAAAAGCTAAATGATTTTAATTGATGTGGGGGATTTGGAATCTGAAGGCCTTGCTAGAGTGGTCGGATGTCAACTGCAGAGTCTCCCTTTTCACCATCTCAGACTCTCAAATGTGAAGAACAAACTATCAAAGAGAGAGTGGAATCCACTCATTCAAAGAATTCAGGCAAGGTTGGCTGGATGGAAGGGATGACTACATAGCATGGGAGGCCCAATATGTCCCATCCAGTTTGCCTTAGTTCTTTTTATTAGTGTTTCGCATTCCCAGAGGTATTCTTAACAAGATTGATTGAATCAATCTGTCGGGCTTTCTTTCAGAATGGGGACGCAAGGCTAAAACAAACAGAAGACAGAGGAAGATGGAGCTATCTTAAATTATTGGGCGGATTGACATTTTAAGAAGAGGACGGTCCACTAGATTCGATAAGGCATGAAGAACGTTCAAGTGTTAAATCCGCCATTGATTCGATATATCATATGGAAGAACTTGCATTGTGGTTAAAAGAGGGTGATAACAATACGAGTTTCTTTCATAAGATCGCAAATAAAAAAATATGGATAAACCGAATCACATTGTTAAAGAATCGGAGAGAAGTTATTCATCGGATTTAAGAGTTTTTCACAACGAACGATCGGAGATGGAAATATAAATGGTTAATAAGATTCCAAGGGATTGCTTACCCGAGGACCGCTGCCGCTGCCGCTGCCGCCGCCGCCGCCGATGATCAACGTGTTTCCCATCAACGTGTTTCACATCACTTGCAGAAGAAGAAATGAAAAACGAGGACGAAAGGAGAAAGAAGGATATAAAATATATCCTCTTTGTTTTTTTATTTGGAAAAATCCAAATAACCCCTATAAAATATAAATTAGTACCAGATTAAATGCACGCGCTGATTTGCGTATTAATCACAGATTATAGAAACATAATGAATAATGAAATAAAAATGCATATTATTTAAAAAAGAAATTTATTTTAAAATAAACTCATAATTTTTCAAAATCAGCCATTATGTTATTTTATCCTTTGTAATGAAAAATAAGTCATAGTGATTATATCTTAATTGAATCCTATCATGACTACATAAATGGAAGTATGCTCCGTGAGATGATAAATTTGAGAGTTCCCACAAAATAAAAAAAAAATTACCTTTCAATAGAAATGCAATTGAAAATGTTTACAAATTGTTTTTCAATAGAAAAAGAAATTGAAAAGGTTTATAAAGCATTCACGAAATCACCTTATATGAGTTGTATATACATGAAAAATAAGATCCCTGCATATGAAATATGAAAAATAAAATCTCTATATATCAGTACAAAAAAAATATATGAGCCATGCATACATGAACAATATATGCAAAAAATACATGACTAATACATACAAAAATATGAAAATTAAAATTCCTATATGAAAATAAATAAAATCCATGTATATGAGCAATACATACATAATATATAACCAACTATACATAAACAATACATACCAAAATCCTAAAATCTCTATATATGAGAAATACATACAAAAAATATTAAAACTAAAATCTCTATATAAGAAAACAAAAACTAAAATCCCTATATGAAAACAAATAAAATCCTCAAAACAAATGAATCCATATACATGAGCAATACATACATAATCTATAACCAACTATACATGAGCAATACATATAAAAAATATAAAATCACTGTACATGAACAACACATACATAGGCCTGTCAACACGTGTAATATACCCGACCCGAGTTGGACCCGACCCGGCGGACCTGAACAAACAAACGGGTCGGGTCCGGGTCCACCCCGCCCCGACCCGTTGGATCCGAGACCCGATTGTTTTATTAAAATATGCTCATATATTATAAGACCATTAGTATTAATTGATACATAATTTTATTTCTTACTTAACTTATTTTTGTAATAACAAACCCATAAATCATAAGTCATAATCATAATCATAATATTTTTTTCGTTGTGTTGATGTTGCAACTTGCAAGAACTTGATTGTTTAATATGTAATAAACTTAGTAATGTATTGTCGTCGGTTTGTTTTGGACAATTAACTTATTAGCTTTTGAATTTGTATAATTAATTAGTTTATTGATGATTTATGTTTATTATTTAGGTTAATATGTTAGTGTTTATTGTTTTGAATGTTGTTTAGGTTAATATTATTTTGAATGTTTGTATAATTAGTTATGTTTATTATTTAGGTTAATATATTTTTATGTTAGTGATTATTGTTTTGGATGTTGTTTAATAATTCATTTACTTCTTTTGAATTGTATAAAATTATATTCAAACATAGTCTCATTAATAATAATGTTTTATTATAAAAAATTTCAAATAGAATGATAAGGCAAACAAATACATGAGCTCTTTTTTTTTTCTTTTTTTTTTACCAACCATCCGGGTCGGGTCGGACCCGGACCCGACCCGGGTCCGACGGGTCCTGGTCCACATTTTCCTGGACCCGCCGGGTCTTGCCACGGGTCGGGTCCGAGTCTACCCTAACCCGACCCGGACCCGGACCAAACCCGTTGACAGGCCTACACATACATAACCTATAAGGCTATAATCAATCAAAACAAAAAAGGGTTATTTGAAGCTCTCATATTCATTTTTTTCACCAACCATCTAAGTAAAAACAAAAAAAAAACAAAAAGAAGAGCCAAAAAAAAAAAGAAGTGTGTGGAGAAACCCACAACAGCAATACAGCATTGCTATCCGTGCCAACCACAACAAATCCACCCCAATAAAATTACCTATTTACCCCTGTTGGTGTTTAAGGAAAACAATCAATTTGATATATGAAAGTGATATATATTTTCTATTTGAAACTTATATCATAAAAAAAAAATCAATTTGATAATAGAATCATTAAAGTACATATTTAATGGTAATGTTACTGATAATTGTGGGTCATACTGGAATTAGAATCACGCATGTAGAAAAATTTGATGGAATCAAATTCTCATCATTTTTATGGTAATATCAAATTTCACAAGGAATCTTAAATTAAATTATTATCTTATTATTTATAAACTAATTAAATTATTATCTATATCTCTTCTAAAATAAATACCCACTTCTCTCTTTTTTTTTTTACCCACCACCTGCTCTTTTTTATTTATTTTCATTCAACTAATTTAACTAATTTAGAAAAATTACTCTATATATGTATTTAATTATATAATCATTTTTTTTATTTATTTGAATTTGTTAAATATTTTTTAAAATATTTATATTTTATAATTTTATGGATAAACACTGAGAAACTATTGCATGGTATTTCATACCATTTACAAATTAATTAAATTATGATCTATATCTCTTCTAAAATAAATAGCCACTTCTCTCTTTTTTTACCCACCACCTCCTTTTTTTATTTATTTTCATTCAACTAATTTAACTAATTTAAAAAAATTACTCTATATATGTATTTAATTATATAATCAATTGTTTTATTTACTTGAATTTGTTAAATGTTTTTTAAAATATTTATGTTTTATAATTTTATAGATAAACACTGAGAAATTATTGCATGATATTTCATGAATTAGAAATTTGGGGAATGATGTTTTGAGATAATGGATCTGGTTATAAATCTAAAAATATGGATGAGGCACGTATTTGTAACACAGATAGGGGTCTGATCATGAAACTGGTAGAATCTGAGGATCAATGTGCAAGAAACCCATAAAAAGACGAAATTGGCCAGTTTTATAGGGGAGTAGTCGATACGGATTTTGATGGATTTCTGTGGACATTATTTAAGTGATGGACTTTTGTAGATTTTGCAGACTTTCATGGACTTTCACAGACTTTTGTAGACTTTTATAGACTTTTGCAGACTTTCACAAATTGACTCTCATGGACTTTCACAGACTTTTGCAGACTTTCACAAACTGACTCTCATGGACTTTCACAGACATTTGCAGACTTTCACAAACTGACTCTCATGGACTTTCACAGACTTTTGCAGACTTTCACAGACTTTTGCAAACTTTCACAAACTGACTCTCATGGATTTTCACGGACTTTCACAGACATTTGCAGACTTTCACAGATTGACTCTTATGGATTTTCATAGACTTTCACAGACTTTTGCAGACTTTCACAAATCACTCTCATGGACTTTCACAGACTTTTACAGACTTTCAGAGATTGATTCTTTTCACATGTGGATTTCTATTAATAAACACAAAAATATTTTTAGAATTTTAAAATAACAAATAAAGAACTCATTGATACATCTTCAATGAGGATGCAACTTAAAAATAATTTATGGAATATTTTAAATAATAAAGATTTAATATATAAAAAATATGATAAATAAAACATCAAACACATCATAAAAAATTAATAAAATAAAATAATATAAGTCCACCAACCATAAATTTTTATTTAACCATAATAGATAAACCAACATGACAACCATCAAGTTTAACCATCATAAATTTCAAGTCTAGACATCCGCAATAAAAAAAGTGTGTTATTTTTCGTGCGTGCACATAAAGAACACTATAAATGGTATAGATTCTTTTATGTTGGTACAGGAAATGAAAACCGACTACGTTGAATGAAGTATATTAATACTGCGTTATCAAACATATATAATTTACCATTCTCATATATTCATCAAACATACGAGGTGATAGGAATATTTCATACATATGGACATTCATAAAAAAAAAAATGATAAATAAAGAAAAAAAATGTGAATAAAAATATGAAAGGCACGTGATAAAAATCATAAAGTAGATTTGTTAAAAAAGAAGAAATATTCACAATGCTGGAATAAAAGTCCATGAGAATCCCACCCATTTGGGTGGGATTTTGAAATGACTTTTTCCTTTATATTTCTCTCTCTAAAGTCCACAAAAGTCCACAAGAATCCATCACTTATGAAAGTCTTCACAAATCCTGTTTAAATTGAATAACACATGACAAAATGTCTACTATGAGGAGTCTCAATTGAATAACGCTGGACTTTTTGTCCACGAAATAATGTCTTAATCGAATAACACTAGACTTTATGTCCACGAAATAATGTCTCAATCGAATAACACTGGACTTTATGTCCACGAAATAATGTCTCAATCGAATAACGCTGGACTTTATGTCCATGAAATAATGTCTCAATCGAATAACGCTGGACTTTATGTCCACGAAATAATGTCTCAATCGAATAACGCTGGACTTTATGTCCACGAAATAATGTCTCAATCGAATAACGCTGGACTTTTTGTCCATGAAATAATGTCTCAATCGAATAACGCTGGACTTTTTATCTACGAATCAAAATCCTCATTAAAAAACACAAGATTTACAAATTCACGAACATGGACATTTTGTCCATAAAAATCTTAATTGACCACCCCCCTTAGCGAGGGCCTATAAACTGGCATAACTTGGGGGTCCATTTGCAAATAGCCCAGAGAAGATAAAAATTTGGTGAATCTTAGAGAGGAACCTTGTTGTTAAATTGGTAGAAATTGGGGGCGTTCTGCAAATATCCCATTTGTCTGGTTCCATTAATATCCCCTTCATTAAGTATACACGGATTTTTAAATGCATGAGAGCTCTAAATAGAATAACTAACATGATTGAATGTAAGAATTTTCACTTTCAGTTATCCCCAACGTCACCTCATTTTAATATCAGGTCAATTACCAACACTGGCATCACACACATACACCAAAAACAAAAAATTACCATGGCTTAGGTGGGGCCAGGCTGGTCAATCACCAACAGATACACACTGTTTCATCAAAATTACCATGGCTTAGGTGCCTCCACCCTTAAAAGATCTAATTATATAAGAACGCGTGAGCCTTTTGTGTTTTTTAAATTATAAAATGAGATTTTTTTTTATAATTTTAAAAGTAACTGATATTGGTATTTTTAATTTTGAAGATAGTTTTTTTTAAAAAAATTTATACAAATATTCAAAATAAAATAACTTTTTTTTGTTAAAGACATCTACATCCCTGCAAACATGGGTAATCTCATATAAGTTTTTGTAAAAGTTGGGGGAGACACATGAGTCCCTAAAAACTAAAAAAAAAACTAATTATCATTATTGGATTAAATTTTCATTCAAATTTGACATAATATTTTATCACCATGTAATTGTGTAAACATTTATTAGTAACAAATGTAATTTCTTGATTAATTAAAAAGCAGCACTCGTGATTACATTACATCCTAAAAAATGTGTATAAAGCTAAAAATTGTTTTTTGAACTATATTTTCAAACGCATCCTAAATGTCTTAAATTGTGTTACTTTTCACTCAATTTAGATTTAATTTAAATTCATTGTTCATTATTATCTCTTATAAATAAAGGGTCATATGTTAAATCATTTATTTTCACGTTTGATAAAATTCATACACATTCTATTTATATTTTATCACAACTTATTCATGTTTTATTCAAATTTTATCACAATTATCTATCGTCAACCACACAATAAAAATGTTATTATTGCACTTTACAATGAAAATAACTAAAAATATATCAAAATAAAAAATAATTTATTTATTATTTATATTAAAATGATTATTTATTCTAAAATAACTTTATTTCACTGCACAAATAAAAATACGACAGATTATCCTAAAATAACTTTATTTCACTACACATAAAGAAACGTTAATCCCTAGTGATCATAACACAACGATTCAAGACTTATCAGTGTTAACGATAGATCTTAAATTCGAGTCTTGATGCTGATTTACCCTCTTATCACAATTATATAACGAAGCAGTGATATCATGTTCACAGCTCACCACGAGACACCGAATCGTCCTGTAGAGGGTAGTTTCGTAATCTCGGGTCTTTCAAAACTTTGGTGGAAAAAATTGGGGCGAAACCTTCACTTCTTCGTCTCCTTTTGTGAAAAAAAAAAAAAGTTTTTTTGAATAGATCGAAATCGAAATCTGGGTTTAGATCGATCGATCGATCGATTAGAGAGAGCACTCGTGGGATCTTCTCTTGCTTGAATTACAAAGGGACTCTGGAAGCTCGAAAGCAGAGGCTACGACTTGTACGGGATCGCCATCGACGCCGATCGGTGCGGGTTAGGATCGGTGTCCTCCTCCCTCTTGTTCTGTCAGGTAAGGGAAGATCGAATCGTTTATCAGTTCTGTTTTACAAAGGTGCCGCGGGGTTTTGTTTGTGTATGTGGTGGTGGACGGCTGGGAAGGAAGATTAGGGTTTTTGGTGAATTGCGGTGTGTTGATTGAGAAGTTGGGTTTTTTGTTGGGGATGCTAGTGGCATTGAGTGTTGTACTTCATTAATGTGACTATTGTATGTTATGCATTGTTTCCTTTATTGCATTTGAATGAGGATTTGGGTTTGGTAGAGAAGTTGGAACTAGTTATGAGTGTTATGTGGTTTGATTGACCTCATTTTCATGTCAGATTGTGTTTTTGTGTTTTAGTTTACTGGGTTGGTAAGAAAAATGCAATCTTTTCTTTCCCTCCATTTTTTTTGTAGAATGGACATTTATTCATGCCATGTGAACCAGTGAAGATATTGGGGATTAGAGAAATCGCTATTGAGTAACTGTAGTTGGATTTTTATGGGTGGACCGTCGAGGGATTCTGTAGAATTGAAATCATTGATTGTGGTTTCTGGCATCAACTCAAAGAAACTTTAGTGTGAGATATGAAGCAAATTGCCTAGTGTTTTGCCTACTATAATCATGGGTAACTCTTCATGATTTATGTTCATGCTAAGTTGTTCGACTCATTTTAAGGTTGAGGGTGGATGTGGCAATCCAGTTTACTTATTGTTATATAAGAGTGTGATTGTGGTTTTTTGTTAACTGGAATTGTTGCATTGTTCACGGAGGTTACATGACTGAAAACAGAGCAACTCTCCATCAACCCCCACAACTGCAATTTTTTTATATTAGAAGCAGATGCAACCATCAATTCTTTCTTCAAACAGACAAGCATATCATTACTTCGAAGACTGAGAGATTACATGACTGAAAACAGATAACTCTATACTTCAACCCTCACAAATACAATTAAGCTTTAGTCTCATCCACATCCTCTGTAAGGGATTGCTCTTCCTTGTTTTCCTTTTCTGCTGCTGCTTCTTCCTTGTCTTCATTTTCTGTTGCTTCTTCTTCTGCAAAAGTAGACATTCGTTGCGATATCATTAGACAATTTTCGATCAGCACAAACTTCAGAATTGATGATAAATGGAGATTCTTGCTAAAGATTTTCCAAGGCACACGGTTTCAGAAGAAGGAACCCTGAAGAAAAATTCTTAAAAGCTGATTAATTAAGGCAATTGAAAAGATAGAGGATGGCTAAGGAGTTTTAACCTTCCTCATCCTTGAACTCATCCATATCAAAATCATTCCCACCCATGTCTAAGTCCTGCACATATATTAATTTTGGTCAGATTTTTTTTGTAATCTCTGCTTTTATGAACAAGACAGATGTTACAAACTATGTGCATCTTAACCATATTTATAATTGCTGACAGGGTAATGTTCACATGATGTTTCAGATCCACTAATAGGACCAGGGATATGATCAAGTATCCAACCAGCCAGCGCCCACAAATATCATTAAAAGCTTGAAGAAATCAACAAACAGCGAATTGGTATGGCTATTCATTCTCCTATAACTCTAATTTTTGCACTATTTTTTGACAAATTTGTGCAGTAGAGGGAGAAAAAAAACCGTTCTCATATAGTTGAGACAGAATGGGGCATTAGCATTATACAATTCAACCACTACTCCCCTTCCTTTTAATGTGAAACACAAAAATCTCATTCATTATCTAGTAACTTGGCAATTGTTATCTAGGCACACATTACAATTTAATAGTTCATATAAAAAAAACTTCATAGTTCATATCACAAAATTATATATTGTTTCATCACCATTCACCACATTTTAAGTACAAAAAAATCCTGAATTATTGAAGCAACTGGGGTAACTGAGCAATTATAAGGGTACTAATAGCCATGACCGTAGTGAATTAAAAAACCCACAAGAAAGATAATTGGAAATCAAACACCAGGACATTTAATTATTCAAAATTTCAAATCGAAAATGTGACAAGTGACAACAATCAGAACTGTTTCAGAACTTAAGTTCCCTCACATACCGAAAAATCGTCATCGAAGTCTGTCCCCGATTTCTCTACAAAAGAGAAAGCAAGAGAGATACTGTTAGTCCTGAACCAAGAAGAAGTGCTCTCTACTCTACCACTCAAAAGAGTTTGTTATATTGCTCACCATTTTCATCATGTTCATCAACCCATCTGTCCCAATCGACTTTCAGAAACGCAGGTGGTTTCCCTTCCTGCTTGAGCAGCCTGCCCCACCATTTCTTTTCGGCCTTCTTTATCAAGCAGACAATGCTCCTAACACCAATACTCGACTTGCTCTCCTGCAACACGAACAATGACAGTGAGAAAAAAGACAGCATTATGCACCACACACATTCTCTCCGATCAAATTTAGTTTGTCATCACATCACACCTCAATGTTGATTTTATCGAACAACTCGATGTGGATCTCATATGTGTTCCCATCCTTGGTGGCTGAGAAGTTGAACATCCCTTCAGGCTCAAGCTTCAGCTTGACATCCTTTGTCTTTGGCAACTCAATTGTCAGGTAGACCTTATCGGACCTCTGCGCCCACTTCACGGTTGGATGTCGGCTGCAAACATTCAGAAAACCAATGCCCAAGGAAATTGAAGTGAATCATGACCAACATATACAATGATTCATAATTGTTCATGAAAGATCAATCAGATGTAATATAAAAAGAGAGAGAGAGAGAGAGAGAGAGAGAGAAAAGAACTGATGCAATCTAGTGCCAGAAGATAAGCTTGTTAGTGAAAACATCACCAAAAACAGGTTTTCTAATTTCTACATTATGAGATCAAAGACAAAATGTATCATAGATTAGTGAAATATCAAACATACTCAGATCCTAGAGAATATGAATAACAAATAGAGATGTAGCCATTGAAAAAAAAAAAACATATATAACTCATGCTGAGAGGACCAAAAAAAAAATTTCCATAACTACTTGAAGGGATTCAAATCACCAAAAAAAAAGAGCAAGAACTTATCGGAAGAAAACATGACTCACCTCATTTTGGGAGTTTCTTTCTTTCCTCTTTTTTTTTTTTTTTTTTTTTTTCTGGTGAGAAGCATTGGAGATGGAGGGATTATTTATATTGGTTGGCAACGGCCATGGAGAGAGAACTGGAATGTTCTAGAAGAGAGAAAGCAGTAGTTAATAAACGGGTTAACCTGGCAATTAGGAATGTAGGATTTGTTTAGGAATTTAAATGGGCTGCAGTTCTTTCAAACCCATCTATTCAATTTATTTTACAGTCCATAAATAATACTCCAACCGTTTATACATTACGATATCATAGTATATTAAAATTAAATTTTTTATTTTGTTAAAGAAAAAAAATAGTTTATGTCAGTTTATACTTTGCTTTTCATAATAGTATGTATTTTAATGAGTTTTTAAAAATAATATCAATTAGTACGGCTGATGGAGCTACACATAGAGTTTGACATTATTTTCCACAAAGAGCCACGTGAAGGCACGGCCCACTTAATGTGGGCTTACTCGAACAATATGGATCTTAAGTGGGCCAGCAAAACATTGAAAGATGCATGCCTCATTAGCAAAATGAGATTGACAGAATTGCATACAAAGAATGCATATAGCATTGTATAATCCACCATGCAATCCCATACTTGATTTTTTTTTTCCAAGTGCATATATACGTTCATGAAAATTATTAAGAATATAAAATACATAATTCATTTTGATCGTATACTTTACTTGAAATATTTATACAATTCATTTCGAAAAAAAGTTTAAAAAGTATATATCCCCACAAAATCCATCCCATCTCATTAAAATGGTTTCGAATCAAGCTGGAGATTTGCATATGCCAACTCATCCTGCATTGTTATTCTAACACAACAAAAGATGACCAACATTCCTCTCCTATTATTATAATCAATACAACAAAAAAAAAAAAAAAGTTGGTGAAATATTATTATAATCAATACAATAATGATTAATGTATAGTTTCAATGTTCTTAACTTTATCATATACTCGAATAGGATATATAATACTGCATCAAACACCATTTATAATTATTATTAACTAACAACAGAATCTTACGTTGTCCCCCACCCCCCCCCGAAGAACACGTGGCACATTCCCATTGGCCCTCACGTCGTGATGGCTGCTCATGCGCTGCCACGATAAATTGAAATAAAAAACGTTATCGCGAGAAAAACCACCAAAATATCGTCGTTGATCAATAAATCAAACAAAGGCGTTGGTTTCGCGCGAAAATAACGCGGGAAATTGGAGACCCCGAGAAAAGACAGAGAGAGATAGATTGGACGAAGACGGGAATCCGTTTTAGAGAGACAAAAGCAAAAGTTTTTAGAGAGAGAGAGAGAGAGAGAGAGAGAGGGAGGTGATGCTGATGATGAAGGGGACGTTCATCGATTGATCCGGATTACGGGAGGGGCGACAAAACATATTCTTGTCTCTTCTCTCTCTCTCTCTCTCCCCCCTCTCTGTCTCGCTCTCTGTTTCAAATGGTTGTCGGACGAGCAAAAGCGACGTTTTTGTGATTGGATTCGGAGACCCAGTTTGGATTTTTGAGGGGGTGGTTTTGGGTTTTCTTCTGTTTATCTGAAGATGAAGGAGACGTCTTTGGGGGAGGAGGAGGAGGAGACGCCGCAACCCAGGAGGCTGTATAAAGTCTGGAAAGGGAGCAATGTAAGGGTTTGTTTTTTGTGTTTTTGTTTGGAAAGTTTGGATTTTGAATGGTGGGTCTTGTTTGTTTGGCTGTGTTTCCAAATAGGTTGCTTTTTTTTTTTTTTTTGTTTGCATTTGGGTTCTTGCATTGATCTTGTTCGGGTTTTGATGTGCTGGTCTTTTAGGAAAGTTGGGGATTTTGAATGCCGGGTGTTGTTTGTTTGACTGGTTTTTAAGTGAAGGATGTCATATCATTTCGTGATCACTGTTTGATTTTCTGGTTTGGTTATTTTGATCTGTGGTTTCTCTCTGGATGCGATATGAAACTGGTTTTTTATCTGTCTAATGATCTGGTCTAATGAAAATGGTTTTGGAAAGACAATGTAGAAGTTGATACTATTTTCCATCGTGTATGTGATATTGGATTGCAGTTCTTTTTCGATATGCTGGTTTCTGAAATGGTGTTTTTTAAGTACAAACTACAAACAAAACACAAAATGGGTTTCTCTTGAATTATAGGAGACTTGTGGAAGAAGGGGTTTGGTTTCTTTATTTTCCTTCTGTTGATTGATGTTATGATATATGAAATCCATTTAGTTATGTATGCCATAAGTTAGAAATGGAATATGGTTCTGAACAATGGCAGGAAAAAAAATTACAAATTTTCTTAAATTTTGTTGATATATCCAATTTGACCTTCATCAGTGGAAGCCTCCTTGTCTCTAGGTAGATCAAGTTATACTTCCCCACTCACAATAATATTTGATATGAAGAGAACAGTTCTTGATTCACTCATATCTCTCTTTACTTCTTTGTTCTTTCATATATATTTCTTCATTTCATTCAACAATTCCAAGATTTCTTTTTTGTGCATCATTAAGGTGGTCATCTTTATCAAATCCCTGACTTAACAACCAATGCTGGATGTATTTTTTTTTTTAATGTGCTGGATATTTTCCTGACCGAGCAGATAAAACAAAATCTGATTCAAAGCAAGCCATTGTGAATGCATCCACTGATTATTTACTTCTTTTTGCAATGATGGTAAGAAATCACATAGTGCCTGGTAAAGGAACAGAATTGAGTTCTTCCATGTATGTTAGAAGCATCAATTTCCTCCTCGGTGTTGGTTCTTTTTTTTTTTCTTTCTTAGAGGAGAATTTTATCTTGATTAATTTCATTAAGTTGTATAAGCAACAACATATAGGGATTTTAAAAAGTTAAGTTTTTCTTTTCATTTCTAACTAGGAAATTTTGGACCTTGATGTTATATTGAATAATGATCTGAGTTTGTGACAAAATGAACATTTTTTTCAAATTCTTGGTGTTATGACATGTGAAATCTACCATGCCTAATTTATAGACTGAATCTGACAGTCGTTTCTCTGTATTTTTTCTTTGGCCTGTGTGGATGGGTGGGGTGTGCTCCAGAAATTCATCTGTGGCGGGAGATTGATATTTGGTCCAGATGTAGCATCACTGTTTTTATCTGCACTTCTCATAGCTGGTCCAGCAATTGCATTCTGTTGGCAGATGATTGAGAAGATCAACAACCAAGAAGAAAATATCCAAAACAGTGAAAAAAAATTGGACCCCCTTGAAGAACAGTTATTATATGTCTATCATGTTGTGGTTACATTTGTGGCTGTCATCGTCACTTTGTCAGTGAGTATGATATTTATGTTATTCTCACATATTATTCTTCCAATTCCCGCCTTCAAAGTATCTGCTGAAATATTTTGCTTGCCAATTTTGATATCAAAACAAAACAAAATTTATTATGTTGGGATGAAGTTTGAATCAACTCCTATCCTTGGAGATGGGTGAGATCACTCTTTGCATGTCACAATATCAATAGAACGAGAACTAGTCAAATAAACACAAATATAAATATAATGAAAACCATAGCAAATATGGACTATGAATTGCAATCCTTGTAGAAAGCATGTATAGTCCAACCTATCCTTTGTGAGGCCAGCTGCTGCTATATCCACTGCTTTCTTCACGTGTCGAATATTGTCCAACGAGTTCAGAATCTCATTTAGATCATTTTGCTAAACCAAGGTTTCCCAATCCTTCCTTCACATGCGCTTTTAAAACTTCATGCCGGTTCAGAATCTCATATATATTTTTGTTACAATTTCATTGCATGATTTTGTTGATCTATTGATATCTCTTAGTGACAACTTGATTGATGGACAGATATTTTCCCATCTCTTCAAAACAAGTTATGATGTCAGTTAACTCTTGGAGATTAACCCACATGGGGTTGGCTCTCTGGCTAGAGCCAAAAAGTTTTCTTCACAGGTCTTAGTTTGAACCCTCTAGGGCTTACATAACAATAAGAATAACGATAAGAATAACATTAACAATAACAATAAGAATAACAACAACAACAATAACAAAGGAGTAAGAACATTAGTAAGAACAAAATTATAAAAGTAACAATACCATTATGAATAGCAATAACAACAACAGTTATTCTTGCTATTATTTTTATTTTACTATTAGTCTTAGTGTTATTGTTATCAATGTTAATCTTATTTTTTTTTACTATTCTTACTATTTTTCCATCTGGAATTTTCCAACAAATGTTGGGGTTTCTGGTCATAGAAAAAATCTTGGAGAGAGTGTTATCCTCTCTATCTTCTTTGAAAATTTTATCTTTCTGGTTATCTGATTTATCATTTGGATTAGGATTCGTGTGTATTAATTGATTCTCATTTCCTTTTGATGACAAATGCAGGATTTGATATTTCTCTTCTTGACATCTGGTAGAGATCCAGGTATAGTGCCCAGGAATTCTAGACCACCAGAGTCTGACGAAGGCTTTGATGTCACGACTCCATCTATGGAATGGGTCCATGGGAGAACTCCTCATCTAAGACTACCCCGAACCAAAGATGTCATTGTAAATGGTTGTGCAGTGAAAGTGAAATACTGTGATACTTGTTTGCTTTATCGCCCACCCCGTGCATCTCACTGTTCAGTCTGCAACAATTGCGTCCAGAGATTTGATCACCATTGCCCATGGGTTGGTCAGTGCATTGGACTTGTAAGTTCATTTTCTAGGAATACATATGCTAATGATGCAATTTTTTGGGTGTTTTGTTGTATCTAACTGGTTTCATTTGAATCTATTACAGCGTAATTACCGATTCTTCTTCTTATTTATATCAACCTCAACCTTCTTGTGTATCTATGTCTTCACCTTCTCGTGGGTCAATATTTACGAGGAAAAGAAATTACAAAACTTGGAATTATGGAAAGCAATTAAGGGACATGGTTTGTCGATTGCGCTCATAGTGTACACTTTTATAGCAGTTTGGTTTGTTGGAGGGCTCACCATTTTCCATCTATATCTGATCAGCACAAATCAGGTTTTTTTTTTACTTCTCTACTTCATGTTTCTCTTATACTAATTGGAGACTGTTTTTCCTGTATTCAATGTGTAATATAAGTAGAACTCTTCAACTATATGTTTGATATAACATGTTTTCACCTATAAACAAAAAAAAAGAAAAAAAAGAGAGATTCTTGCATTCATGATGTGTATAAATGTACATGATTTCTTGCATTCATACAAGGATCATTATTCTTTCCATTTATATTGCAGACGACCTATGAAAACTTTCGATATCGATATGATAAGAGAGAAAATCCATATAACAAGGGGTTGTTAAGGAATTTCAAGGAGTTGTTCTTCACAAGGATCCCTCCTTCACTGAACAATTTCCGGTCATGGGTGATAGATGAGCAAATCGAGGTTGGATCCGCTACTCCAAGTACTGGCATAGATATGATCAGCCCAAAGGAGAAGATTGACATAGAAATGGGCAGTAAATTTATGATGGGTGGGAATGAATCCATCCCAAGTATATTGCGGAATTTGGATTACAGTGCAATTGATGAGAATTTGAAGTACAATCACAGGCGCGACGAGAATGGTTCGGACGCATTCACATTTCCTACGATTGAAGAGCAACAGGATTCTGAGCAGAATAAAATTACAGAAGATATAATTGTCGAAAGTACCTCTATAAGGACTACAGGCCAAGTTGAAAAGAGCGCTGGTGAAGGAAGTGCCTTTGATGGGACAGCAACTTCACTTGATCAAGAAGTTCATATTCTTGGACAATAGACGGTAATTCAATGACCTATTTGTTTTGCATGCCTTTCTTTGATCATTTAATCTAAAAAATAACTGCATTTGTCATAATATTGACCAATTTGCATCCGATTATGTGTTTAGACTTGCAATGTCTTGGTATACAAAACAACTGAATCTGATCTGAATTTTGTTTGACATGATAATAAGTTAAAACAATTGCATAATTTTTCCCATGTCCCATCTAAGTTGCTTTGGAAATTAAAATCCAGTATGTAAATATGGAAGTGTTAAACTATATGATCCATTTTCTCTGAACTTCATCACCAACTCAATACACAAAGATAGCATGATATTTAATTTGCATTCGTTTCATATGATGTTAGGTTGTACTTCGCAATTCAAATTTGCCTTCTTGTTTTTAGTCATTGAACTCGGATAGCATGTGAGAGCTCTATAATGATAGGGCCACACACACTAAGTCTGGATCATTAGGTATGGTTAGTTCGTGGCAAAAATTGTCACAACCTCATATGCAAATTAAGCATGCTAGGTTGTCACGAGTAAGTCTTCTATTGGAGATTGACCGAACTTGATGGGATCCGATTATCTAATGCAACAAGAATCAAACTTATATACAAATCCATATCCTATTGTAGCTCATC
This sequence comes from Acorus gramineus, assembly GCA_030737835.1. Lineage (NCBI taxonomy): Eukaryota > Viridiplantae > Streptophyta > Magnoliopsida > Acorales > Acoraceae > Acorus > Acorus gramineus. Next base: position 152,438 of record JAUJYN010000082.1, on the reverse strand, counting down.
TATTCATTTTTTTTCAATTATAACAAGTCTTACTTTGTTGGTGCTAATCTTTCTCATATTTAAAATGTAGGCACCCTAGTTCAAGTGCACCCTTGTTATCAATGGCAATGAGGGGGTTCATGTGTTGTTTTCAGCTTCAGCAAATCTGTGATTGATTCTCTGGCTCTGTGATGTTTATATATATACATATATAAGAAACAAGAGAAGAAATCAATAATTCATTGGTTTTGGTTCTTTCTCTCAATTTATATCTCGAACGCGCTGTAATAAATACTAAATTACCACCTAGAAGTTTCAAATAAGTGTGCACTTTTTTTTTTTGGTGCTAAATAAGTGTGCACTTTGAGGAGAAGGCAACTGCACCCCAAGGGCTGATTTTTTTTTGTCTACAGATCATGGTTTTTTAAGCTTTTACCCAACAGCATCAAATTGTATATGTGTGATTATTGGAATCTTTGATTGGAAAGTTGTCAGGCAGGTTTCAAACAAGGTAGAGGTTCCTAAATTTATTTTCCCCCTTCCTTTGGATTAAATAATTTTCTAAACAATGATTTCACATTTTTTTTGAACTCCATTTTACTAGAATTGGAGGGTTGGGGATTTTATTATAAATTTTGTTAAGGATTTTTTTTTTTTAATGTTTTTTTGGGAGACTATGATTTTTTTTTTTTTATTGAGGGGTAATAAAGTGAAGTCAGTTATAATGGTAGAGATGAATCAGAACACAATTACACATGCCTTTATTTAAACCATGTTTGAGTCAAACTATGTTATTGCAAATGATTAATGCACTCAAGTCTGTTTGCATCAGCTTGTATATGTTGCAAATGATTATCGAGGTGTATGAGCTATATTGCAATATATTGGGCTATAATTTATTTTAGGGAAAGATCCATGTAACCCCCATGTAAACTGACTTTTCTTTAAAATCTATTTAACTCCTTGAAAACACACAATAAATTCCCATGAATAACATTTACATTTTCAGATGATGAATATTTTGTTAATATTATATTTTATTAATCTTGATAGAAAACATAATATACCTATAAAAAAAATTTATAATGTGTTAAAAATATAAAAATCATTTGTAATGATAATTTTATCTCTCTAGATAGGGTTTCATTATATCGAGAGAGGTAAAGTCATCATTTTCATAGGATTTTTTGTATTTTTAGTATATTGTGTTTTCAATCATGGTTAACCAAATGAAATATTCATAAAATATTCACATCTGTTAACGAAAATTTTATTCAAGGGGTTATTTGGATTTACAAGGTGTTTTCAAGGGGTTATATGGATTTTAAGAAAAGTCAAGGGGTTATATGAATTTCAGTTAAAATAATATATTAGTGTATCTGAATATATATTTTACTTCATATACAGTATGTATTTTAATGAAGGAGGTTATATATTTTTTTTAAAAAAAAAAATCTGTGGGTGCTGAACACAAGTTGGATATATCATTTTCCAATCAAGCATTTTGCCAAAGCTTACACCATCACATCTCTGATTAACCTTGTTAGATTGTTTTCTAAATTAAATCAGATCCACCTCAGTGTCTAAATTTAAATCTGAACAGTGTATTTGAATAATGGATTTCTTCTTGAGCCAATATCCTTATCCATTTTTCCCTCTAAATTGGTATACTAGTTGGGGTGATCGTGTAACACATTTTCTGTAAAATATTATTTGAATTGTTCAAATTAATTAATCATGATAATTAAGTTTAATCAATTTTCAAATATATAAAATTTATAATTTTATAATATATGTCTAATTCTTCCAATACCAATGACAAAGTGCATACACCTGGTTAAATATAAGAATAATGTGAGGGTCAATCCGCACACGTTTTGATTTTTTAAAAATAGTAAACAATCTCAAATAAGATATGTCTTTTTATGAAAAATGTATCTTTCTTATATATTATATTGAATGGGTCTATTAGATTAAAATCATTAAATTTATTAATAAGATATAACTCTCGTTTAGAGAAGTGTATACATGTCCCCTCAGACTACATGTAACGAAGGAGTTCAGATTCAATCAGGTTTGATCTCGATCAATCCATCAGCATCGAACTTTACAGTTAATTGTTTGATACATGTGTCCTTCTTTTATTCGAAGATGATAGTACTAACCAAACACGGATTTGATTTAATTCAATAAAAGAGTGATACACATATTTAATAATTAATTATACAGTTCAATTTATAAATTATATAATTCAATTCATATGTTGTACAGTTTGATCATATTGGTTTCTCCTTCTCCCACAGATTTATACTCCCATAGTTTCAGTTTCCAAATTTTTTTTCAAAAATAAATAAAAGTCAGAAATTAAGACAGAGAACTTACACAGACCATACAAAACCCAAAAAAAACACAAATCTTTCCATAACGACCACCACACACGTGTCACCCTCCCCAACCAATAAAACACATTTTCGCGCTTCAGATCAAACCCATCCCAACCCTCCACGTCATCACCAAAGTACACGTGTCAAAATCCCATTCAAAGCCACAGATTTCCCAATCGGATCAGACACAAAAATCACTCCCTTTTTTTAAATAAAAACCCCACCTTCACAAAGCACACTCACTCACTCAAACCCATCCATCAATGGCGGCAGCAGAGATGTCTCTGTTGAAACCCATCAAACCCATCACCAGATTCGGTGCACCCACCGCCGTCCGAAGACCCACCTCCCTCGTGAGGATGTCTTCGGTGGCGGCGACGGCGCCGCCGAAGCCGAAGCCGAAGCCGAAGAAGGGTGGAGGGAAGTCCGAAATCCAGGAGACCCTGCTGACGCCGAGGTTCTACACGACGGACTTCGACGAAATGGAGGCGCTTTTCAACACCCAGATGAACAAGAACCTGAACGAGGCGGAATTCGAGGCGCTGTTGAACGAGTTCAAGACGGATTACAATCAGACCCATTTCGTGAGGAACAAAGAGTTCAAGGAGGCGGCGGACAAGCTGGAGGGGCCTCTCAGGCAGATCTTTGTTGAATTCTTGGAGAGGTCTTGCACGGCCGAGTTTTCGGGGTTCTTGCTTTACAAGGAGCTCGGGAGGAGGCTCAAGGTGAGGTTTTTATGATTGTCTAGTGTTCTTTTTTTTTTTTTTGGGGGGGGGAGGGATTGGTTTGGGATTGAATTGGGGTAAATGGATGATAATGGGATTCAGTTAGCCCCGTTTGAGAATTAAGTTATTATGAGATTTATGATTATTCTAGTATAAACAAGGATAATGTGATTTTTTTTTATTTAGTTGTGTTTTGAATTATTCTCGTTGAAAAAACGTAATAATAAAAGTTTTAGTTGTTTAGACGCGGATAAATATTTATAAAGATGAAAAAATAATGACCCACCATATATTCTTTTGGGTTGAATAACCTGAAATAATTTAATTCTAGGGGTTAACTGAAACCCATGTGCTACAGTTAATTCTGACATACATATTTTCATTTATTCTAGTAATCCAAACATCCATTTTTTATGTTATTCCAACTAATTCTCAGTTATTATGGGCCTATTCTCAAACCAAACGAGGGGCTTAGTGTTGGATTTCATTAGTTAGCAGCATATATGTTTAACATATGAATTATGAGAAAAGAACATGTTTTCACAAGGAAGAAAATCAAGACTGTTTTTTTTTATTATTATTATGATTTTTTTAATTGATTCAAAATGTTGATCGTTCAAGAGTATTGGCATTCCTTTTATGGGTCACAAATAGTAAAAAGTATAGATTATTGATTTAAAAAATTATATATAGCACAACTTATTAGCAGGACCCCAAGAGATCTAAGATTACCTACTAATAATAAAACGTACCAAGTATGTATTCTGGGCGAGCTGATTAGATACTATGATGTTCGATTCATATGTCATGACTTTCTGAGGGGGACTTTGCCTCAATAGATCTTCTGATACAAATTCTGTAACAGAAAACAAATCCAGTTGTGGCAGAGATCTTTTCGCTCATGTCGAGGGATGAAGCCAGACATGCCGGGTATGTAATATGTGCTCTTATGTTACTTGTTCCATATGCCTGGATTAAGTTATGACAATTGAATGGGCATGTAACAATCCGATTAAAAATTACATTTTTCAAAGCTATTTTCCCAATCAATTCCCATTTTATACCCAGTTCATGTTCTATCCAGGTTTCTGAACAAGGGTCTGTCTGATTTCAACCTGGCACTGGACCTTGGATTCCTGACAAAAGCCAGGAAATACACATTCTTCAAGCCGAAGTTCATATTCTATGCGACCTACTTATCCGAAAAGATCGGTTACTGGAGGTACATCACCATTTACAGGCATCTAAAGGCCAACCCAGAATACCAATGCTATCCCATATTCAAGTACTTTGAGAACTGGTGCCAAGATGAGAACAGACATGGAGACTTCTTCTCGGCGCTGATGAAGGCTCAGCCTCAGTTCCTCAACGACTGGAAGGCGAAGCTGTGGTCACGGTTCTTCTGCCTTTCGGTAATCAGAATTTTTGTTATTGCTACTATATTGGCTTATATGATTTCAGTAAATTATGAACTAAGTGGATGTGATTTACTTGAACTTGATGTTCAGCTTAGTAGCCATTGCTGCTTCTGATCTGTTTTTTTTTTCTGGTCTCTACTTGAATTCGACAGGTTTATGTGACGATGTACCTTAATGACTGCCAACGCACTGCTTTCTACGAAGGCATTGGCCTTAACACCAAAGAATTCGATATGCATGTCATCATCGAGGTAATCAGAAGTCCTATGTGCAGATTCTACTATTACATTGTAGCAAATTTCATCTATGTTATAGTCTATTCAGGAAAATATTCAAATTCTGTCATTCTGAGATTGTTGTCGATTCATGCGTTGAAAACACATTAATAGGACAATTTATTTTCCCCACTTTGGTCTTGTTTTTTAGATGGCAAAGCACCTAAACAAGACTAAGCCTCTCAACCAGCTTTTTTATAAAAGATACTCTCAATTAGCTTTTGCATAAAAGCTGTTGCTAAAATTTAAAAAAAATGATTGGAATCGATGAATCAATCATATGAATACTGATTTTGCAGAAGCAGAATCAGTTTAACAATCGGTTCCAAATGGAGTCCAAGTCTAAACCAAACCTCATTCACCATTGATTGTGTTGTGCAGACAAACAGGACGACAGCGCGTATTTTCCCTGCGGTCTTGGATGTCGAGAACCCAGAGTTCAAGAGGAAGTTGGACAGGATGGTGGAGATCAACAAAAAGCTGATAGCTGTGGGTGAGAGTCAGGACATTCCTTTTGTGAAGAACTTGAAGAAGATTCCCCATGTCGCGACCCTGGCCTCCGAGATCTTGGCTGCCTATCTCATGCCTCCGATCGAGTCTGGCTCTGTCGATTTCGCTGAGTTCGAGCCAAAGCTTGTGTATTGATTTCATTTTTTTCCTGAAAACACCATCTCATTTTATTCATGCATAGTGGGGTAATAGTGTGTGTAAGGATCTTTGTAAGAGTGAGGCATTGACTTCATGAGAGGACCTTTGTTGTAATGGTAGACTTTGATGTGTATGCTTTCCCATATTGATCAAGAAAAGAAGATTGTTATGAACTCAAGTGTGAATTATACATGCATATATATTTTCAAAAAAATTAGAAATTATCGGATATATTTGGAATGATTTAAAACCAAATATGGATATCAAGATATCCTTTCCCAAAAAATATGTAAATCTCGTGTGTATATATTATAAAATTTATGCTTGCATGATTAATCATAATCCTTAAAAGTTGAATTATCTATATATTCTCTTTTTAGGAACTATGAAATACACAAGAAGTCATTAAGTCTCAATTTCAACCTTAATTTCTTCAAAACATCATCTTTCATCCCTAATATGTCACCTGATCATCAAAATATTTGCATCAGTTCCAAATCTAAAATGATCAAGATTTGATGATTGATATCCATGTCTGAATAGTATAAGAGTCAATACATGTATTAAGTTTTTTCGATCCATATCCAAATCCTCTCTATTAACAGGATTACAATAAAAAAAGGTTGGCATACCCTTAACAGGATTACAATAAAAAGGTTGGCATATACTTAATCATCTGCAGTACCACATTTTTTTGGGACTTTATAATCAAACAAAGAAGACAATGTTAGAATGATTAATCATAGCCTGCCAAAAAAAAGTTTTGACAGGTTTGTTTGAACAATAGAATTTCCATATGAACTAAATATCAACTGCAACCACAGAAATCCAAAAAATAAATCTGACTGCAAAGCAAATGCCAGCATATAAGCGACTGAGAGGGCAGTATTTCATGAATTTGCAGCTTGGTAGCACCGATAAGGGGGGTGAAGATCCGGAAAATCATCAAGGTTGATACACATCAGGGAGTTGAAGACCGACACTGGAAGCAGATTTCGTTAGAATTTTCTTCATCTCGTCTGTCCGATCCACTGCTATATTGTAAGAGAACAACAGTTCCTGCAACCAACATTTATTGAACAATGTCACAAATCAATTATTGATCGATGATGCATCGTATAGAGGCAATATTGAAAAACAAATGAGTCGGTCAAATTGCTCATCTTCTCTCATCACTTATAACTTTTCTTCCTAAATCACATGCTTTTGCTAATTTCACTTGCAGGTATTTAAAAACCAGTACCCGTTCCTGAGCTAAAACATAGTAGTTTACAGAGCCAACTGTGATGCAACAGAATTCAATATACTCATTCATGCCTGGGGGAGAGATTTTAATAGATTTAATCATTCTCTAACACACAATTTATTTTTTGGAAAAGGAACCAAGATTCTCACGTCACATACGAGATCTGCTAAAGGATCACCGATTCACAAGTAAATGAATAGGCCTGGTTCAATGAGGAGACAACTTTTCAGGACAAGGGGATAAGTAAGGAACAACTTACCACATTTGTTATATATAAAAAAGGATAATGTAAAGACAATTGTTCAAATTTTGAATTGAAAATGAAGAATTTTTTTTTTTTTTTTCGCCTAAAAGCTGGAATAGCATTTATACACTTTTTTTGTTTTGAAATTGGTAAATGTGAACAAGGACAAAATTGGTAGAACTTTTTTTTTATCGCCTAAACTTAGGATAACTTATCTTCTATATGGATGAAGGCATATGAAGAAATAGGGAAAACCAGTACCATCAATCAATTCAACTATCATCAACACTCGAAAACATGGAATGGAAGATTTCATATTCTTGGATGGTTGTCAGGAATGAAACGCAGCGACACTCATAACAAAAAAAAATGCACTATGGTTTGCACATATATAACTGTTGTACAGCTTTAAAAAAACGATAGAAGGGCACATAATGGTCACCATCTGATACATCGAATAGGTCTGTATAACTCACTCTATTCAAAATGTCATGTACATATAGAAAACTATATGTGTCTCATATTAAAACACTTTTACAAACTCTCTACATATATATAGTTTAGCAGAACATAGCATAAAAATCATTTTGCTGAAAGTATAAAATAAATTAATTTCTGATTCATACACAACAAGTTGAAGCATCAACAATGTAAAAGTCAGAACAAGTTGCAGCTGTGTTGGATGCTGCAGCTACATCAGCATGTCAAAATCCCTCTATTTACTGATATTAAACAAATACTAGTGACATGGATACAACTTGTGCGGGTTACCAAGAGAGAAAAAACTTGCGCCGGTTGAAACTGACCCAACTCAACTCTTGGACAGGGTCAGGTTGGGGCTATAGTGGTGGTGTTCAATCTGAATCCAAACCCACGTGATCCCAACACCAAATCACGTGGGGTTTGGATTGAGGGGTTGGGTTCCTCGAGCACAACCAAATTCGATGGGTGAGTAGTAAATTTAAATGTGCAGTTCAGATCTGAATTGTTTAATGTATAGGATGAAATCTAAATCATCTAATTTATGTTACTCTAAAATTTGTCATGATTTCATAGTTCCATGTTTTCCATTCTCTTTATCGACATCTCTTATTTTCATCTCTATTATCTCCTTTGCAGAATATTCTTTGTTGTGATTGCAATAGAGTTTAGATTGTTTATAGCGACACCTTTTTTAAATTCAAACCTAAATCCAACCTGAATTTGACCCTAACCAAATCAGATAGATTGAAGTCGATTTAGGTTTGGGTTAGCCTCATCCGATATCAGTTTGGATTCAAGTTGAGCTCCAACCCGCCTAAGTCACAGCCCAAGCTAGCAGAAATGCAAATCCCAATCAACATGCCTCACTCGGAAAAACATAAAGTATATACTCCAGTAAATCATATTGACACTCATTTACAAAATATGTAAAAAAATATAAACAGGGATATACCTCATCAGTCATCACAGTGAGTGCAAGTGGCTAACGAGATATACAAGACTATAAATGGACTTGTAAAATGGGTCGAGCGTAACAATGCTTTTCTCTAAACTATCAGTCCAAGAGCGCACTGATACACTTAGTTCGTTCTGGCCTGTGCCCTAGAGACGGTCCCTCAGCCTCCTATACACTCCACTAGCGAAATATATAGAAGTGTATGAAAAATTTTAAAAAAATCCATTTTTCAGAAAACAAAAAATAAGTATCAATTTATTTATATATACTTCACTTTTATAATAGTATGTACTTCATCAAGCGAGCATGTAATTTAAGGAAAAAAAAATCAAAACAATTGGGGGCAACATTTTCCAATCAGGCAAACATTCAAACATCTCTACAGCACATAAAACCATTCCAAAAATAAAGGTAATCTCCGAACAAGAAACCACAGAATCAGAACACCAAACCTTCTGACGATGCACGCTGTTGAGATAATAAGCGTAATCGCGGGCGAGCGTGATCTTCCGTCTGGCGGTGGGTCCATCGACCGAGGCGGCGTTGTTGCGGAACTCTTCGGTGATGAAGTCCCTGAAGTGTCTGTTGCTTCTCTCTCCACCGATGTGCTTCTTCACCGCCTTCAGAAGCTGCCGATACGCGTTTGCGGCTTTCGCGGCCTCCGATCCCATCTTCCCTCGTCAATGGAGAATTCTCGCGAAAACCCAAATTCAGACTTCGATGAATGAAAAGGGGGACGACGAAGTGGATGGTAATGGGCCTCGTAGTGATGGGCCGGCCGCAGGGGCCATCGAAAAAAGACAGGTTATTTTTACAGTTTTAAATACAGATAGCCTTCTGTATACATCTCATTTGATTTTTTTTTTTTAATTTTCTATGAATGATATCATTTAATTCATTAAGGATAAAAATGTTTTATTTTTTTTAATAATAAAACTTATCCAATGATGTTATGGTTTCATTTTGAATTGAATGAATTTTTTAATAAATATTAAAAAAAAGTTAACTAAGTATATACCTCACTCAAAAAATATATATATATATACCTCATTTGATGACTAAAAAGTACATATATGATGGGATTTGGTGCTGTAAAAATGAAGGGAAAATCCATATAACCTCTGTAATCTTCCTGATATCCATATAACCCCCTGTAAACATACTATAAATGTAAATAACCCCCCGTGGTTAAATTTTTTTTAACAGAATTGAAATATTTTGGATATATTGCGTTATCTAAACCATGGTTAACAAATATGTATTCTTTTAACCCCCAAAAAACGGTCAATACTTATAAAAAAAAACCTCTCATATTTCTAATTTTACATTTTTTTAAGGGTTTTTTTTAAGTATTAACTGTTTTTATAGAGTTAAAATGATACATATTTGTTAACAATGGTTTAAATAACGAAATATATTCAAAATATTCTAATTATGTTAAAAAATATTTAATTGTGAGGGATTATTTGCATTTATGATATATTTACAGAGGGTTATATGAATATATTGAGATTACAGATAATTATATAGATATCAGAAAGATTACACGAAGCTATATAGATTTTTTCCAAAAATGAATTATGTGGGGACGCATGCAAGGCTATAGATATTCCATCTACGACCTATTTTCTTGATGGGATGTGTCCCATTTCATGTATTTTTTGTTTTTAGTTTTTAATTTTGTTCATTTCGAATTCAGACATATAAACATACTTCTCTAGTGAAAATAACGGTTCAATAGTTTTAATTATAAAAAAAAAACAAAAATGTACTATGTGAATTGTGACAGTCACTTTTTGTCATTTTTGGCCGGAGTTACTTTAGTAGATCCCTTATTCCTGTTGAGTTACTTGGCTGGTTGTTCCCTTCTGTTATTTGTCTTTTGGTTGTACGTTTGGGGCATTCTTATTCATTCATGAAATCACATGCCTACCTACCAGTAAAAAATAAACACAAACACTTTTTAAAAAGTCCAAAGCATTGTATAGAGAGATATTGAAGAGAACCCATGAGTAAAAAATGGTGAAAAGAATATAAGCAGAGGAATCACAAAACAAAGCATCTTAATTATTGATCATCAAAGAATCTCATCTTAAAATAGAAAACCACTTTGTTCAAACAAACTTACAAAACCCTGTGACCCAATTCAGATTTCCTATAAAACCCAGATTCACAAATTTAGGTTTAAAACAATAAAACATCAAATCAAGCAAAAACCCAATTTAGACTCAGTCCCCAATTTGACTGAGGACCTCCAAAATCCAATCTTTCCAAAAACCCAAATTGAAAAGAGAGGTTTCCCACCCAGATAAACTGACGCACAAATAAATCGCCCACATAAAGCGGTATCCGTTTTAACATAGGCGAGCATAGTTTCTGACCAAATCCATGGACGAATTTCGGCTGATCATTTCGGATCTGGTGATGTCCTTCATGTGGGTCTGTTCGGGAGCACTGATTAAGATCTTGGTCTATCATGTACTGGGTTGGGGTTTTCAAGCCAAAGGTGAGGCCTTGAAGGTGTCCCTGTATGTGGTGGTGATGTTCTTCTTTGCTTGGTTTGGGAAGGTCAGCAGAGGTGGATCTTATAACCCTCTTAGTGTCCTCTCTCAGGCTATCTCTGGCAGGTTCAGTGACTTTGTTTTCACTCTTTTTGGGAGAATCCCTGCTCAGGTGAGGTTTTTTTTTGGGGATTCATGAAGTGGGTCCTCTTTTTTTTTTTTCTTTTTTGGGCAATTCTCTGTGAATGTTTTGCTTTATGTATTTGAATTTGGGTTTTCTTCTGCTGTTTTCTTTTGTTTGTTTTTTATTGTTTGTTTTGATTGCAAAGTTGAATTCTTGGAAGAAGAGAATATGGTTTCTGATAATAGTACCAATCTGTAGCATCAGTCTTAAAATTGATTCAGCTTTTTCTTTTTCTCTGTCTTTTTCTTTTGCTTTTGTAACTGTAGTTACAAATTTGTGTACGACAAATATTCTGTAAAGATTTTATTTTTGTAAATGATACAGATAAATTTTAGTAAAAGAGTATAGAAATAATTAAACTTTTTATGGATCATTAGTATGAGAAATACACATTGGTTGTGAAGGCGGCAATGACATATTAGACTTTTTTTAATATTACGAAGAGTGATAGGTTCCATTCTAAATGGATATTTGCAATCGTAAGGAAACCAAACACACCGTTCATCAAACAAAAGTTTGTCAAAAGTTCTACTTTGTGGCTATGGTTTTCTGATCACTACATGAATCATTTTATTGATGTGTGAATCAGACTCATTTTGTTTATCTTGATAGATAAGACTGATATTATAATGGTCTTTTTGTATGGTATCTGAACGCATTTGTATGGTATTGCAGTTGGCCTTGATAGACCAATGATCTTGATATCTGATCTGTTGATGAAAATGGCATCAGTCTTTAAATACTGGCTTGATGATGCACTTGGTTTTCTATGTGACTAGCCCACTCATCCTGTCATACTGAATCATCTATGAGACATTGTGTCATACAATTTGGTTCTCATTTTGCATCCTTAGCAACTTCTTTAATGCACTTTGGATTCTTTTCCCCAGGTTATTGGATCTATTATTGGGGTTAGGCTGATAATAGCAACATTTCCTGAGGTAGGTAAAGGACCGCGCCTGAATGTTGATATTCATCATGGAGCATTGGTGGAAGGACTTCTCACATTATCTATTGTGATGATTTCTCAGTTCTTGAGGAATGGTCACAGTGGATTTTTCATGAAAACATGGATCTCAAGTCTCTCCAAACTGTCTCTTCATATATTAGGTTCTGACTTGACTGGTGGATGTATGAACCCTGCCTCTGTAAGTACTTCTGTTTTCCATTTCACTTTCTGATAGTTCTTGCAGATTCTTTTCTCCAAGTGTTTCAATTTTCTTTTGGTAAGTATAACATCATTAGTGGTAGTACAACATCTGTAAATATTGGTGAGTTTCTATCTAATGCTTATGATAATATTTAACATATTCTATTACTCTCAAGTCTCAACTGACATCTTGCCTATATTATGATTATAATAGATTTAGAGTGAAAGGAATCGGTCATATTGTCTGTACCATATCCATGTAAAATAGGTCTAGAATTCATACACTTTTTTTTTCATTTCACATTGATTTCTAGAAACATCACAGCGCAAGCTTAAGTATTGCTGAAACTGGAAATTGTTTGATATGTATACAGCTTCATGAACTTCCTTGTTTAGAACTGAAAAGTTGAATAGTCAGCATTTGCGTGGTATTAGAATTCATCATTTGAGACTTGCATTTTTGTGGAAGTATTTGATCATTGGCCTTTAATATCACTCATGAAGGAAAACAAAATACAGGATCAGACTAATCTGGCAATCAAAGTTGAGACTGACTTTGATGCTGTGGGGAAACAACAGTTAGAGAGTAGGCAGAACACCAAGATTAGTGTATTGTTGTCACTTGGATCTTTTCAATAATTGTAGTAGAATTTCGTGAGCAGAGTTTGATGTAACCATGTAAAAGAATTATTCATTCTATTTACCATTTATTATGTTAGGCTAAACATGCAAGATAACCCACCAAAAAAAAAAATGCAAGACAAAAAAAAAAATCATTGACAATGAGGTTTGATTGGGCAGGTGTTTGGCTGGGCATTTGCACGAGGAGATCACATAACGAAAGAGCATTGGTTTGTGTATTGGTTGGCACCAGTTGAGGCAACTCTACTGGGCGTCTGGATATTTAGCTTGCTTTCAAAGCCCCAGAAGCAGAAGAGGCAGGAGAAGCAACCAGACAAGACCATCAAAGCAGATTGAGGAGTCTCATTCATTTCTGATTTTAATTCTGTACATTATAAATTTGAAACCAAAGTCACTCACAGCTTCTTAATGAAAAGGCTTCTCTCTCTCTTTTCAAGTCTCAAAAAACTGAAAGAATTTGGTCTCATTTTTACTTGTACATTAAAAATATTCTTGTTCAATTCATATGCTGTTCATTAGACCTTCAAAAAGGCATTAATGATTCCTGTTTATTCGTATCTGATTGATCACATCATCAGAATCACCCGGTGGCATTGAAAGAAAGAAAGAAAATTTGACCTCCAACATAAAAAGCAATATTGACTGATATTTGCTCTGTGATTCAATTGTATATAATTCGATGCAATACACAGCACATGTTAATTCAAACTGGAAAGCAAAAATAATCACAGATGTCCATTCATCCCTGGTGAGGGAATTTCAGTCAACTTCCTAGGAGGGTAAACATCAGGAGTATGGCCCCAGAGATCACTTTAAAATTCGAGGATGTCTGTCGCACTTAATCCGCATCCATCTCCTCTAATGCTGCTTTGGCAGCAGCCTTCGCAGCCTCCAAGAGGTCATCAGGTACCTGTGAATAAAAAAAATAAGCATGTTTTAGTCATAGTAGAGCACATTTATAAGAACTAATAAGTAATATGAAGGGAAAAATGGAAACATGGAAAAGCTTGCTATATTTGAACCTGTATAACCGTATAGTGCAGAATATAAGAATAAAACTAAAGTTTTCACAAAGTATAACACCCAACAGCCAGGATGATGGTCAGATCATGGGCTTTTGACAACAATAGGCAAATTTTCAGAACAAAAAATTGTAGGTGACCACTCAATATGCACTGCTTGCTAGGCTTTATTATACGGCAAATTGCAGGTGCCCCTCAACCTTGATTTCTTGGCCAAACAAAAAAAAAAAGGACACTTGGTCATATATAATAATCCCCTCGAAATATTCCATCTCCTTTACACCAGTCATCCACCTACAACTGGTCCCATTGTCTTCATAGAATGAATTTTCCTATTTATATATAGATCTTCATTGTCCAGGCTTGTTTTCTAACAAACAGATCACATTGTATAGCAAACCGAGAATCTACATTCAACACAAGCAGGTTGTGTCATCTCTCTCCAGCACCTATCTCATAGCATAATATCCCCAAAAACAAAGATAGCAGGAATTACCTTCTGATGTTGGCGGTTCGACTCCTCACAGACCCAGCTCATTTCCAGTTCAAAGGCTTTGTCCTTTGCCTCATCATGTAATCCGTAAATGCTGCAATTGAAATTTAGAGTGAAAATTCCATAACGGATCAATGGATTGCAATACATATGAATAGAATAAATCTTGATGAAAATATGTTTGGCCATGAGATATCAGAGCCAATAAGGAACAGTTGGATCTTGTAAACATCTATGAAGGAGAAATTAACATACACATCGACATGGCACAGTATCGGGTTCATCCTGATCCTATGAGACAAACTCCCTTGGAATTATATATATATATATATATATAGAGAGAGAGAGAGAGAGAGAGAGAGAGAGAGATTTTACAATCGGGTGCCAGCCTAATATGACCTCTCCCTTGGAATTGCATTGGGAAAGAACAAACTATAGAAAGTCTGAAACTACTTTTCCGCTTTAGTTGATTTTAAAAATTCAAGATGCAAGGATTAAAATCCAGAAATATGGTTACCATACAGCTGTACTTTAACAGGCAACCACACTAGTAGACAAATCTCTGTTTCCTATAAAGTCTTGTAATAGCAAGTACCATGCCAATGCAACAGCTTGAAGACAAAAGGTTCTAACTAAACGACGGGTGAGATGAACCAAGAACATGAATAATGAATTACATGGCTCCGATGATTTTCCAAGGTTAACTTCTTTAGAAATTTTTCAAAAAAAAAAAAATATTTTGAATTCTTTGGACTCCAGCTCAGTAGCAAGGGAAAGGAGTCCAACAACATAAAATTGAACTATAACAACTTCAACTAGTTGTTGAAATCCACTGTGTTGACATAACCTCCTAATCTTCAAGTCTATAAACTGAAAGAAGCAGTGTATAAACAAGGAATTTTGAAAATATACAACATTTTTCCAACGAACAAGAAATGATTAAAGTGACTCATCTCACAGAATGGCCGTAGAAATAGTCACTGACCCACTGGTAAGGATAAAAATGGATCCATGAAGAAAATATTGGTGAACGTTGGTTTAATCATCGCGTTGGACAAAAATAACTAAATAAGAACAATATTTTCGCTGCATGCAAGTAAAAAAACAAAATACAACTTTTATTTTTCAAATAATCTACTGCATGTTTCATAAGCTATCACATTCTATATATAAGATATATCCATAGACTTGGACACTGAACTGACATCATACATTTTCCTATTGCATAGGACAAGTCATATCACAGGATCATTAACAATAATGCGATTTCACACAAAATAAAAGGTGGAGCCCAAGAAAATTTTAAAGGTAGTGAGAGTCTACAATATGCTACAGTGTGATTCTGCAGCATTGATAGTACAAAATGCCAAAAACAAAAAAAACATTCCAACTTTTCAGAGTTAAATGCATAGTTGAAAAAGAAAGCATGGAAGAGGAGAGGTGGTGCAACGTTGGCATAGAGTAAAAAGGGTGGTACGGCATGTAACAAGAATGTAACAACTCACATCTTAGCAACTTCAATAACCCCTTCCCTGCAGCTTAGCTCTGAAAGCTTCAGCTTCTCAATCTCACTGTCCAAAGCATGAGTTCAGCAAGTAAGAAATTATTAAATTTGTCTTGTGTAATGACTATATAATGTTGAGCAAAAATGAACAGAAAATTACAGACAGAGGAGAATGGAACATTAGATACCAAATAGTTTCTTTAGATGTTAGAACATTAAGATAAGATAGTGAAGCACATCTACTCTAATTTCGGGAAATCAAAACATATGAAACAATATATGAATTATGCAATCCTTATTCTTGGCCAGGCGATTACTTCCCATAAGCCCTCTCCATTGAGGGTCTGTATAGTATCTTACAGCCCCAAGTTATTCAAACAAAGAGTTCCCTATGAGTTCTGTGACAGTCAGATTTCCTCAAACCTAGTTCAGCACATTTAGCGAGTAATTCATGTTCTTTTGGTAGATGAAGGTCCATAAAAGGGGAAAAAAAGGTTTTCCAAAAACCAAAATCTTGGCAATTAGCACTAGCAACTAAAACAGACATCTAATCCAGTTAACATGATTACGGGTGTGTTTGTGCACAATCTCAAAAGAAAAATGAAGGAAAGTGAAGGAATTTGGGTCAAAGAGAAAGTGATGGAAAAGAAATTATTTTTCCTTTGACCAGTTTATATGTTGTTTGTGCTTGTTAAGGAAAGTGATGAAAAATAAAAATTGTTGTTTGTGCCTGTGATAGAAAATGACGGAAAATAAAAATTGTTTTTTGTCTTTAAATATAATATATAAAAGCAACCTAACTTATCAATAAAATATTTTTAAATAAATAAAGTTTTGAAAGACAATAAACAAGGGCATGTCACATAATAAATAAAAAATTTAAATAAATACTTTTATTATTTTATTATAAAATAAAAATAACAAATAAAAATATTCAATATCACCAAACATTTAATATTCAAACTCAAAAAAAGCAAACTCACTTTCCTTCACTTTCCCTCCTATAGGGTGAGGGAAAAAAATTTCCTCCTCTCCTAATAAGACAAAATAACAAAGGGAAAGTGAGAGAGTTTATTTCACTTTTTGTTTGGTACAAACAACTGGTTTTTATGTGGTCAAATGAAAAGTTTTTAATTTCCCTCATTTTCCCTCACTTTCAATGTGACACAAACACATCCTACAAGACAAATTTATCCCCAAGAAAAAAACTCTAACATTGTATTCTACTTAAGATAATAATCTCCAATCATAACATACCCTTCTGACATTATCAGCTACAAACATCCAAAAATTATTTGTTTATCTGATGTTAGATGCATGTGATACAATTTTCTAAATTCATCATGCATAGCAGATG
The DNA here is from genome assembly GCA_030737835.1 of Acorus gramineus. Classification (NCBI taxonomy): domain Eukaryota; kingdom Viridiplantae; phylum Streptophyta; class Magnoliopsida; order Acorales; family Acoraceae; genus Acorus; species Acorus gramineus. The sequence goes on along the minus strand of JAUJYN010000082.1, from coordinate 135,228 downwards.
TTTACATCATATTTGTTAGTTTTTATGCTAATTTCAATGGATGAACCCCTCTAGATAACCATACATCGTACCAAAGAAACATATACTCCTCCTAGGGCAACTGACTTCCTCATAATAAAGCATTTTGTCATCAGAGATCAATGGCTGTTAATTTAAACTGATGTGACATTCCCTATCCTAACTTTCTTTCCCTATCAAACAGACTTTGCTCAAAGTTCTACAACTTTCACGATGCTGGCAATATCATCAAACTTAAAAACTTATCAAAACCAAAATCCCATCAAATTGACTCCATTCCCAGGCTCACCTTAACATTTTGCCAACATTCTGATTTTTAGATACAAGTGTCCAAACGCACTGTCAAAATGTTTGAACAAGACTTAACGCAAGATACTGACACTAGAGTAATTCTGTAAAGATATGAATACCTAGATTCTGCTTCATGATGTGTAATACCCCTTCCTAACTACTCTTCCCTAAGCAATAAAGGGCAAAAATAAAGAGCATAAAGTTGCAAGAGGTTAGAAATGTCACAGACCCATGACAATGTTCCTCCCTTTTGAATCCCAAAAAGGAGGTCCAGTACCATCATTCAGAACATCGTTCTCAAACTGCTTTAAGGAAGGTGCTGGTCACACTTTATGTAATTATAAATCATTAGCCTCTTACACTCGAAAATTTTATTTTAGCTACTCTGCATTGAATGATATTGCAAAAAAAAAAAAAGTTTTATATTATATTGTTTGAACCAGCAAATATGCATGGGATATAATTAGGTTCAACTGAGAATCCCACATGTGAAACTTAATTTTATAAAAGCTATTCATTTATAAGTCAAAGGAAAAGCTGAGGAAATTGACTCATGATTGAAATTTATATGCATAAAGCTGGATGTAAATTCACTTTGAGTTTGGGATCATAAACACAGACGAAGTCATTTAATAAGTACTTTCAACCAAATTTCCAAATAAATTATACGAAAAGGTCACTTCCAACTCACGTTTTGGCAGCCTGTCTTCCCTTCCCTATTGCAGTTCCAAAGTACCTCTACATGCACCAAAAAAAAAAGTAGTTAAAGAGAATTCAATTGTAACATACACAGTTATCTGTAAAAATTTATGAAACCACATAAAAAGGAAACAATTAAAAGGCTAGGGTGGATGGAGGCCTGAAAGAGAATATTAGCAAATGATTTTATTTTGCTGCATCGCTATAGTTTCACAAAGTTTTTTAACTCACATGAAAAATTCCAGAGGGTTCAACCATGTATAGTTGTGGACCATCTCTGTCATAGCCTCCAATAATAACACCACATCCAAAAGGTCTGCAAAGCATCAAATTCCATACAGTAAGGAAAGATGGGAGGTGAAAAAGATAAATCATAGGTAGAAGAAAGGGTCAACATGGCCAAGAAGTAAAACAAAATCACAAACTACATAAAATCATAAGAAAAACAATGTCTCACCTCAGCCACCAATAGAGTGTGCAAAGATGCACATAACTGGCAACTCTGTCTGCCAGTTCTTTTACAGGTATGGGCTCACCATACACTCTGCACATCAAATCAAAGCAACATTGATAGAAACATAAAGAAAATATTGTAAATCCTTCTCCATGCACTCGTTCTTCTAGCTAATAGTGTTGTGCATGAATCATTTAAAGTACAAACTCAAAACCTTTCATAGCTAGTTGCTTCTGACTTGGCTCGTGCAACAATTTGCCGACCATCTGCTGCCAGTCCAGCTACAGCCTACCATTACCAAATGAGGATAGAATTAGAGGCAATATTATAACAGAACTACTTGAAAATTTATTCCAGTACATCAAAATCTAAAAATTCATATGGGCCAGGTAAATTCTTCAATAAGTTCACCAACAAACATCCAGTGTATAATCTCTCATAATCAGTATGGAATTTTTTGTTTTATTTTTTTAACTAATCATGTTAAAAAAGAGTTGCAAAATTTCAGCATTAACCCAGTTAACCAAACAAAATATCATTTTAAGCTTGTCATGTTCCACATTTCTTTGGATTTCTGCAACATACAACATAGTAACATACATAGTGCAAGGGGATTGGACCAGAAATAATGAAGCTAAACAAATAGTTATAGTTAAATGTTTCAAATTTACCTCTCCTACAAAAAGTGATTTCCATAGATAATAATATAACTAAAACCACATATTATAAATCATAGAACAATCAAAACCCAAAATCAACAACTATAAAAAAAAAAAACCATGAAAATTTAAAAACAAATGATTACCATGCCGGAGTGGCGATGAACGGAATGAATTCTCCTATTTGATCCCGCCAGCATCATTTTCGAAGCCACCAACTTCTCCACCCCCTTCAAACAAAACCCAACAAAAACCACATAAACACAAAAAACCAACAAAAAAAAAACGAAAATTTTCCGGACAAAAATCTAGATGGGGCAAGAAACAGTACCATTATTATGCCATCTTTGCATTTGATCCCAATCACAGTCCTGTTGACGTAGAAACCCACAAAACAAGTAAATCAACTCGTAAAGCATAGATTTTGGAAACCCTAAAAATGGAAACATCGGGAGAGAGAAGAGAGAGGGGAGGAGGGAAACCCGCTGTTGTCGACGGCCTTGGCGGCGTATTCGATCTGGAAGACCCTCCCGTCGGGGGAGAAGGTCGTGACAGAGAGATCGTATCCCGTTCCGATGCTGCTCATCTTTTCAGCTCCTCAGTCAGAGAGAGAGAGAGAGAGAGATTTAGGGTTTTATCAGGTTCGATCGAGGGGAAGAGAGAGACAGAGAGAGAGACTGTTTTGAGTCGAAAAGGGTTTCTTGGATCTCAAGACGGGAGACGATGGGTCAATTGCAGTTCGACTTTCTAAAAATAAAATATTCATTGATAGGTCCCTGAATAGTAATTCCTTTTCCATATTAAATTATTAATTGCATTTTCCATCCACAAAGGACGGACTTTTAGATGGACAAATTTCAAATGCGTCCCCTGTATAAAACATATATCAACCAATTATTAACAACTTCATTAATCGAACAGTTTTTCAGATAAGCCCCTGAAATTTTTTTTACTTCACTTAATTAATAAAAAGGTTCACATGACGCACCTATATATCAAATCATTTTTTCATCACTTGGAATTCCTATATCCGGCCACATGTCAATTTTTATTTTTACATTTTATAATTCTTAATCTAGCGTTGATGCACTCAGTATGTTTTTCAACCTCGTCAACAGCTTGCGATAGAGCAATGTATATAGCACTGTCACAGGCACATGAGCTCTATCGTAATATATCTGACTGCGTTTTTTAATTTTTTTCAAAATAAAAAAATATGGGACATCTCAATGTATATTTCAAATCACAAATCACATAACTACTTTAATAGGCAAGTGTATATTTTAAATAAATAAATAATCAATGTAGACAGCGGATGAAGCTACGAATAAGATTGAACATATCATTTTCTTTCTTTAATCACATTTTATTCACCTTTCATCCACAAATTATCAATGGAACAACAAAAAAAAATCATTACATTTTTCAATGTGAATAACTAAAATCACAATCAAATAGAAAAATAGCATATTCATCTATACTAGAATAGTTATTTATTCCAAAATTGCTTATGTTGCTGTTCATAATGGAGGGCTAAGTTTTTCACCCTTGTAATTGTAAACATTACCAGGATTCCTAATTGGAACCACAGAGCTCAGTTTTGTCTGTTTAATACATATGCAGTACCACTGCCATACGAAGTGGCATTTCAGTAGCACATATGAGACCTCGAAAGATGAATTTCATTTACATCACTGATCAACTCTGAAAAAGGCAACAAAGTAAAATGTTGGACTTGTGGTCAATTTTCCTGGACAAGCTGCTTCTTGATAAGATATGCATAAGAAGATAATAAAGAGTGATCAGTAAATGATGGAAAAGAATGCCAAGATCCATGTATTTCAAGTAGTCAAAGATAAAAAGAAAAACAAATTGAACTGGTTCATACAAATTGACATCTGAATACACTCGAAAAGAAAAGAAAAGAAAAGAAAAGACGGGGAAATAAACAACATTTACAGATACTGAGGTTGGCCGATCAAGCAATCCGATAATTGGAACCATAAGCGGCCAACCTCAGTTTCTACATTTTCGAATGATGTAAATGATAACACAAAAAGAAAAGCAGCAACAACCTGAAATATGTCCAAACCATAGGAAAGAACATGCAGAGAGACCTTCAGAAGCTGTTCTATTATGTGTGATTGAGGTCCTGCAGAAACTATCAGAGTGAAATCAATCTGGCAGTGAAATGGATCAAGAACTTGCTCTATCACAATGAAAAGGAATCGAACAATGCTGATAAACAAAAAGGTAGAGCTGATCAATTCAAATGATGTAACTCCAGCCACGCAAAAGGATAACCAAACTGTGCAAATATTTTAATAGATCCCACATGTCCCTAAAAGTATCGGAAGATGAAAACAGCTCGATTGATGGGAAAATAAACCATCTACAGCCAACCCAACTGATTTTTCAATAACCCAAACCCATTCCATCTCAAGTGGGTGGAGATCGATCAGTGAGAAATTTGAAATTCATCTAACCTGACTCGTCAATCTCCTTCCCATACTCATCACTGGTTATGATTTTCTTCAATCTTCTCAACCATATCTCATAATCGATCGTATAGGGCGTCCCACAAAGGCTGTCAACATAATCAGCAAATGCTTTTAGCACGGCTGATATGTCCCCAAGCATCTGCTGGATCAACCTGCCCGACCATGATGACTCTCTCCAGTGCAATGCCCCCTCAACTGAGTCCAACTCTGGGAAGGCCCCACCAGAACAAAAATACAGCAGATAAATCAAGCTCTCAGCATCAGAAGCTGAGCACAATTTCCCTTCTAGAAGGGCATAGGATGACGAGAACATGAGATTCATGGAAGGACGGTCCCTGTCCTCCAAAACCGCATGACCCCAACCGATGAGGACATAATATGGACGCCTCGTGCCAGAGCTCACATGGATCACATTCTCCGGCGTGATATTCCCATGGCGAATTCCAGCAGCAGAAGCAATTGAAAGAGCAGACAGACAGTCATGGCAGCATCTGAGAGCCTCATCTGGGGTGAATATACTATTCCTTACCATGTTCATGACTGATATACCAGAGGGAGCAGTGACAAGAATGGGAGTTCCACAACGAGGGTGTGAACAGTTTCCACTGGAGCTCGGTTTCTCACAAGTACCTGAGTGAATCAACCGACCCGATGCAACCAGCTGAGGAAGATGTCTACTACTCAACCCCCTCTGCTTCATCAGATTCAATATCTTAGTCTGCCTCTGAACATGATACCATATGTTCATGTCCTCATGTGCCAGTTCCAGGTGACGAGGACTTGAACCAGCATACAAGAAGAATTCCCTACCCCGTTCTTCCACAGGGGTGACGTTATAGATTGGAAGTTCACCATCACTAAGAACTTCATTAATCTGGTAGCCCTTCTGCCAATCAGAGTCCTCAAGCCACAAAACAGATCCTACCTCCAGCCTCAGAGCTTCCTCGGATTCCACCTTACCAGATTCCTCTTCAACTTCTACAATCTCAGGCGAGACACTGCGTTGCTGGAAGCGAAACATGCCATTCCCATTCATGCGTGTGTCTACCAACTGCCTCTCTGTCCGCCGATTTTGGAGACGGGAATGATGATCCGTAGCCAGTTCTTCGAAAGAATGTTTCGGCATTCCGTAGAACTGAACCATGCAATGAAAAGTTGCCAGGAGAACCTGAAGAGCTCCAATATCTCCCCAGTTCGCATTACCGAGTTTGTTCCAGATGCGATCGACCGGAGAAACCGAAATTTTTGAGTGGGTTTTAATCCACTCGGCGGCTGATTCATAAACATTGTTCTTGTCATAGTTCAATCTGTACACATCACCTTCCAGTTTAAGGACACCACCATATTGAGAATCTACAAGAAGCACGAATACACAAGTGGGGTCATGAAGAACAGTAGTAGATCGACTGAGGCTTCTCCACAAGAGGACATGGAGCGCGAAGAACAATGCTTCCCCAAGAATTGAAAGAGCAGATCGACGGTCACCCTCCATAGATAGGCTCCCCAAATTAGGCTTCAACAGTGATAATAAAAGAATCTGATCCCACTTCCCACGAGATTGTTGGCTGTTTTTAAGCATTAAAGCAGTCGCACAAAGACCTCCAAGCTTTCCGCTTGCAATTGCCTTCTCCGCAGGATAGAATTTCGAGCTTGAACTATGAAGACAGGCAACAGAAAATGGCATGGGTCCATCCTGGCCCCAAAATCTCTCCCACAAACCCTTGGAGCTTGCATGCAAGAAGTCTTCAATAGCAAGATATGCCGCGGCTTCAACAGCCTCTGATGTTGAGGCATGAAGAGCATTGGGCATTCGAATTAACTGCTGAAAGGATGCTGCTTCCAATGCATAATCAAAATCTTGAAGTTCTTTCAGTGTAAAAGGAACATCAAAGTCAGTGTTACACAACCAATCTTCAAGATTTGCAGTCAATATTTCACAGTCAACAAACTTCCTCACAAACTCCTTCCGAACTGAAGATGATGCGGCCCGTGACCTGCCTCCTGATGATGCACTGGATCTTTTTGCTCTGGACCCCAACGACACCCTGTCGGGGGATCCGCCTGGCAAAAACAACTATCCATTATTACCACATCCAATTACGCAATTTGAATTAAATATCTCCAATTCTCCATCTATATAAAAAAAAGGACAACCAGGAACTGGTGCATGGAAAGTTCAAGATATGGAATTTTTTTTATTTTAAAGTTCAAGATATGGAATTGTTACTATCTATTTGAATCAGGTACACATTCTCTTTCTCACAGTTCTCAATGATAAACAGAAAATTAGAAATAAAAGGATATATATCTACATACACAAACACACACAGAAATCTGGGGTATCTAATAACTCCCTTCAGTATTTCAAAATATGGAACATGCAGAACCTAGAGACACTTATCAGATCTAACGATGCATCAAAATTAAGAACTCTGACTTGGTCAGTTCTGTAACCATCACACCTTTTTTTTAACAAACTGTTAAAGTTCATGTATATCAAACTTGGGGTGCAATACCTTAAACAGAAAACAAAGAAACACAAGAGAAAAATAAACTAGTAGAAGAGGATTCTACTGGACTGGCATACTCAACCTCAGATCAGCACTCTACTAGTCTACTATATCCCAATCTCTAGTTTAACCACACACCCCCCCCCCCCCCCACCCCCAAGTAACTATTACACTGTTGGCCCCTTGGTGTGAATACAAGTTAAACCACCAATATCATGGATCATGATCATTGCAGTGCTAATGAACAAATTTTATCGCTTATTATAAAATATGCCATAATGTCATCAAGTTTTATTATAGGGTAAATTCAAAGATATTTTCAGATTCATCCTTCTCCCTCTTCAACATAAGGAGAAAATGGTAAATGAGTATTCACTCAAAGATGTCCTCAGTTACATTCTTCTCCCTCTTCAACATAAGAAGAAAATGAAACCATATATTCACCAAAGACTGTCAAGAATAGTACAGTAAATGCTTCATTCTCCTTTGTTTAGAAGTGTTGCAAGGGATATCTTCATAAAAAGACAATGGGATCCATTCAGAAAAGACAAAATCTGAAACAATTGCATGAATTTCCCGAACATATATATTCATGAACCAGCTAAGAATCTCAAGGCAGATATGGAGGATCACATCAATTTGGACACCCAAGCTTCACATTTACAGGGATTTTGACCAAGTCACAAGCATTAGCTAGCTGTAAGTTCCATTTGACGCTCTTCCAGATGAGCCCATAAAAAAAAATCAAAATTCTGATCAGCAGCAAACTGATAAGGATTTCACATACAATTTATAAATTCTCCACATGATAGTATGCATAGCACATTAGTTCCAACCCTTCATAATATTCAATGGTCTTTTAACATGCATAGCACATTAGTTCCAACCCTTCATAATATGCAATGGTCTTTTAACATGAATATTTGGCCCGAATATCCTCATTGCACATAAGTTCTCGCAATAAATAATAGACAAATGTTTTTTTGAAGTGAATAACCGGTAAACGTTATATCTTGAACCATATGGATCATGATAATGAACTGACAGAGAAAAAAAATTCTTAAAAGACCAAAAACCTCGACTGCTCTGTGAAGAACTACAGAAATTGAATCATAATATCCTATGATTCACGCCATATAGAAGGAAACATCCAATTGAGCTCCTTTTCACCATATATCGGATATCGTTGTTTGTATTTTTCTTTTGGTTCCTCCCAACTTCTGATTATAACATCACTAACCAGATAAGATTTTTCTTCAAGAAAAATGAACAATGTGGAAAAGGTGATCAGATTGGTTACATAATTGAAACTAGAAGTAGAAATAACCATTGGATGCAATCATGCAAGGCACAAGTCAACTGCATTGATCAACCAAAAACAACATTTGTACAGCTCAGTTCACAACTAATGCGAAACAGTCAACGTCCAAACATTCAAACTCAACAGCACAGAGAACCCAATAAATTGCGGGACACCAAACAGCCAACATCATCCACAAAAGTCCACAAAAGTGATTTCTTGGTGAAAAGATCGGTCAGATGTTTCTACAAACCAATCAAGATTTCTAACATAAAAATCACCACCTCCCACACACATGCCAGCACTGACATGTGATCCAGACATCACCAGACAGAGGGGGGACTTCATCTTTAATGCCAGTACTCGCCATCCCAGAGAGTGATTGTACGGCAATTCTCAATAAACGATTTTCGATTTCTACCCCATTAAATGACTTCCATTGCATCTAAATTTATCAATTGCACGGCAAAGATCCAAAAAAAAACACAACCCAGCAACCCAAATCAATTTTCACCCCACAAAAACATCAACAATCCATGCTTTCGCTCACGTACCCCCCAAAAAAGCTCCCGTTTTTCAATCAAATTCAACCAATCCAAATCAAGCCCACCCAATCAAACCAAAAGATTCTCCAATTCCGATCACGAAGAACCAAAAAAAAACCCTCACTTTCAATCAAAGCAATCAAACGTTCATAAAAACCAAAAAAAAAAAAATCAGAGAGAGAGAGAGAGAGAGGGGGAATACACATCAATTATAAGATCGAAAGGGAGAGATGGGGTTTCACATACCTTCCATTAGGGTTTACAAAATTAGGGTTCCAATTGCCGGCACGAGATCCTCGCCGGAGACAACAAAACATCCGACTTTTTTTCACTACTGATAAACAAAACAAACTAAAATTCGAAAATAAAAAAAAATAAAAAAAATATCTCTCTCTCTCTCTCTGACGACTGACGATGATTATCAAGTGTTTCACACACTCCACTTGTCCCTCCCCCACCACCCAAGGATTTTATCGTCTCGCGATATATCGCGAGATGTCGGTTTCTATTTGATATGGACCGTTGGATCAGTGTGATTTCGTATGATCCACGCGGATTGAGGGCTGTGATGAACGATAAATTTAAAAAACGATATATTGGTGGAAGAGATGGCTATGAAAGTATGAATGTTGGAAGGGGTGGGATCAGAAATTTAAAAATATTTTGGGGGAATACGTTTTATTTTTCCTTTTTTTATATACCAGTCAACTTTTGTCAAAATGATATGTATTATTTGATTCATTCTATTAAGAATATTTTTTATTTAATTTTTTATGTAAATAATTTTATGAAATATTTGTTTTTAAAAAAAATCAAAGCACAACTTGATAAATGATTTACTCATAAAATTATGATTATATTATAACTTTGTGCTCTGTGTCGTTGTCTATTTTGTTTTATTCACTATGACATTTATTTTTTGTTTTATCAGTTCATATCATTTTTTTCTTTTATGTTTATTTTATTGAATATAGTTACAATCTTTAACAAATAGAGATGAATAAACTTGATATATCTATATGTGTATCATATGGGTTATGCAAAGGGATGTTCAAAACATTATTTTTTGTATATCCATAACAATATTTTTATAAATTTGGATTTCAACTAAATAAAAGAAACATAAAATAAACCCTAATAAAATTGTAATAACGAAAAAAAATTATTTATTTTACCTCTTGTTTGTGTAGGATTGTACATATCAAATAAGGTCTGATGAACTTTGATAAGAGTATAAAAAAATGCTTTTATGAGAATAGAATTCGATTCTCATGGCTAGATAGGTTAGTATAAGTTTTAATAGTAATTCTAATAGGTTGGAATATTATATCTATGTTTGTGAATTGAAATTACCTATTAATTTTAACAAATCTCATAAACGCATTATATACATTCCAAGACATGTTATGTTTGTCAAACTTCTTCCGCATACTGTCAAATAAAACAACTATACAGAGACAGAATTATCATTTAAAAATTATAAGCCTACTTGTTATCTATTGGTGACTAACCATTTTAGTTATACATGTCACTTTATTTTATTTTTTTTAAAAAAATACACTTACTCAATAATCAATTTTAAAACAAAAAAATGGTGATATTTCTGATAATCAAACCATGTTTCAAAGGTCGCCCAAAGAGTGTGTTTTATCTCATTTTCCCTCACTTTTCCTCTTCTACGATGAAGGAAAAATTTTCTTCCTAATTCTGATAAGACGGAAGTGCAAAAGGAAAGTGAATAAAACTTTTTTCCTTTTGCCTATTTGGCACAAGCGATAGATTTTTATTTTTTTTTGCTTGATAAAATTGAATCCCCGACCTCTCTTTGGAAGAGGGTGTGTCTCAACCACCCGTTAAGGGGGTCTACCTTGACAAACGGTAGATTTTTGGGCGATAAAATGAAATTTTTTTTATTTTTTTTTATTTTCTTTCACTTTCAATGTGACACAAACACACCTAAAGTATTACATTTTTCAACTCAATAAGTGCCATCAACTTAGGAAGCCCACCAATAAAATCAAACACATTGATAACCAACTTTCCACATGTACTGCATAGATTCCAATTTGACAAAAATGACATCATTCCCTAAAATCAATGAATAGAGTTCCCTAAAAAAATCAGGCAACTCATACTCTAAGTGTCCGCCTGGTAGAATCCAAAGTAAATAAAAAGACGAAACTCCCTCTAGTTCACATATTATGTCCACATATCCCCTTAACAATCTAACGAGATATATACATTTTAAAATGATATATATATATTTATATAAATATTTTTATATATAATATATAATATAAATATTAATATATATATATATTATTTATTAGATAAGATTTATTATTTTTAAAAAATTAAATAAAAAAAGAATAGTCTCCAACATTATACTTCATTGAAAACACCATTCAGGGCAAGCATTGTGGT
>JAUJYN010000082.1:46961-113827 GCA_030737835.1 Acorus gramineus | reverse complement strand
TAAACATCTCCAAGACACCATCCTTAATTATATTCCAATATTTTGGTAGAAATGAAGGCCGAAACAATTCGGACCCCGGGATTTGTCACCATCCGCTCCAAAAATGGCTGCCTTTATTTCCTCCTCTTCGAAAGGCTGCTCCGGTTCACGTAAGCAATCCCTTGGAATTCTGCTTAAATCTTCATCAAACCATTTAGGTTTCCATCTCCAATCCTTTTGAAAGACTCTCTTAAAATGTTGCACCACCTTGCTTTGAATCTGAGCTTCCTCCGTGATTAACTCCTCTCCGATTCTGTAATGATGTGATACAGTTTATCCTTCTTCTTTGACTTGCAATCCTATGAAAGAACCTTGTATTATTCTTGCGCTCCTTTAACCACAATGCCTTAGACCATTGTCTCCATTCAAGTTCTTTCATATGGTAAATAGAATCAATGGCGGGTTTAGCCCTTGAACGTTCTTCCCGCCTTATCGATTCTAGTGGACCGTCCTCTTCTTCAAACTCAATCCGCAATAAGTTAAGATAGCTCCATCTTCCTCTGTCTTCTTTTTGTTTTAGCCTTGCGTCCCCATTCTGTAAGCATTCGCAATAAGTTAAGTTGATGTTTTATTTATTTTGTTTCTTAATTATAAAGAAAATTGATTTGAAGTTTTCAATATCATCCAAGAATATATCAATACTACAAGTAATAGAAAATAAAGTGTCATCATTACATATTCAACTAAAATGGCATAGATAGATACGAAAAGAAAATTTTGAATTCCCATTCATGGGATGTGGATGGTTCGTCCTTTCTTCCCTCAGTCAAGTGTCGTAGACTAAGGTCAATAATGATCCATCGAGGACAACTGGAGGGGGTGGGGGTACTATTGGAATTGAGAGTGTAGTAGCCAGAATATCTCTTACCTGCCTAGATTCTTTTGATGGTGACACACCATCCACGGAGCAACTTGCACTGCCAAGGAAAAGAATGCCTATTGATTTTACTAGCGGAGGTAGGGATGATGGTTGAGTTTTGCAACCGACACTTCAATGTGAACGCATTGTTGGTAGGAGTGGTAAACGAGTCGAACAGCTTGGGCTCGGATCGGTTGGAGCTTGTTCATGCTTTTTCGATTAGACAAATGAGCCGAGTCGGCCCGAGTCTGAGCCCAAGCTGAGCCACGAGCCTATACAACCTCATTTACTTAAAAGAAAGGGAGGGGACTTCTTCATTCCTCAATGCATATGAGCATCTCTGATTTGAGTTTGACAAATGTTATATGTTTTCGGCATGTTTTAATTGATAAATAAGTTTTTTTTAAGGTAAACGAACCCAACCTCAAGCTTTGGTTTGAGCTTAGACTCAAGTTTGTTTTACAAACGAGTTGTGTCGAGCTTCAACCGAGCTTTTCACGAGCCTAACAAGCCGATCTTGAACACAAAATTAATCTCGGTCGAATGCCGAGCCGAGCTCAGACCGAGCCAAATTATAAACGAGCCAAAGTTGAACATGTTAAAGCTCGGCTCGCTCTCCTCATTTATCACCCCTAACTGTCGGTCATGGAGGTGCTGATACGAGCAAAGGGAAGGCCGGAACCACCATCTTCAGTCATAGTTCAATATGGAGATGATGCCTTCGATGGGCAAGGCCTTCGATGCATGGGGGAGTCCGAGGACATTGATGATGTGCGCGATGTGGGAGCACGGAGGGGCATAACACCGAGGGAGGCATAGGGGTACTTGTTTGAGGTAATTGTTGAGCATACGTGTGTGGTTGTTCCATACAGTCCCGGTGATTTAACATTAGGTACAACAAAACCTAATGTTAAAAATTGTCTTAGTTGGAATTTTAGGGGGACTAATGAGCCAAGTAAATAAAAGGCGATCGTATTCTAATTTTTTTTTACATTTATTATTATGTTAAGATAGAATTTGTAAAGTTATATTCGCTAATGTGATCTTTTTTTTTTTTTGGAATTGGTTTAGGCTCTTCATCGGAACATCGTTGTACCTGTTGTTGCCCTGGTGATCTTGTTTTTTTTTAATTTAGATTTTTTTCTAGCAACTATTATTTTAAGTTGATATTTTATTTAATTTGTTTATTAATTACAAAGAAAGTTGATTCGTAGTATTCAACAACATCTAAGAATTTATCAATACTACAAGTAATAGAAAATAAAGTGTCATCATTACATTTTCGGTTAAGATGGTAGAGATAGATATAAAAAGAAAATTTCTAGAATTCCCATCCATGGGATGCCGTTAGTTCGTCCTTTGTCCCCTCAGTCATGTGTCGTAGACTAAGGTTGAGGATGATCCATTGAGGACAACTGGAGGGGGTGTGGGTACTATTGGAATTGAGGGTGTGGTAGTCGGAGTATCACTCTTATCGTCCCGAATTCTTTTAATGGCAATGCATCATCCATGGAGCAAATTGCACTGCCAAGGGAAAGAATGCCCGTTGATTTTACTAGCGGAGTTCGGGATGGAGGCTGAGTTCTGCAACTGAGACTTCAATGTGCATGTACTGTTGGCAGGGGTGGTAAACGAGCCGAGTATCTCGGGCTCGAATCGGTTGGAGCTCATTTGGGCTTTTTCGATTAGACAAATGAGTTGAGTTTGAACAATTTTAAAGGTCAGTTGTAAAAGAGGAGAGCCGGCCCGAGCTCGAGCTGACCAATAAACCTATACGAGCTCGTTTACCTAAAACAGGAGGGGAAAAAACTGTTGCTCTTCATTCTTCAATGCATCCAAGCATCTCTGATCTGAGCTTGACAAATGTTATGTGTTTTTTGCATGTTTCAATTGGTAAACGAGTTTTTTCTTAGTTAAAGAAGCCCGAGCTCGAGCTTTGGTTCGAGCTTATACTTGAGCTTGTTTTACAAACGAGCCGAGTCAGGCTTCAATCGAGCTTTTCACGAGTCAAATAAGTCGAGCTTCAACACAAAATTTAGCTCGATCCCATGTTGAGCTGAGCTCCAGTCGAGTCTAATTATAAATGAGCCGTGTTTGAACATGTCAAAGCTCCACTCGCTTTGCTTGTTTACCACCCCTAACAAACTCAACAATAGTAGTGGGTCGGGGTACTATTGGAATTGAGGGTGTGGTAGCTGGAGTATCACTCATATCGGCCTGGATTCTTTTGATGGTGATGCACCATCAATGTAGTAAATTGCAATGCTAAAGGGAAGATTGCATGTTGATTTTACTAGCAGGGCTACAGATGGTGGCTGAGTTCTCCAACTGAGGCTTCGACGTGAATGGAATGTTGGTCATGGAGGTGGTGATACGGGCGAAGGGAATGCTGAAACCGTCATCTTCAATCACAATCCAATATGGATGACGCCTTTAGGTTGGCCTTCACCATAGAGGGATCCATGGTTGTCCTAAACAATCACGGGTGGAGTCGGGATGATCGAAGCAGGAGGAGTCGGCGATGAAGAGTTCAGTGAGGCAACAACACCAACCCCCGATTCCCATCCTCCCTAGGTCGACCCAGACCACCCGTGTTGGGTGTCACATCACGCAATTGACCTACTACTCATGCAAAGGTTCTTTTATGTACTAGGAACCACAATGAGGACGGGAAAGGAAATTATTATTGCTGGCATGGGTTCTAAAAATGCGGCCCTCAGCCCACACTGATATGGTACATGCCATGCAGGAGGGCATTCGCGATCACTCTTTGTCAGGGATAAGATTTAGCAGGAGATGAGGATTTTGCTGACCATGGTTAGGGATCTAGATCGGATTCAAGAAGTCACGGTGAACCATCCTTGCGGGACCAGAACCATTGGCCTGGGTGGGCATGGGCTTGGTATGGTGGCAACCCAAGAATTGGAAGGGACCTATTCAAGCTTGTCTATCAAGCTCAATTGCTTTGAGGGTCCCCTTATTCGGCTGGATATGGGTTTGTTTTTGTATTGGGGATAAGAAGGATGATTCCGGCGGGGTCATCACTCGTTGTTCTGGGTGAAGGTGGATGGAAAGTGGTAGGTACGGAGATTGGGGTGACGGAGTTCTTGCCTTCTGTGGGGCAGATGGGGTGGGAGAGGTGAGGTAGAAAACGAGAGAGAAGAAAAGGAAGGTCCTCGGTCACTAAGGTGACAATGACATCGGTGATCAATGGAGAGGAGCTTGCTTGCGAGTGATAAAAAAGCCTTGATAAAAAAACCTGGGATTCTCATCAAGGATGCATAGAATAAGGAGAAATTTATCTTCTTCCTCGGCAAGGCCTTCGATGCAAGGGGGTGTTTGAGGACATTGATGGCGTGCGTGATGTGGGAGCATCGAGGGGCACAACACCGAGGGAGGCATAGGGTACCGGTTTGAGGTAATCGATCGGCATACGTGTGTGGTTGTTCCATACAGTCCCGGTGATTGTCTTAGTTGGAATATGAGGGGAATTAATGAGCCAAGTAAATAAAAGGCGATCGTATTCTAATTTTTTTTATATTTATTATAATGTAAAGATAAAATTTGTAAAGTTATATTCGCTAATGTGATCTTTTTTTTTTTTGGAATTGGTTCAGGCTCCTCATCAGAACATCGTTGTACTTGTTGCTCCTCAGGTGATCTTGTTTTTTTGTATTTAGATTTTTTTTCTTGCAACTATTATATTAAGTTAATATTTTATTTAATTTGTTTCTTAATTGTAAAGACAGTTGATTCGAAGTATTCAACATCTAAGAATTTTTCAATACTACAAGTAATAGAAAATAAAGTGTCATCATTACATATTCTGTTATGATGACAGAGAAAGATATAAAAAGAAAATTTCTAGAATTCCCATCCATGGGATGCCGTTAGTTCATCCTTTGTCCCCTCAGTCAAGTGTCGTAGACTAAGGTCGAGGATGATCTATTGAGGACAACTGGAGGGGGTGGGAGTACTATTGGAATTAAGGGTGTGGTAGCCGGAGTATCACTTTATCGTCCCGAATTCTTTTGATGGCGATGCATTATCCATGGAGCAAATTGCACTGCCCAGGGGAAGAATGCCTGTTGATTTTACTAGCGGAGTTCGAGATGGAGGCTGAGTATTTCAACTGAGACTTCAATGTGCATGTACTGTTGGCAGGGGTGGTAAACGAGCCGAGCATCTCGGGCTCGAATCGGTTGGAGCTCGTTCGGGCTTGTTCTTTAGACAAATGAGTTGATCTTTAACAAATTTAAAGGTCGGTTGTAAAAGAGGAGAGCCGGCCCGAGCTCGAGCTGACCCACAAGCCTATACGAGCTCATTTACTTAAAAGAGGAGGGGAAAAAAACTGTTGCACTTTATTCTTCAATGCATCCAAGCTTCTCTAATCTGAGATCGACAAATGTCGTGTGTTTTTTGCATGTTTCAATTGCTAAAAGAGCTTTTTCTTAGTTAAAGAAACCCGAGCTCGTGCTTTGGTTCTAGCTTATACTCGAGCTTGTTTTACAAACAAGCCGAGTCGGGCTTCAACCGAGCTTATCACGAGTCAAACGAGTCGAGCTTGAACACAAAATTAAGCTCGATCCCATGTTGAGCCTAATTATAAATGAGCCGTGTTTGAACATGTCAAAGCTCGACTCGCTTTGCTAATTTACCACCCCTAACAAGCTCAACAATAGTAGTGGGTCGGGGTACTATTGGAATTGAGAGTGTGGTAGCCGAAGTATCACCCATATCGGCCGGGATTCTATTAATGGCGATGCACCATCGATATAGTAAATTGCACTGCCAAATGGAAGATGGCATGTTGATTTTACTAGTAGGGCTCCGGATGGTGGCTAAGTTCTCCAACTGAGGCTTTGACGTGAATGGACTGTTGGTCATGGAGGTGGTGATACAGGCGAAGGGAAGGCTGAAACCGCCATCTTCAATCACAATCCAATATGGAGATGACACCTTTAGGTTGGCCTTCACCATAGAGTGATCCATGATTGTCCTAAACAATCACGGGTGGAGTTGGGATGATTGAAGCAGGGGGAGTCGGCGATGAAGAGTTAAGTGAGACGACAACACCAACCCCCGATTCCCATCCTCCCTGGGTCGACCCAGACCACCTGTGTTAGGTGTCACATCACGCAATTGTCCTACTACTCATGCAAAGGTTCTTTTATGTACTAGGAACCACAACGAGGACGGGAAAGGAAATTATTATAGCTGGCATGGGGTCTAAAATGGCGGCCCTCAACCCACACTAATATGGTACATGCCGTGCAGGAGGGCATTCACGGTCACTCTTTGACAGGGGTAAGATTTGGCAGGAGATGAGAATTTTGTTGACCATGGTTAGGGATCTAGATCGGATTCGAGAGGTCACGGTGAACCATCCTTGCGGGTCTAGAACCATTGGCCTGGGTAAGCCTGGGCTTGGTATGGGAGCGACCCAAGAATTGGAAGGGACCTATTCAAGCTTGTCTATCAAGCTCAATTGCTTTGAGGGTCCTCTTATTTGGCTGGATATGGGTTTGCTTTCGCATTGGGGATACGAAGGATGATTCCGGCGGGGTCATCACTTGTAGTTCTTTGTGAAGGTGGATGGATAGTGGTAGGTACGGAGATTCGGGAGACGGAGTTCTTGCCTTCTGTGGGGCAGATGGGGTGGGAGAGGGGAGGCAAAAAACGAGGGAGAAGAAAAGGAAGGTCCTCGGCCACTAAGGTGACAATGACATCGGTGATCGAAGGAGAGGAGCTTGTTGGCGTGTGATAAAAAAGCCCATGATTCTCATCAAGGATGCATAGAATAAGGAGAAATTTATCTTCTTTCTCGGCAAGGCCTTCGATGCATGGGGGTGTCTGAGGACATTGATGGTGTGCGCGATGTGGGAGCACGGAGGGGCACAACACCGAGGGAGGCATAGGGGTACCTCTTTGAGGTAATCGCTGGGCATATGTGTGTGGTTAATCCATACAGTCCCAGTGATTTGCACGAGAACAACAAAACCAAATGTTAAAAATTGTCTTAGTTGGAATATTAGGGGGATTAATGAGCCAAGTAAATAAAAGGCGATCGTATTCTAAATTTTTTTTATATTTATTATAATGTAAAGATAAAATTTGTAAAGTTATATTCGCTAATGTGATCTTTTTTTTTTTTGGAACTGGTTCAGGCTCCTCATCAGAACATAGTTGTACCTGTTGCTCCTCAGGTGATCTTTTTTTTTGTATTTAGATTTTTTTTCTTGCAACTATTATTTTAAGTTGATATTTCATTTAATTTGTTTCTTAATTATAAAGAAAGTTGATTCGAAGTATTCAACAACATCTATGAATTTATCAATACTACAAGTAATAGAAAATAAAGTGTCATCATTACATTTTCTGTTAAGATGGCAGAGATAGATATAAAAAGCAAATTTCTAGAATTCCCATCCATGGGATGCCGTTAGTTCGTCCTTTGTCCCCTCAGTCATGTGTTGTAGACTAAGATTGAGAATGATCCATTGAGGACAACTGGAGGGGGTGGGGGTACTATTGGAATTGAGGGTGTGGTAGCCGGAGTATCACTTTATCGTCCCGAATTCTTTTATGGCGATGCATCATCCATGGAGCAAATTGCACTCCCAAGGGAAAGAATGCCAGTTGATTTTACTAGCGAAGTTCGGGATGGAGGCTGAGTTCTGCAACTAAGACTTCAATGTGCATGTACTGTTGGAAGGGGTGGTAAATGTGCCGAGCATCTCGGGCTCGGATCGGTTAGAGCTCGTTCGGGCTTGTTCGATTAGACAAATGAGTTAAGCTTCAACAATTTTAAAGGTCGGTTGTAGAAGAGGAGGGCCGGCCTGAGCTCGAGCTGACCCACAAGCCTATACGAGCTCGTTTACTTAAAAGAGGAGGGGAAAAAAACTGTTGCGCTTTATTCTTCAATGCATCCGGGCATCTCTGATATGAGCTTAACAAATGTTATGTGTTTTTTGCATGTTTCAATTGTTAAACAAGCTTTTTCTTAGTTAATGAAGCTCGGGCTTGAGCTTTGGTTCGAGCTTATACTCGAGCTTGTTTTACAAACGAGCCGAGTCAGGCTTCAACCGAGCTCTTCACAAGTCAAACGAGTAAAGCTTGAACACAAAATTAAGCTCGATCCCATGTCGAGCTGAGGCCTAGTCGAGCCTAATTATAAATGAACCGTGTTTGAACATGTCAAAGCTCGACTCACTTTGCTAGTTTACCACCCCTAACAAGCTCAACAATAGCAGTGCGTCGGGGTACTATTGGAATTGAGGGTGTGGTAGCCGGAGTATCACTCTTTTTGGCCTAGATTCCATTAATGGCGATGCACCATCGATGTAGTAAATTGCACTCCCAAAGGGAAGAATGCATGTTGATTTTACTAGCCGGGCTCCGGATGGTGGCTGAGTTCTCCAACTGAGGCTTCGACGTGAATGGACTGTTGGTCATGGAGGTGGTGATACGGGCAAAAAGAAGGCTGAAACCGCCACTTCAATCACAATCCGCCTTTAGTTTGGCCTTCACCATAGAGGGATGCATGGTTGTCCTAAACAATCACGGGTGGAGTCAGGATGATCGAAGCAGGGGGAGTCGGCGATGAAGAGTTCAGTGAAGCGACAACAATAGCACCCAATTCCCATCCTCCCTGGGTCGACCCAGACCACCCGTGTTGGGTGTCACATCACGCAATTGACCTACTAATGCAAAGGTTCTTTTATGCACCAGGAATCACAATGAGGACGGGAAAGGAAATTATTATAGATGGCATGGGGTCTAAAAGGGCGGCCCTCAGCCCACACTGATATAGTACATGCCATGCAAAAGGCATTCGCGGTCACTCTTTGACATGGGTAAGATTTGGCGGGAGATGAGGATTTTGTTGACCATGGTTAGGGATCTAGATCGGATTCGGGAGGTCACGGTGAACCATCCTTGCGGGTCCAGAACCATTGGCCCGAGTTGGCCTGGGCTTGGTATGGGGGCGACCCAAGAATTGGAAGGGACCTATTCAAGCTTGTCTATCAAGCTCAACTTCTTTGAGGGTCCCCTTATTCGGTTGGATATGGGTTTGTTTCTGCATTGGGGATACAAAGGACGGTTCCGGTGAGGGTCATCACTTGTAATTCTTGGTGAAGATGGACGGAAAATGGTAGGTATGGAGATTGGGGAGACGGAGTTCTTTCCTTTTGTGCGGCAGATGCGGTGGAAGAGGTGCGGTAGAAAATGAGAGAGAAGAAAAGGAAGGTCCTTGGTCACTGAGGTGACAATGACATTGGTTATCAATGAGAGGAGCACGCTTGCGAGTGATAAAAAAGCCTGGGATTCTCATCAAGGATGCATAGAATAAGGAGAAATTTATCTTCTTCCCCGGCAAGGCCTTCGATGCATGGGGGTGTCTGAGGACATTGATGGTGTGCGCGATGTGGGAGCACGGAAGAGCACAACACCGAGGGAGGCATAGGGGTACTTGTTTGAGGTAATCGCTTGGCATACGTGTGTGGTTGTTCCATACAGTCCTTGTGATTTGCGTGAGGACAACAAAACCTAATGTTAAAAATTGTCTTAGTTGGAATATTAGGGGAATTAATGAGCCAAGTAAATAAAAGGCGATCGTATTCTAAATTTTTTTTTATATTTATTATTATGTAAAGATAAAATTTGTAAAGTTTTATTCGCTAATGTGATCTTTTTTTTTTTTGGAATTGGTTCAGGCTCCTCATCAGAACATCCTTGTACCTGTTGCTCCTCAGGTGATCTTGTTTTTTTGTATTTAGATTTTTTTTCTTGCAACTATTATTTTAAGTTGATATTTTATTTAATTTGTTTCTTAATTATAAAGAAAGTTGATTCGAAGTATTCAACAACATCTATGAATTTATCAATACTACAAGTAATAGAAAATAAAGTGTCATCATTACATTTTTTGTTAAGATGACAGAGATAGATATAAAAAGCAAATTTCTAGAATTCCCATCCATGGGATGCCGTTAGTTCGTCCTTTGTCCCCTCAGTCATGTGTTGTAGACTAAGGTTGAGGATGATCCATTGAGGACAACTGGAGGGGGTGTGGGTACTATTGGAATTGAGGGTGTGGTAGCCGGAGTATCACTCTTATCGTCCCGAATTCTTTTGATGGCGATGCATCTTCCGTGGAGCAAATTGCACGGCCAAGGGGAAGAATGCCTGTTGATTTTACTAGCGGAGTTCGGGATGGAGGCTAAGTTCTGCAACTGAGACTTCAATGTGCATGTATTGTTGGCAGGGGTGGTATACGAGCCGAGCATCACGGGCTCGGATCGGTTGGAGCTCGTTCAGGCTTGTTCGATTAGAAAAATGAGTTGAGCTTGAACAATTTTAAAGGAAGGTTGTAAAAGAGAAGAGCCGGCCTGAGCTCGAGCTGACCCACAAGCCTATACGAGCTCATTTACTTAAAAGAGGAGGGGAAAAAAACTGTTGCACTTTATTCTTCAATGCATCCAAGCATCTCTGATCTGAGATTGACAAATGTTGTGTGTTTTTGCATGTTTCAATTGTTAAACAAGATTTTTCTTAGTTAAAGAAGCCCGAGCTCGTGCTTTGGTTCTAGCTTATACTCGAGCTTGTTTTACAAACGAGCCGAGTCGGGCTTCAACTGAGCTTATCACGAGTCAAACGAGTCGAGCTTGAACACAAAATTAAGCTCGATCCCATGTCGAGCTGAGCCCCGTCGAGCTTAATTATAAATGAGCCGTGTTTGAACATGTCAAAGCACGACTCGCTTTGCTTTTTTACCACCCCTAACAAGCTCAACAATAGCAGTGGGTCGCAGTACTATTGGAATTGAGAGTGTGGTAGCGGAGTATCACTCTTATCGGCCTGGATTCTATTGATGGCGATGCACCATCGATGTAGTAATTGCACTGCCAAAGGGAATATTGCATGTTGATTTTACTAGCTGGGCTCCGGATGGTGGCTGAGTTCTCCACTGAGGCTTCGACGTGAATGGACTGTTGGTCATGGAGGTGGTGATACGGGCGAAGGGAAGGCTGAAACCGCCATCTTCAATCACAATCCAATATGGAGATGACGCCTTTAGGTTGGCCTTCACTATAGAGGGATCCATGGTTGTCCTAAACAATCACGGGTGGAGTCGGGATGATCGAAGCAGAGGGAGTCAGCGATGAAGAGTTCAGTGAGGCAACAACACCAACCTCCGATTCCCATCCTCCCTGGGTCGACCCAAACCACCAGTGTTAGGTGTCACATCACGCAATTGACCTACTACTCATGCAAAGGTTCTTTTATGCACCAGGAAGCACAACGAGGACGGGAAAGGAAATTATTATAGCTGGCATGGGGTCTAAAAGGGCGGCCCTCAGCCCACACTGAGATGGTACATGCCATGCAGGAGGGCATTCGCGGTCACTCTTTGACAGGTGTAAGATTTGGCGGGAGATGAGGATTTTGCTGACCATGGTTAGGGATCTAGATCGTATTCGAGAGGTCACGGTGAACCATCCTTGCGGGTCCAGGACTATTGGCCTAGGTGGGTCTGGGCTTGGTTTGGGGGCGACCCAAGAATTTGAAGGGACCTATTCAAGCTTGACTATCACGCTCAATTGTTTTAGGGTCCCCTTATTCGGCTGGATATGGGTTTGTTTTCGCATTGGGGATACGAAGAATGGTTCCGGCGTGGTCATCACTTGTAGTTCTTGGTGAAGGTGGATGGAAAGTGGTAGGTGTAGAGATTGGGGAGATGGAGTTCTTGCCTTCTGTGGGGTAGATGGGTTGGGAGAGGTGAGGTAGAAAATGAGAGAGAGGAAAAGGAAGGTCCTCTGTCACTAAGGTGACAATGACATCGGTGATCAATGGAGAGGACCTTTCTTGCAAGTGATAAAAAAGCCTAGGATTCTCATCAAGGTTGCATAGAATAAGGGGAAATTTATCTTCTTCCCCGGCAAGGCCTTCGATGCATGGGGGTGTCTGAGGACATTGATGGTGTGTGCGATGTGGGAGCACGGAGGGGCACAACACCGAGGGAGGCATAGGGGTACCTCTTTGAGGTAATCGCTGGGCATACGTGTGTGGTTAATCCATACAGTCCCAGTGATTTGCACGAGAACAACAAAACCAAATGTTAAAAATTGTCTTAGTTGGAATTTTAGGGGGATTAATGAGCCAAGTAAATAAAAGGCAATCGTATTCTAAATTTTTTTATATTTATTATTATGTTAAGATAAAATTGTAAAGTTATATTCGCTAATGTGATCTGTTTTTTTTTTTGGAATTGGTTCAGGCTCATCAGAACATCGTTGTACCTGTTGCTGCTCAGGTGATCTTGTTTTTTCGTATTTAGATTTTTTTTCTTGCAACTATTATATTAATTTGATATTTTATTTTAATTTTTTTCTTAATTATAAAGAAAGTTGATTCGAAGTATTCAACAACATCTAAGAATTTATCAATACTACAAGTAATAGAAAATAAAGTGTCATCATTACATTTTCTGTTAAGATTGTAGAGATAGATATAAAAAGAAAATTTCTAGAATTCCCATCCATGGGATGCCGTTAGTTCGTCCTTTGTCCCCTCAGTTATGTGTCGTAGACTAAGGTTGAGGATGATCCATTGAGGACAGCTGGAGGGGGTGGGGGTACTATTGGAATGTAGGGTGTGGTAGCTGGAGTATCACTCTTATCGTCCCGAATTCTTTTGATGGTAATGCATCATCCATGGAGCAAATTGCACTGCGAAGGTGAAGAGTGCTTGTTGATTTTACTAGCGGAGTTCAGGATGGAGGCTGAGTTCTACAACTGAGACTTCAATGTGCATGTACTGTTGGCAGAGGTGGTGAACGAGCCGGGCATCTCGGGCTCGGATCGGTTGGAACTCGTTCGAGCTTGTTGGATTAGACAAATGAGTTGAGCTTGAAAAATTTTAAAGGTCTGTTGTAAAAGAGGAGAGTAGGCCCGAGCTCGAGCTGACCCATAAGCTTATAGGAGCTCGTTTACTTAGAAGAGGAGGGGAAAAAAACTGTTGCACTTCATTCTTCAATGCTTCCGAGCATCTCTGATCTGAGCTTGACAAATGTTATGTGTTTTTTGCGTGTTTCAAGTGCTAAACGAGCTTTTTCATAGTTAAAGAAACTCGAGCTCGTGCTTTAGTTCGAGCTTATACTCGAGCGTGTTTTACAAACAAACCGAGTCGGGCTTCAATCGAGCTTTTCACTAGTCAAACTAGTCGAGCTTGAACACAAAATTGAGCTCGATCCCATGTCGAGCTGAGCCCCAATCGAGCCTAATTAAAAATGAGCCGTGTTTGAACATGTCAAAGCTCAACTCGCTTTGCTTGTTTACCACCCCTAACAAGCTCAACAATAGCAGTGGGCCGGGGTACTATTGGAATTGAGGGTGTGATAGCCGGAGTATCACTCTTATCGGCCTGGATTCTATTGATGGCGATGCACCATTGATGTAGTAAATTGCACTGCCAAAGGGAAGATTGCATGTTGATTTTACTAGCCGGGCTCCGGATGGTGGCTGAGTTCTCCAACTGAGGCTTCGACGTGAATGGACTGTTGGTCATGGAGGTGGTGATACGGGCGAAAGGAAGGCTGAAACCGCCATCTTCAATCACAATCCAATATGGAGATGACGCCTTTAGTTTGGCCTTCACCATAGAGGGATGCATGGTTGTCCTAAACAATCACGGTTGGAGTCGGGATGATCGAAGCAGGGGGAGTCGGCGATGAAGAGTTCAGTGAAGCGACAACAATAGCACCCGATTCCCATCCTCCCTGGGTCGACCCAGACGGACCCGTGTTGGGTGTCACACCACGCAATTGACCTACTACTCATGCAAAGGTTCTTTTATGCACCAGGAAGCACAATGAGGATGGGAAAGGAAATTATTATAGCTGGCATGGGGTCTAAAAGGGCGGCCCTCAGCCCACACTGAGATGGCACATGCCATGTAGGAGAGTATTCGCGGTCACTCTTTGACAGGGGTAAGATTTGGCAGAAGATGAGGATTTTGTTGACCATGGTTAGGGATCTAGATCGGATTCGAGAGGTCACGGGGAACCATCCTTGCGGGTCCAGAACCATTGGCCTGGGTGGGCCTGGGCTTGGTATGGGGATGACTCAAGAATTAGAAGGGACCTATTTTAGCTTGTCTATCAAGCTCAACTGCTTTGAATGTCCCCTTATTCGGCTAGATATTGATTTGTTTTCGCATTGGGGATACGACGGATCGACCTGGTGAGGGCCATCACTTGTAATTCTTGGTGAAGGTGGATGGGAAGTGGTGGGTAAGAAGATTGGGGTTCTTGCCTTATGGGGCACTTGGGGTGGGAGAGGTGAAACAGAAAACGAGAGAGAAGAAAAGGAAGGTCCATGGTCACTAAGGTGACAATGACATTGGTGATTAATGCAGAGGAGCTTGCTTGCAAGTGATAAAAAAGCCTGGGATTCTCATTAAGGATGCATAGAATAAGGAGTAGGTTCAGGTTCCTCCCGGTCAGGTGATCTTGTTTTTTTATTTAGCTTTTTTTTCTTGCAACTATTATTTTATTTAATTCTGTTTCTTAATTATGAAGATAGTTGATTTGAAGTATTCAATAACAGCATTCTATCTTTTTTCTCACTTTTTCTCTCACCCCAAGTTCGTATATGTACATGGTATTCATTTATAATAAAATCAACGTAGCAAGTGTGCCTGCTGCATTGACAATGTCATGGCACAACTGTAATCTGCACTTGTATGCCTTCAAGCCACCACCTCCATCTTTGAGAAATCAAGCTTTATAAGCACCCCTTTCCTCTTATCTCTATAGACAGCGGTAATGCACTCTTGAGCCGCCATAAATCCATCTTGGAGAAGCCTCCCTGGAATAAATGCGGTGTGGTTCCATGGATCCAATCACCTTCTTGAGTCTATTGGCAAGAACCTTTGCAATCATCTTGTAGGAGCGGTTGACCAAGCTTATGGGACGGAAGTCCCCAACCTCCACTGCCCCAGCCTTCTTAGGAATCAGTGCTAGGAATGTAGCATTTAGTCCCCCCACTCCCTGCCGATCCGTGAAGAATTCATGAAACAATTCCATAATATCCTCTTGCACCACTGACCAAAACTCCTGGAAGAATCTCAGCCCAAAGCCATCGGGTTCGGGGGACTTATCAGGATCAGCTCCAAAAACAGCCTGTTTGATTTTGTCTACAGAAAAAGGTGCCTCCAGTGCTGCCCACTGCACGTCTGGAAACCTCCAAAGGTCTTCGTCTCTCCAATCGGGGAACCAGACCCTGTGTTTGCTAAAGGCACGGGTAAAGTAGCTCACAAGGACCCTCTTGAGCTCCCTAGGCTCCTCATAGAGCGTCCCTTCAGACTGAATTTGGCATATCTTGTTTTTTTATTTAGCTTTTTTTTTTCTTGCAACTATTATTTTATTTAATTCTGTTTCTTAATTATGAAGATAGTTGATTTGAAGTATTCAATAACAGCATTCTATCTTTTTTTCTCGCTTTTTCTCTCACCCCAAGTTCGTATATGTACATGGTATTCATTTATAATAAAATCAACGTAGCAAGTGTGCCTGCTGCATTGACAATGTCATGGCACAACTGTAATCTGCACTTGTATGCCTTCAAGCCACCATTTCTGAATCCGCTCCAGTTGTGGTCTTAGGTGCTCTAGACTAGGCACTTCTTGACAGATGAATTCCACTGGTGCTGCACATGGCCTTCAATCAAATATTGCTCCTGCCTGATACCTTCTGCATGTGTATTTTGCAGGGTGATGAAGAGGAAGCTCTGAACAATCAAGCAGGAGCTGAGGCGGTCATTCCATGGCACCGAAGGGTAAAGCTGTTCCGTTTTTTAAGATTGAGTAAATTTTTGTTTCATAGAACTAAAAATATATTCTTCTAAACAGGTTCTCTCAGGTGAGGATCTGTCTAGGTACATGTCCATAATAACTTGCGTGGTTACTGTATATGCGGCGGCATTCTTCGCTCTTCTTACCACGGGGGCAAGTGTGCATGCTGGAGTTACATGGACCATGATGGGTTTCTTCATCGGGATGGCGATCTGCATGGTACTTGCGCGGACCGGCTGGTTCCGGAATTTCTGCGTCCTATACTTGCCCCTTTGCTGTGGCATAATTGTCTTTGGTGTTCTGCTCGTATTTTGCATCGCTGCAAAAGTGAAAGCCAAGAAAAGGGCATGACTAGCTAGTGACATGGATGAGATGGATTGGCACATTGAGGAACTAGCGCTGACGGTTAAGGATTTATACATTGAGGCAACAGACTCACAAATATTTTTTTTTTTGTTCATTTCAATTTTCGTAGTTTTGGGATTTATATGGCTGTTTTGGGATTTTTATGACTTATACACTGAATCTGTTTTATCACTCCATTTGTAGCCCGATACACTATAATAGTATAGTATATCCCCATTTTGATTTCAAAATCGAGATAGTTATTTGTAATTTATCCTGATTATTTTTTTATCCTGATTAATAATCACTGTAATTTGTAATCAATATATACTCTTCTAAGAATTTTAAAAATTAACTCCAATTAAATCATACCACCATTAATAGTGGATACGGTATCCCAAAAAAAGTGGCCTCATTAATCCTTTCTCCCCAACTAAAATTTTTCAAAAAAGATTTAACCACCTAGGGTTTCCATAATTGAGCGAACCAGACGATTTTTGAACAAGGCGAACCAGACGAACGAAAGAAAAAAAGAAACGACGATCAGAAGTTCATCTGATCATCTTCCCCAAATAAATTGTCGACAATGGTGAAAAAAAAAGTTAGATTTCTTTCAATCGTTGAAGCCTCATCCTCTTTTTTTTTTGAGACATAAACATAAACACATGATGAATTTTTTTACACTTCTTGAAAAGATGAAATCAATCTTCGAAGTTCCTTCCCACACGTTTTTCATCTGTTAATACTATGTGTATCTGAAATACATCTAATAAATATGTTAATATGAGTGTTTCAGATACTTGTACATAGTTAAACACATTGGGCATTGTTAATTTGAGTGTTTCAGATTCATCTATATGAAAATCCGTAGTGATTTGTAATTTATTATATAAACATAATCTCAAAATAAATGACTAAATTGCATCTGATGTGTTATCTTCATTTACCAGTGTATTTAGATTTGAGAAAAATCAATATTTGACATGATTCAATCAATTTTAGGTTTTTTTGTGTACAGTGTTCATTTTTTGGGTCAAATGGTAAAACAAATACATAATTTCATATACTTGTATATGAAAATTCAATTAATGTGCATAGGTTTATTAGAAAAATTGATTTTGTGTATCTAAAAATGTTTTAATTTTTATTTAAATCCCTTTGGTGTATCTGAACTAACAAACATCTTACAGCTTTCATTGGCGTGGAATTTAGCTAATATGCATGTTTCTGAAATATAGATGATTTGTCCTATTTTGCCTAACTGCTGATTCTACTTCTACATTTGTTTTAGGATGACATAAGTGTTGGTGATGAGCAGATGCCAGATTCTATTGTTCACTCGCCTTTCAAAGTTCGAAGTGAACGACCACCATTAAGAAGGAATGCACTCAAGGTCTACAAGACGAGGAATAAGAAAGGAAAAATACCTCAATGATCTAATATTTAGAAGGTTGCAAAGGGCTGTTTGTTCAACACATTTGATGTTATAAGGTGTTATGTCAACGTGTTTGTGAACTTCTTTTTACATTGTCATAATGTTTGCTGTTATCAGATTTACATGGTTCATTTTCTACATCCATTACAATTTTGCAGATACACATAACAAAGTAAAACACATCAGATATGAATCACTTTTTGTTATGCAAATTATACAGGTTTTCAGATACACGTTTCAAATTATACACTACAAATTTACTTTGAAAGGTTTTCAGGTAGTACCAATTATTTACTATGTGATAGATATAGCCAATCTTATATGATTCATTTTGAATTAAGATACACTTAATAAAAAGTATCAGATTTTGTTAAGTGCATAGAACAAACTACATGTTTCATTTCTTATGCACATCACATATACCAAGTACAGTTCACATGCTCATCATATTGTAAGATACAATTCATCTTCTCTGATGAAAATAAATAAGGAAACCTGTTTTTTTTTCATAAACACCTCACAATAAGAAAATATATTCCACACACAATAGACATTATATTTGTAATTTATATAGATGTCTAATAAAACTTTCAGATACACTTTCAAATTCAAATACATTCGAATTGTATCATATATGATCTTAAACACAGAACCAAAAACCAATCAGTTATTCATCAAACATCAACAATACTTTGAATACAGAATTTCGTATCCAAACATCAACCTTTGCCTTCCATTTTCATCCTTTTTCCCATGAATCTTGGCGATGCCAAATCCAATCTTAGGAGTAAAATTATTATAAAATAACTACACCACGTCTTCAAAATGA
This sequence comes from Acorus gramineus, assembly GCA_030737835.1. Lineage (NCBI taxonomy): Eukaryota > Viridiplantae > Streptophyta > Magnoliopsida > Acorales > Acoraceae > Acorus > Acorus gramineus. The sequence continues at coordinate 95,464 of JAUJYN010000082.1, read as the reverse complement.
AAACACATTCCAACAGATGGAATAGACTGTTCTGCATGTGCTACAATCTCATCTACATTTTGTTGATCAGCCACAACAAACAGTTCTTTCGGCAAACTGGTTTTCAGAGCACATGAATCATTGATGTCTTCCAAATAGATTATTTTTTCGCATGTGTCATCCATAAAATCATCACTGCCTGCTGAAAAAATAAGAAAAGTTGCCACATGTTATATAATTAAGATACAATACTGTATCTTAAATCCAAACAAACAATTTATGGTCTATATGCTAATGAGTAGTGCATAGATTTTTTTAATAAAAGTCTTTCAAGTCTTTATATATATATGGTGATAAGCAATTAAATATTTGTCAGATACACATTAATCAAATCTATAGAAATAAAAGATCAAACTTAAAATTGGGCTGGAAAACAAATTCAAGATACACATGTCTCTGGAATTTCAATTAACAACTATACATTCGATACTAATGAATATTGATTCTGATGAGTTGAATAATGATCATTCAAAGCTAAAAATTATGCTAAATGACTTAATATGCATAAATATACACATACACACCACTAAATACCGATTATACAGATCATACGTAAAACACAAAAATGCATCTAAATCCAGATACACAACATGTATCTGAATTTAACAAAAACACATTCCATACAAGTGAATGTGCACTGTATCATGCAAAGTTCAACTAACCATTGAAAAATTTTGAATCTGAATGAGTCGAATAATGTTGATACAAAGCTAAAAAATAAGGTGAATGACACAATATGGATAACTATTCACAAACACACAAACATAAACGATTGTACAGATCATACTTAGTACACATATAAGCATATAAATCAAGTTACAGACCATGTATCTGAATTTAATTTAAATTCAGATTCAATACATGTATATGATGATTCAAAGGAATGATGAAAAATCAGATCAACATATTTTATTGAGATTGAAAAGGTCTAATTTGAATGGATCGCCATTGTTTGCAGCACAATCAGGTCGCAAACAAAATAAATGAATCGTGTAATTCTTATATTCTCCACCGATCAAACTGAAAAAAAAAATGATTTCGATGTTTGTTTTCACTTACACCGATCAATCTGGATCTAAACATTATAAATTGTGATTTTTTGGGGGTCCGAAAAGGCCTAACCTGGATGTTTGCACCACAATCAAATCGCACAAAAAAAAATGTTGAAATATTCTCTTCTTCGCCGATCAGATTTGATTGAAAATTGATATTTGTTTTTGTTACGAAAGATCAATCGGTACAAAAAAGATGAAACTCGTGATTTTTTATTTTTTGAATGTGTAATTGAATTAGTATCTTCAAAATGGGAAACAATCAGCCAAATCGTAACTGCCTCAGCATTTATTAGACCGGTTATGAAAAAATGGTGAGATTAGTTAGGGGGGTAATATGGATAATTCAAACTTGCCACCTCATGGGGCTTAGGATGGGGTCTACCAATTGGGGACCAAAAATCATTATTGATAATAAAATTATGTATGAAAGTGCGTACAACTCAATCTCTTATTTTCAAGGCCTTGTAGTAGTACAAACATCCTTTTTTTACTTTGACTTTGATTTTTTTTAAAATTTGTATTTGTCTACAAATTGTCCCCTCATGGATGGGTAAAAGTGTTATATTTGTGTCACTTTTAACCTGCTGGTAACCGTTGGAGCGTCCTGGCAGTTTTTAAAATTTTTAGGGTTTTTGATCGGAACCGCTTATTTTTGGACTATTAGCTATCGTCCTGAGCTAGAGGACTCCGATTGGAAATCTAACTGCATATTTGGTGTCCTGGTGCCATTTTAGACCTCTCACGAAAATTTCATCGAATTCCGGTATCGTTTGCAAAAATTTCCCAGTTCCGGGGCGTATCCGGGTTTTTAAGTCGCGCTCTACTTAAAAGAAATCAAAAATCACCCCCCCTACACTATTCATTGTCTTCCTCGGCGAGATCTCTCTCCCCCTCTCCGTTTTTCTCCCTTTCAAGCCCCCTAGACCCCTCGAAATCGAAAACCCAAAGCACGGGAAGTGTAGATCGGGTCTCGATCTACACACCGGTGCCTTCAAATCCCGATTCCGACGACTCTAGCCACTCCGTCCCCCTCTCTTTGTCCTCTGATTCGGGCCGTTTCGAGGGCCGTGGTAGATCGGGGCGTAGGAGAGCCGTTGAGAAGGGTTTCGGTGCGCGGAGAGCACCCGGACTTCGCTCCCTCCCCTCGGTAAGCCCTATTTCTTCACTTTTCTTGCATAGATGTATGCTAGGAGTGTGGATCTGTGTATGGGAAGAGGTCGGCGGCTGTGGGTGGCCGTCGGGGGGGCGGTGGAGGTGGTCGGAGGTCGGTGGGTGGTGATTTGGGTGGTCTCGGGCTGGTGGGAGATGCTCTCGGGCAGCAGGCAGAGCAGCAGAAGCGCGCAGGCTGGGCGCGCGCGGGCATGAGCGCGTGCGTGCACGGGCGCGCGTGCGCGCGGCGTGCAAGCAGGCGCGCGTGGGGGCCGTGCTGTGTTGGTCGTGCGGGCGTGCTGGGCGAGCTGGGCGGCTGGTGCTGGGCGGCTGGTGCTGGGCGAGCTGGTGCTGGGCGGGCTGGTGCGCGTGGAGCAGGTCGCGCGGGTGCGAGGTGGTGGCTGAGGCAGCGGATGGCGGGTGCGAGGTGGTGGCTGAGGCAGCGGATGGCGTGCGCGAGGTGGTGGCCGAGTGCGGGGTGCGCGCGGAGGCCGCAGCGAGGCCGTGGCGGTGCGCGGAGGCCGCGGCGAGGCCGTGGCGGTGCGCGGAGGCCGCAGCGAGGCCGTGGTGGTGCGCGCGGGGCGCGGTGAGGCGGCGAGGGTGTGCGCGAGGCGCGGCGAGATGGCGGAGGTGCGCGCGAGGCGAGGCGCTGCGCGCGGGGGCGCGTGGGGTGCTCGCGGGCCGGCGCGAGGCGTGCGGGGTGCGCGGGCTGAAGCGCGGCGGTGCACCCGGGCGGTCGGGGGGCCGTGCGGGTGGTTGCCGGGGGTGTTGGGTGCTTGTTGTGGGTTTGGGGTATTTAATTATGTATTTAATGATATTTGTGGATTATTACTTACCAAATAATACCCTATCTTACAGATCTAGACGGACGGTCGCGCGTCGACCCGATTCTGGTGAGTGGGACAATCCAACCCAGTAGAGAGGTGTTATACGCACTTGGGCGTATACCGACCTCTCCTGGGGCGACATGGATAAATATTACCTGCAATAATATGAAATCCATGCTTGTATGATTATGTGTAGAATGCATGCTACCCTAGGCTTTTATGTTAGGGACTTGCACCCATAGGATATGCGTATGAGCCATGCAGCATGTCCCCTGGTTTTCATGCTAGGAAACCCCGGCCTATGCATGCGTCCTACTAGTTATTTATTAAATTAAATGCTGGTACCTGTTAAATCGCATGCCTTAGGATAATATTATAGGGAGGAGCCTTGCGAGGTCAACGCTGAGACCCGTGTTAGGGTACTCCGTGTTCCTTGTTTGGTTGTCGGGATGTCCTGTATCGGGACCTCGGGCTGCCCTCCCAAGGTTCTAGTCCCAATAATATTATATGTAATGATTGTATGATTGGTATAATTATTAGTATAGTTGGTAGATATTATAGGGGAGGGGCCTTGCAAGGACAGCGGTGAGACCCGGGTTAGGGTACTCCGTGTTCCTTGTTTGGTTGTCGGGGTATCCTATAACGGGAACTCACGCCGCCCTCCCGAGTTTCTTTCCCCCAATGATATTCCATCCTCGCTGATTTTTGTACATGTTCCCGCATCTTGATGATGCACCTGGTTGAATTCAGAGGAATTCATGACATTTGAGTAGTAATGATATGTAGTCGGCGGATCCGAGTGGATCATATGCGTATGGATAGGCTGTTCTGTTCCCTGCGTTGGATCTGGTAGAGGCTACCCCCCAGCGTTAGACAGGGCCTTCCTGACAGAGGGCTCCCATTAGTAGGCACCTCCTGATTTGGTTTCGGACTGTGCTGAATGTGGGAGTAGACCAGGCGGCCTACGGAGTGGGGGGAGAGACTATCGGTGGACCAAGGGTGACCAACAGCCTAGTCAGTCCCAAAATCCTATGTCACCCGTGGTAGGGTGAGGGTGAGGGTGTAGTGGGTTGGCGATGAGCGACCTACTGGAATTGTGAATGGATGATTATCAGTCCCAATAGCCTATGTCACCCATGGATGGGTGAGGGTGAGGGTGTGGTGGTTCGGCGAAGTACGAACCACTGGATTATGTTGTTATGTATTGATGGCTGGATAAAATAATGGAATATTGGTAAATATTGTCTGTGATGCGTGGGTTGTGCTGTTCACTGAGCGTGTGGCTCACCCCTCGCACATGTTTTTCCCCAGTGGTCACTGAGCCTGAGCTAGAGCCGGAGCAGCAGTTGGAGCTTTCCGAGGGATTTCTTCAGTAGCGGAGCAGCGCCACGTTCCGCGAGTGCCAGAGGTTATCAGCATCCCTTCTTGACTGTATGTATTTGATTTCCGTGCTTGGCACGTGTTGGTATATGTTCAGTTGTTTCCATGTATATTGGCTCTCACAGGACGTATGATTGTGTATCGAGTCTGTAATATGTTTTGGTTACAGACTCAGTTTTAGCTTCCGCTATATTGTGTATATATTATGTCAGCCCTGTTTGATATGTGTTGTTATTTTATTTGTGGTTTAGAGTATATGTATTTGACCTCCTGTGTAGGTTTCTGATATGATATATACATTTGCCGCGTCCCGGGGTTGGCCGCCCTGGGGCGTGACAAAAAGAGTCCAAAGATAAATTTTATTATCCATGATTGATTTGATTAAGATAATATATGAAGCAGCTTACATTGTTCTTTTCCTCCGCCGATTTGCATTACCCCATAATGGAGATTCAATTTGTCTAGGTACTTTTGCTTAGGTTTGTTGATGCTATCTTCTGCTCAAGGTGAAATTGGTTAGGCTTGTTCTTATTGTCCTCTCCATTACCTTTACGGTTGGATCGGGCTTCATTTCAGGAAGGGAGTATCTGGTGTAGTGAAATCCAGAAGTAAATTCTCCTTTTTGCCATGTATTTGTTGGTGCTCTAAATGTTTCTCTTGATTGGGAACCATCCTTCGTAGAGCCCCGAGCTTTATTGTGTCATACGGATGAAACAAGCTTCGATTTATGTCATAGAAGATTAATACTTCGGGGAAGTCAGCCTTCTCAATGATCAAACTATGATGTCGAATATCTTTTATTTTTCGGTCAATTGCATACCAGGTACCTGATTTATCGTCACGGAGATGTAGCTGATGTGGAATCTCAAAACCCTCACACATTTGCACGTCAACATGAATGTTGACAAGACATCTCTGGATCTCCAATATCCTTAATAGATCTTGTTATTCCTTCGCAGGCTATTCAGTTCTTCATGCTCTTTTTAGAAGGAATAAACTGAGCTGGTTTACAACACCGGACTCTTTGGTAGACTCGAGGAATGCGCTTTATATGGAGTATAACAAATGGCCTCGTGAGATGATAAGTCCCATGCTTCCTACCTTTTCGATTGAAGTTCTTTTGGAGATTGGAAAGACTTCCTTTGAAGACAATAAGAATTAAGGGATTATAGATCGCCAACGCATCAACCCCGGTTCCTCGAGGCTTAGATCACCTCAAGAATATATACTGAGAGATGTGAGCATAGGGTCATAAGAACACCAACCATTGGTGACTTCCCATACTACGATAGAAGTCACCACTTCCCAGGTATTTATCGAAAAGTGAAAGAGAGGTCAGTAAAACGTTGTTTACTAGCAACACCATCTGCTTCGTCGAGGCCCATGCCATTAGTAAATGTTCCTTAGTAACTGCATCTGTGCTGATCTCCAAAGATATATCGTCCAAAAAAATGCTTTAGAGACTACTAATGATGGTGAATCCACATCAGGAGCTTGTAACGACTATGGTTTTCCTAGTCGTTTCTTATTTTTGTACATTGGATCATATTCCTATAAGGTTTTGGAGGACTTATATATCTTCAAATTCTAAAATTAAGGTATGGTTAGAACCGTGATTCTGTTAGCTTTCCAACGCTTTTATACGGATTGTGAATCGGATGAGTATCGATCAAGTTATGGGCCAAATTGTTCCGAGAGGTTGGGCAGAGGAAAGAGCGACGGGTCAAGGGGGAGCCGTCGGTGTTGTGACGGATCCTATAGGAGCCTGTTGGCTTTTGTGATGGATCCAACAGGAGCCGTCGATCTGGAAACGATTTCAAACTTAAATATTTTCAGTTTTAGAAAGTTTTAATGTGTATTATTGATTTATATGTTTGGGATACGGTTAGTTTTGATTTTCCCACATGTAAAAGCTTACATATACCCTCTCTCTCTCTCTCTCTCTTTCATTGAAAACCCTAAAAACCCTAAAGTCTTCTTCTTCTTTTGTTTTCCGCACCATTGTTGAGAAGCTCAGGAAGGGGTTCGAATAGAGAGTTCTTGTGAGTATTATCCTCTGTTTATGAAGTGTTTTGAATGATAATGATTCCCTTTAGATGTCCTTGTTATATGATTTTGTTTTTAGTTTTTTTTCCAACAAAAAGATTGAATTTTCTTCTTGATACTTGAAAGTTTTTATATGATTTCGGGTCCTTATGATATAACAATGAAATCATAATGTTTTGTGATGCTTTACAAAGTTTTAAATGATGCTTTTAGATCTCACATATTTACTTCGGATTTCATTGATCTCTTAAGTTTTCTTCTTGAGTTTTTCATAGTTTTGATGGATTTAATATGATTTTCGGATCCTTATGTTATAACTATGAAATCATGAAGTTTTCAAAGTATTTTACAAATATTTCATGACAAAAGAAAGGGGATATGTATATATCATGTCTAGGGTTGTTTATTAAGAATAGAAAGCATGTTTACAATCCATTAAAGTCATGTTTTGACCCTTATATGCATAGATCCGAACCTATACATGCTTTTATGATTTTTAATTTTTTTTTTATCATAGATCCATGTTAGTTATTTCTACATATAATAGATCTATGGTTTTCAAAGTTTTTTGTAATATGGTTTAATTGTTTTTATATATGTTCTTCTATTGAATCCTTTTAAATCTAGGGTTTTGAATAGAAGAATATCATGCTAGGTATAATAATATGTTATCTTTTGCGGTTTTCAAAGGATTTCATAAAGTATATTCAGATACTTATGTGTACCAAGTGTTTTTAACTTTTCATCGATGTTTTTGCCGTTTTTCCATAAGTTAGGGTTTCAAATCGATTTTTCCTTTATAAGATCTTTTGATCTATCTCCTAAATGTTTGGTATCGTTTACATATTATATATTGATTTTGATAATATGAATAGATCTAAGTTTTTGAGAAGTTTTGAATAAGATTTAATTCGTTTTATATATGTGTTTTGTGAATCCTTATAAACTAGGGTTTTTAGTTGGAAATTCTTACACACGAATGATCTTTGATGTTTCTTACTGATTTACATTGTTTTACGCGACTCATATGTGTATGTAAATGGTAACATGTATTAGGTTGTATTAACAAAAAAAATAAATAGATTTTTTGGATTGGTTTTAATTGGATTTCTCGTACGCATGATTTGATTTTTTAGATGAGTTCTTTTCTGTTTTACGCCGTTTTAAACTACTCGTGTAGGGTTTTCGAATGATAGAATGTGTCGGGATGTTTTAATAAAAATAGGGTTTCATGCTTCTGCCTCGGGACGACTCCAATGAGAGCCGCTAGGCATGTTTCGGACGGCCCCTTTGGGAGCCGTCGGATTGGTTAGAGACGGCCCCTGTGAGAGCTGTCGGTTTTAGTGTGTACGGGTTTCATTAGGTTCCGTACTGTTTGCACATATTGTGACCGAGTTGTATCGTTTTAGAACTTGTTAGGTTGACATAGACTTCTCGTGTTATTCGTTGGACCAAAGGTGATTGGGTCTAGTCTCTTATGTAGTTTTCAAACTATTTATATGGTATATCATTTCGCATCATGATTACTTTAAAATATACAGCTGTTATTCGGGGTATGGAGTATTTGAGCATGTCATCATGATTAGTATGAGGCGTTCATTATATATACATAACTTATATGTTTTGGAGACTATATTATTTTTATCACATGCATGTTATTGGAGAATGAGTTGATCATGCATGCATATCATTCATCTGTGTGACCCCGTTTGCGTGACCACGATCCAATGGGACCCTTGTCTACGTGACCATGCTCTAGATGGAGCATCTCTTTGGCTGCGTGCCGTACGGGCATGCTTGTCCGTTGCATCATACGCATCATGTAGTATAATACTTGGGATTTTATGGTTATTCCTCTACAGAAATGCATTATTATTTTACAAGTTTAGTACGATTTACAGATGTTTTCTTTATTATGATATATTATGTTCTGCGTGACTCAGATTTTTATAACTCCGATATTTTTCAAAGTTATTATTAATGGGACGCCATAGGTCCATTCACTGAGCGTGTGGTTGTTCACTCCTCATTATTTCCCCCTTTTCATATTAAAGGCTTGAGTGGTGGATCTCATGTAGTTGTGGACGAGATCATGTTTTCTAGAAGGCTAGCCTTTGCATAGAAGGTGTTGGTCATTTCTTTGGCATGTAGAGGACCCGAATGTATGATAGTATGGTGATATTTAGAATTCAGTTGTTCCTGATGTATATCCAGTTTTTTGAGAATTGTTTTGGATTTTATCCTTGATAATTGCTGAATAAAATATGGTGATGTTTTCTTATGTTCTTTGGAAGAAAAAAATAGAACTATGACATTCGAGGAATTTAGTTAACGCAATCGGATTTCACGCTTCAAAATGGAGTCGTGGGTTCGGGGGCGTTACAGAGTTGTTGAAGAATTTCCTTCTATGAATGAGAAGAGAAGGGTATACTTAAAAAAAATAATGATCCTGTCTCCCTCCTTTCTTTTTTTATAGCCCTTTCTTTTTTTATAGCTCCACCTGAACATATATCTGACATTGGTCTACCTGTCCCTTTGGATAATCTAGACAATATTGGCTTGGGCGCTTGGAACGAAGATTGTACTGAACATTTTGGAGAAAGGAGCCTTTCTATATTATGAAACTTCATGGAGGAGTCGACTAGCCATGATGAGAATGATGTGGGAGATAGATCAAAAGCCGCTGTTGATGTGACTGAAGCTGAGTCCCGAGTAGTACCTACTGAAGTTCAACTCAATTTATCTAACTTGATTGAGGAGATTTCGTCGGAATGCTTAGTGGTGATGGAATGTAATCCATGTACAAGAGAAGATTTTAGGCGCTATACAGCATCCTTGATGCTTGAATATTGTCGTCGGTTTATTGCCACTACCCTTGAACCTTACTTGATCACTGGATTCACTGCTTTAAAGAATTGGTAGAGCTTCACGAGAATGTTTTTTTATGAACAACTTTGGAAGTTTGATGTGGACGATCGCTCTTTTGCTACTCACATGGAGTTGTTCCTTTCTAACTGTGATGCCTATCATGCCACTCGAGCTACACTGACTATGATGATGTTTCAGACACAAATAGTCAACTTTTCTCCATTAATGAAGAGATTAAAATTGTAACAGAGCGTTGTGATGCAAACATGGCTGAACTTGCTATTGCAAAATTGGAGAAAGTGGCCGCTCAAGCTTTACTAGAAGAGGCCACTATCATCGAGTACTCCTCCTTCACTTGCGTGCACATCAGCTACAAATAGCTCTTCAGGGCTTCCTCGTCGAGTCCACCAGAAAAGGCCTTCTCGACGTTCATCGAAGAAGGGTCATAGTGCGCGTGCACGTGGAGATGCTGTGAATGAGGGTAGGGGGGTGGGGGGGTGTGGTGGTGTGGGTGCGGAAGTAGGAGATGAGAGCGATGGCGGTGATGCTGAGTGTAATGGTGGTGATGCTGAGTGTAATGGTGGTGATGAGGACCCCGACAGAGACTCTAATGCCGTAGGCGAAGCCGTGGAGCTTCCTCGTGCCAAACATGTCCATGTCGATGGTCGAGCGATGGCGGTGGCGATGGGGGAGGTGCCATCTCTCTCTCTCTCTCCCTCTTTCTCTGTGGGGGGGGGGGGGGGGAGGGGGTTCTAAAAAAAACTAGCTTTGATGAGTGGTTGTTGTGGTTCTCCATTTAATTAACTTTTTCTTGAAAGCAGAATTTAAAATTGAATGAACATATTGTTTTTCTACATATTTTGAAAAAGCAAGCTTTTGAACAATTATTTTTAAAAATGTGTCAGCAACTTTTAATTTAAGCTGCCTTTTTTTTATACTGTAATCGAATTTAAGAAAATCAGATTCCTATAAACTCACATTATTTTCAAACCCACATCCAAACCCCAAAGTACGTGAAGTTTTCTTGAAAGATGACATTGCGGTGTTTCTTTGGGAAAATCTCTGTCCTTATTGGTTTTTTTTCTAAAAAAACAAAGTATGCGTGCTTACTGTTAAAGTACGTATGGTTATAAAATATATACTAGTTAATATACACGTGCTAAAGCACGTGGTATAACATTCTTAGTTATATATATAATATAAATAAAAATAATGAAAATTGTATAAAAAAATAATCATTAAATAAAATTGCAAAATATGTTTATAAAGACAATGTTAAAAATAATGTTTTTCATATTCATTTAATATATACAAAGATAACATTTATATATCTTAATTGAAATATCAATCACAAATTCTCACTAAAAAAATTGAACACATGTTATATTTATTATATCAAATACTTGTTGGTTCAATAATTAATAATCATCAATATTTTTAAGCTAGAAGATTATAAAAAATATACAAGCAAAAAAAAAATTAAAACTCAATACAAATATAAGTGTATGACATGATTACTAACAATTAATGTAAATACAAAATCAAAATATTGAAAATAACAACTCACTCTCTCTTTATTAAACTCTTGTGTATGCACTATCAATTTTCCTGAGATATAAACATTCAACCACGCAAAGGATTAGAACTTCTCAATTGTTAAGCAATACAAATAAAAAAATTCAAAAATATTAAAAACAAAACACATTCATATGCATTTAAACAATCAACAAAGAAAAACATTAATAAACCTAATTTTTAAATCAAATTCTATTATTATTGAAACAAAACCAAACATAAACCATAAAATAATGAAATAAAAAAATAAAATCATTTTCTAAAAACAGAAACACCTAAAAATTGAAAAAATAAATACATAAATGAAATGAATAGGATGTGGGGCATTTATAGATTTATTTAGGTGGATCTTATCCTAAAATCAAGGGAGGGTGGCTAAGGTATTTATCTTAAAATCATGTTAAACTGATTTGTGTTTTTATATTTCATTTAATTATAATACATTATTATCTATTATAAAATTTAAATTTAGATGTAAAAAACTTATTTTATATCCATTATATATCCAAATATCTTTCAAATCTTATCTATATTAATTCAAACTTATCTTTAATATCAATAACCAAATAGAAAATAAATGAAATCCTGTTAGATTAGATTTTAGATTATGAAAAATGCAAATCCATTAAATCTTGTATATCATTAAATAATTTTAAAATTTAAACAAATACATGTATGAGTAATTAATCAATTGTTTAAAGGATAAAAAGGAAAATAAAAATAATTAGTCAGAATCATTTTAATAAGTAATAGATAAGAAATAGATTAATATTTGAAATATATTTTTACAAGGATTTGCATTGATCTCATGAATAATTTCTATCTAGAAAATCTTCTAAATCTTCTTATCTACATCTAATTTTAAAAATCTAATTTGAATAATTTAAAAATCTAAATAAATTAATTAAGTAAATCATAATCTTATTAAATCAGATTGTATCATTGAATAATTTTAAAACATAAATAAATACATTATCCATATCTACTACTATTATAAGTAATTAAATAATTGATTAAAGAATAAAAATAAAAATATCGGATCACATAATCTTTTTAATAAGTAATATATATATATATAGGGGGTCGATGAGATGTTGTCATGCGCACAGTACACCCCATCGTGCGTTTCACATGTCGAATGCGATCGACGTTCTCGTAATCGCACGATGGACGTTGTTTTTTAAAAAAAAAAACAAAAAAAAAAAGACATGGAAAGACTCTTTCTCTCTCGCTGTCTCTCTCTCTCTCTCTCTCTCTCTCTCTCACACACGGGCTCTCTCTCTCGCTCTCTCTCTCTCTCTCGCGCACGGGCTCTCTCTCTCTCTCTCTCTCTCTCTCTCGCTCACACACATATTTGGTCAGATCTGACCAAATCGGCGACTACGACCCCGTCGACGACCTCACGGACCCCGGCGACTGCAACTCCGTCGACGACCGCACGGACCCCGGCGACTGCGACCACCGTCGACGCCCCTTGGCGACCCCCTCCACGTCCCCTGCTGCAACCCCATCGACGACCCCCGACGTCCCCCCTTGGCGACCACCTCCACGTCCCCTGCCGCAACCCCATCGGCCACCCCCTCTGCAACCCCGTCGACGACCATCCTCCGGTCATGCCTCTCTCCCTGAAACATTTTTTTGAATCTCATCTGTCTGTTGTGTGAATATTTTGGTCTGAATATGTTTGTATGTGTATGATTTTTGTTGAATTTCATATGCTTGAATGTGTGTGATTCTCTTACTACAATTTTTTTTTTGTTGAATGAATTTGTGTGTATGTGTTTTTTTTTTTTTTTTAACACTGAATCTGTTTAAATCAATTTAAATCATGAACCTCAATTTTTTTTTTCCTTTTTTAAAGCTTGATTTCATGCAATTCTTGATTCCATAGTTGGTCTACACCAAGTTTTGTTCACATTTGTGATTATCTACACTTTCAAAGGTGCTGTCATAATCACAAGGCTAAGGTTTAATTGGGTTGCCTGAACTATTTATTTTGTACATGTTAATCTATATATGTATATGCTTGCAAGATTTTTTTTTTTTTTTGATAGACACATGACATATGGTTACCAGGACACCCTATAGATTTGGTTGTTTGGATTTAAGCCTCATGAACCATATTCTTGTTTGAGTTGAGAATATATTAGATTGTCCTCCCATTAGCATTTGATGAGTTTCTACTGTTGTAGAGTGAACTTGTCCATATCATATTTCCCTGTTTGTTATGAATGATTGTACTGCCTGATTTGAGCTAGTGGTAACTACGTGATCTCAACAGCTGACCATCACTGTTGGCATGCATTGTTCATAATCCCCTAAATATCACGTGAATGCAATCAATTTTCTTTAGGTGCATTTAAGCATACTTTCTTTCCTTAATTACTTGGGCTGGACCGCTGGAAATACAGCTTTCATGTGCACTTTGATTAATTATAACTATCTTTTTAAAATTGAAATAAGATATTTGATCTCTGGATATTATTCTATGTTCCATTGTTGTCCATCTTGAATTTTTAGTATTTTTTTCCCACTCAGCTGAGGTACTACTGCCAGATGCAAATTTGCATTGATCCCTCTTAGTTGTGAACTGAGGAAGTGCACCTGTTATTCGGGATTTTTTATATTATAAGTTGGAGTCTACTGACTATTTTTTTTCTTTTTTGAAGAAATGGTAGGCATTTTGCCTCATTTTATTGCTAAAAAAAGGGGAATGCCCAAAGCATACAAAGCAAATGCAAAGATAAAAGCAAAAAAAGAAGGAACCAGAGACTAGGTAGAAGAGATATCTACCCACAGCCCACGGTCCCCCTATCCCAAATCAAATCTGCGTCTGGATAGAAAGTCCACCCTCCCGAAAAAACAACATTTTTTCATCTTTGGCACCTCTAGCAATTGCTCTTATGACATTTCTCTGACATGGTTTGAAGCCTATATATTATCTTTATTTTCTTTAACATGAGTTGCCATGTCACCAAGCTATAGCAGTCTCTTAGAGGTCTATAATTGAAATCCCTTACTATTGTTCTGGGCCGTTCAAGTGGTTCTTGGTCACTGCACAATTGCTGGTCATTACTGTATCATTGAGTTCATTTGTAGCACATGTATATAGTAGAACATCTAAGTTTTAGATTGTTAACCAAATGTTTAGTTCTTTTCTCATTTGTAACTTACATCATTTGGCACTGACAGTAGTCTATTTTTTACTAGTAGCACTGCCACATAAAATGGTGCTCTTCATGTTGATGCACTTCAGTAGGTACCAGTGTCAGTGATCTAGAGGAACTTGATAGCTACTGGGAATCCTCATTCCATGCTGATTGGTCCATGAGATGGTGGATTCTAGGGACATTTATTTCTGGTGCTGTTGAATTGCTCAAATGTATATTTGGATTGTATTGATATTTCTTAGAGAAATGATGAATGGCTATGTCTTACCCTCAACTTAACTGTTTGATATATTGTGGTTTTTTATTTTCTGTTGTTTGCTTTTTGAAATATAATATTATCCATAGGGCTAGAAAAATGATGAATGGCTATGTCTTACCCTCAACTTAACTGTTTGATATATTATTTTCTGTTGTTTGCTTTTTGAAATATAATATTATCCATAAATCCTATGGTTTATGGGGACTTAAAAATAAAAAACCCTTTTCTTTTTTGTGGTAACTTGATAAACGGGCTTTTGCACTTTCCTAATGGGATGACAGGTTGATGCTCATGTAAAGGCACTGAGAACTTTATGCACGCGGAAAACTGTGAACAAAGATGAGGGAGAAACACTTATTTTGAAATGGGTGCATCAGTTGCTCTCTAAAGCTCTGAAGATCATTGATGATTTTATGTTGAAGATTTCAGAAGCTAACAAGATTAGGAGCTTTTTAACACCTCCTGGGACTAGGGGGACTGGGAAGAAGGATGTGGGGGCATCCCAATCACCTTTACAGGCATTGATTGCTGTTTTTACTATAGGTTCATTAATTCTGGTCAGCCCTTCTGCTGATTTGAAGGGTATTATTCCGTTGCTACACACCATTATCACATCTGGAAATTCTGAATCAAAAACCAAAAAACTGTCTGGTATGACAGTGTCTGTGAAACAGATTGCTCCTTCTTTATATATACAATCTTGGGTGACATTGGGCAAGATTTGCCTTGTGGATGGCAAGATAGCCAAGCTTTATATCCCCCTTTTTGTGCAGGTTTGTCTCTTAAATTCTTATAGCACCAATGCTAGCCTTTGATTATTCAGATAAAAAAATCACTGTTATTGTCTTCAGGAGCTAGAGAAGAGTGATTGTGCCGCACTCCGCAACAATATTGTGGTGGTGATGGTAGATTTTTGTGTTCGATATACTGCCTTGGTTGATTGGTATTGATCTTGTTACCAGAACACATGAACCACCCTTTCTCATTGGTTTTGGATACCTTTGATTTTAATAATTTATCATCCTACAGTTACATACCAAAGATCACCAATTTATTGTGCGATCCATGTGAAGTTGTGAGAAGACAGACTTTTATCCTACTCTCAAGATTATTACAGGTATGTAGGCATGTCTGACGTTGTAGAGTGCTCTTATGAGAAGCACACGTTACAGAGGATGGTGATGTAGTTCTAATTGACTGTTGTTCTTGAGTTATGTTCATCGTCATTCAACTTATCGTTATATTTCTTCTCTATCCAGAGAGATTATGTGAAGTGGAGAGGTGTGCTGTTTCTTCGATTCCTCTTGTCTCTTGTTGACGAGTCTGAGAAGATCAGGCACTTGGCTGAGTACCTCTTTGGGAACATCTTAAGAGGTGTGTTTTTCTTCTGCATTACGAGTCAAATTTAATGCAATTTTGATGTAAAAATTTTTCTTCACTTTTGGGGATGGTGTTGGCAGTTAAGGCACCACTTTTGGCGTATAACAGTTTTGTGGAAGCTATTTTTGTTTTGAATGACTGCCATGCTCATGCGGGGCACAGTGAGGCTCAAGGTGGTTTGCATGGTGGTTCCCGGCTTTTCACAATCAGGTAATTCCACACAGATTCAGGGCCATGTTGTAGTTACCAGGTTTATATTTATCACAAACATTGTCTGTTGTAGAGGCAATGATGGGAAGTCACGATCACGAAGAATGCAAATATATGTTTCTTTGTTGAAACAAATGGCACCAGAACATTTGCTGGCCACTTCTGCAAAGCTCTGTGCTGAGATCTTGGCTGCTGCCACTGATGGCTTGCTCAATCTTGATGATGTCACAGGACAGTCTGTACTGCAGGTACAAATTGCATGGCCCATTCTAACAAGCTATCATAGAGTTTGGTTGAGCAATAATGTAACAGTTCTATTCACTTGAACCATGCAAGTCCAACACAAGGTTTTTATATGTCTATGTTGCAGCGCATGTTTAAAGAATGCCTGGATGACATGTTGCAGACAAAAGAAATTCTGTATCCCCCAAGTTACCTGGTATTAGTCATTTTTTTCTATAAAAAAATCACCAAAATTCCTAACTTTCACCACATGGCCAATAATTAGCTAAAATTTCAGTGTCTTATACCGGCTGCAGGGTGCTTAATGACCTGTAGTGAAACTGAAAACATTGGTTTAAAGGTAATCCTACTTCCAGTCACAATTCACAAACCTCAATTTGAATTGTCAATCATCAGCCACCCCGTTGACTAATGCTTCTTGATTGATCAGCTCAGCTTCAATGGGCTCAAAGCACAAGCATGAATACATCTTTTTAAACTAAAATAATTTGCTTGATAGCCTCCAAGGTGGGTCGAGGACCTCTTTAAGTGTCATTTACTAATTTGTTATGCCCAAGAGATGTTCTGCAGTTCAAGGACCAGCTCTATAGTTGTGGAGTATAATTGTTCCAGAAACCTACTCACTCGTATTTTATAAGTCTTTCTGGAATGCCATCCCAATGTTTTATAATCATCTTTTACTGATATTGTCTTGTTTTGGCTGGTTAATGAGAAAGAATTTCACACAAATTAAAAAATCACATTCTGCTTTTGAAGAACTTTTGATTTGTTACGATGCAATTGGATTATCAAAATGGAGATGGCACTATAGTTCTTCACAAATATAACTGAGAAAAGGTCACCAAATTAGAGTATGCAGTGAAGTTTATACATGGTTTTAAAATTGATGACGTCCATTAAAAAAAAAAAAGACTTAGGTTGATGTATGTTTAACAACATTTGATCTGACAGGATGCTCTGCAAGTACTTGCATGCAAGGAGATGCGCATCCATTCTTCCCGTGGTGCTGACTCATCTGCCGATATGGAAGAGGAGGGTGGAGACAGTTCTGGGGCCGGAGCTCTCGCAGCTGCTTGGGGGAGGGTGGTCTCTCAGGTAGCCAAGAAGAACCTGATACAAAATGCAGTTCCCATCTTCATTGAGCTGAAGAGATTGCTCGAAAGCAAGAAAAGCCCACTCACAGGATGCCTCATGGAGTGCCTCCGTACTCTGCTAAAGGACTACAAGAATGAAATTGAAGACATACTTATAGCAGACAAGCAGCTCCAGAAGGAGCTTATTTATGATATGCACAAGCATGAGGCGGCAACAAAGACCAGATCGAATGCTGCAGAGACCATCAGTGGGTGCTCTAATGGGGTGCAAGTTAAATTGCAAAGGAAAACAGGAACAGAAGCTGACAAGATATCAGCCACTGCTCGATCTGTACTTAAAGAAGTGAACAGAGACTCTGCGACACCACCACTTCGTTCGATGAGTGTGCCAAAGATCAAGTCAGTGGCAGATCGAGGAGTCCTTAAAGACAAGAAGTCGAATGTTGAACTCTACTCACATAATTAACAATGTGAACTATACCGACCAAAAAAAAACAATGTGAACTATATCAATATTTCTCTCTTAACAATGCTGTCTTTTTCTTTGAGCAATGTTTGTGTCTCCTGTTGTTGATCCTCTGTTGTTACTGCTACAAGTATACACATTTGAAGATTTTGAAACTACTCCACAACTGAATATGAACACAATAACAAAATATGCACATTCATCTAACAAATTTCAGTTCCGTTGAGTGGGAAACATTCAATTGGGATACACAAAATTCAAATTCATAATTTTTATTTCTTTTTTGCGAACATCCAATAAAACTTGTTTTCAAATCCTACAAGAGGAATTGATGCTTGAATCTGAAGTTGCCTTAGGGCCAATTTGAAATTCATTCTCATTCTTTTCAGGATTAGATCAGTTGTGGTTGATCACATAAAAGTTTTTCATGTGACCAGTCTGGTGATAGCCGGGCGCACCTGCACCACTTAGTGGTGGTGTATTTGCTTACGTGATATACCACCTAACATGTCACATAAGATTTCTGATGTGACAGGCGATTGACAATTCTAACCCTCATTTATTAAAACACCATGAATAATTTGATTTGAAATCATTTATTTTTTATGTTAATTTCTAAACATCTAAACAATTTTTTTAAATTCTACTGAATTTATCAAAACTAAATTTTTGAGAAAGATGAATTCTCATTCTGCATCAAAGTTTGGGCGGCGCTTAGAGTACTCCATTGACTTGAATGTCATTTGTAACAATTTTTTTTATAGACTTGGAAATTAAAACAAGTAGGAGAGAGAGTTGGTGTGTGTGTTCATGAGAGAGAGAGAGAGAGAGAGAGAGAGAGCTTCCTTTGGAAACTCAAAATACGGCATGAAAAAAAGAGTGCCCATACTAAAGATTGCCTGGTAAATGAACACTGACTCAGCAGATTGTCTGAAGACATGATGCTATAAAGTCATCATAACCTTCATAATCATCAGAAGCATAAAAAAATAAAAAAAATCAAGTGCCTGTCAACAGAAATGCAAGCAGACCCCCCTTATATTATTGAAAATCAAATACCTGTCAAACAAAAAGTATAAATAATTACAATCTAAGAAATTTTCATATTCAATATCAATATTCAATAGTTATATGACAACTTGTATTGAATATCACAAGCTGATATATCACAAATAGAACATAAATACTACCCTCATGTTCCTGAGCAGTCTATTCACCATAACATCGAACAACATAGCATAATACATATTATATTCACCAGGCAAACAAGAAACAGTATTGTCCACAAAATATCAGTCTCCACAAAATATATCCTGAGCAAGAACAAACACAAATGCACGAGACAATGTGAACATTTTAAGATACAGATATCAAAAGATAGTTTAGATATATGAATGTACTTGCATCTAATCTGAATATGACTAGATTAGTGCCAGTCTATTGCACCCTCCTGAGCCACCTCCCTTGATTTGCTTCACTCATCTTCTCTTTGAAGATTGTTTCGCTATAGCTCCACACCTCCTTCCTCCAGGTAATCTTTTTTCCACTCCTAAGGAATATTCTCTCTTTTCTCTTTCCCTTGTACTACTACCACACACATATTAGTTGTTATGAAAACCAAAAAAAAATGAAGTAAAGAAATCATATATATACCTATTTGTGACATGTTGTGAAGTAGATTGTTCAGGACAAGTCTGTGCACTTATACAATCCACATGCATACTACACAAACCCAATATAAAATCATTAATTTTGTAAATTTACTGACCATGCTAATTAGAATGTACAAGTGCAAAGTATTATTCATATACCTCAGTCCTCCCATATGTGTTTGTATATTGATTCCTTCCATCCTAACTGAAGTACCACTGCATCCATCAATACTTCCTTGAGAACTGAAATCCCTATTGTTTACAGTAACATTGATTAGGTTAATTCTTGCCCCTGGATTTGGTGCTCCTACAGGAGTAATTTGAGGTTCTCTAAAGATACTGCTCTGTCCTTCCTCATTTTTTGTATCTCTTCTATCTTCAATAGGATTGTGTTGATCACTGAATTCACCAATGTCATTTTGATAAACATTTCCTCTATATATATTGTTAAGGTCGAAAATTATAATTGAAATATATTAAGTAATATAAAGTGTGAATGAAGTGGATATATTACCTTTCTGTGAAGTCATGTTGATCACTTGACTCTGCCATAGGATTTTTACAAGAATTCCTATGATGCCCAAATTCTTTACACCTTGTACATCTATGCATTCTCCTTTTGTTCTCGTTGGGGTCACGAATCCTCTTTTCTTCAGTCATCCTCTAGGCCGAACAATCTTAGGAAGACCTACAATAAATTAGAGATCAACTTTTCACTTTCTTCCAAAATCCACCTTGAATGAAGGTAATATGATATTTTGTGTCCCCTTCATCTATCTCAAGACAACCAAATTAGTTCATAATGAAACAAATGCAATGCATCATCCACAAAAATAAGTAACAAAATTTTCATAAACACAAAATAACAAACATAATCAGACAAGACAAAAAATAGTTTCCAAACAAATCATGCAAAAACTATAATAAAAAACAATTAGACTTTATAATCACCAAAGACAAAAATGATTCCTAAAATATTTCACACGACTAGTTTTGCATCAAAACTTATAGACCTTACACCGAATATTTTATTCATGATTATATAAAAAAAAAAGCCTTATGGGGTACACTTGGTATTTAGAGTGTATCTTGCCTTAGTATAGTAACTCAGAAATGCTATTCCTTATGGTTTCTCTGCTTAAAGACAACACTGCTTTTTCTATAATTTACAATGACACAAATATGTCAAATACATAAAAAAGTTTTGCATTGTGCAATTTGTAGCATATCACTCAAAACATTTTTTTGTTAAGTAAACTTAATGTCACGCATGACCCATTGAGGGGGTGGTGAGCCAGAATAGCCACTAGGCCAAAGAATCCTAAAATGCCCATGGATAGAGTGAGGGTGAGGACAATGTGAGTATCCACCCCAAGACTTTAGTCCACATCGAATCTTATAGAATGTGCTAAAATGTGACTGGTACTTAATGTCACGCATGACCCATTGAGGGGGTGGTGAGCCGGAATAGCCAAAAGACCTAAGAATCCAAAATGTCCAAGGATGGAGTGAGTGTGACGCAAGTTTCAACTCCATGACTTTAGTCCCACATCAAATTGGATAGTATGTGCTTAAATAGGATTACAATTCTTACACACCAAAACACATTTTAAAGTCGTGAACCCATCAAGGGGTTACTATCCCGAATCCCGATACAACATTCATTTGCAACTATCTCGAATCTTCCATCCCCATTTCACTGATTCCTCAACCCATTCACTTCTCCCCCCCCAGTAAAAAATTTCTTGGTTCCACTTCTTGCATGACCAAAGAGGATTTCACTGCACCCCCCACTACTGTGAAAAATCACAAAAACAGAAAGAAAGAAAGAACATCTCAAAAAGCAACATGTTTCAACATTTTCACATCTTTCTTCACTCAATATCTAATATAAAGCAAAACCCATGATATTGAACACTCGGATGACCGAACAAAGACAAAAACAAATTGAAATAAAAAAAATAAACTGAGGAACTTCAAACCATGATCAATGACTACATATGTGTGCGTAATATACGTATAGAGAGAGAGAGAGAGAGAGAGAGAGAATTGAGGTTCATGATTTAAATTGATTTAAACAGATTCAGTGTTATAAAAAAAAAAAAAAACACATACACACAAATTCATTCAACAAAAAAAAAATTATAGTAAGAGAATCACACACATTCAAGCATATGAAATTCAACAAAAATCATACACATACAAACATATTCAGACCAAAATATTCATACAACAGACAAATGAGATTTAAAAAAATGTTTCAGGGAGAGAGAGGCATGACCGGAGGATGGTCGTCGACGGGGTTGCAGAGGGGGTGGCCGATGGGGTCGCGGCAGGGGACGTGGAGGTGGTCGCCAAGGGGGGACGTCAGGGGTCGTCGATGGGGTCACAGCAGGGGACGTGGAGGGGGTTGCCAAGGGGCGTCGACGGTGGTCGCAGTCACCGGAGTCCGTGTGGTCGTCGACGGAGTCGAAGTCGCCGGGATCTGTGAGGTCAGTCGACGTGGTCGCAGTCACCGATTTGGTCAGATCTGACCAAATATGTGTGTGAGCGAGAGAGAGAGAGAGAGAGAGAGCCCGTGCGCGAGAGAGAGAGAGAGCGAGAGAGAGAGCCCGTGCGCGAGAGAGAGACAGCAAGAGAGAGAAAGCGAGAGAGAAAGAGTCTCTCGATGTCTTTTTGTTTTTTTTTAAAAAAAAACGTCGACCGTGCGATCACGAGAACGTCGATCACACGGTCAACGTGTGGGGCGCAGGATGGGGTGCACCGTGCGCACGGCCGCACCCCATCGGCCCCTCTATATATATATATATATACATAAACTTAGATAAATTAATATATATTAAAAAAATAAAAAAAAATTAATATACTAGTGAAATGAATATTGCACTATTATATATACACTACGATAGCGTATAGACCGCTAGAGTATTATTTTTTTGTTCACATTTGAAAACGGATTTGAAACGTTTTTTTTTAGTTTATTTCCAAAAAAATCTACAACCAGATTAAAAACTGTATGACCAAAAGTTAATTTAATCATAAAAAACAACTTTCTACGAACTCAATTTAAAATCAATTTTTCTTTTGTTAAAAACTAACACCCAAAACAAGCCATGATCATAGGAAAAAAATTGCGACAAAATCAAACATTAAAAATTTTAACAAAATTTCTTATCTCGGTGAACTTGAATTTTCTATAGGACCGAGATAAACAAGCGAAAGCATTCTACCAGCTTGATCATAAAATCAACCACGGATGGTCCCTTCATCATCCCAAAAAAATAAAAATAAAATAAAATAAATATATTGGTTGATTAGTTGACTGTTCAGATAAACACATTATCAAACGGACCTCTGACAAGAAATACTTTGATCTATCCAAAACCACGTCAACTAAACAAGTTGATTGAACCAAACTGTTCTTCCATTGGTTCAACCAACCATTAAGTCGCATTTTTATATCTGATGATAAAAATATATAAACACAATATCTAACCACCTTGATGAGCAATAACTTGTAAGCATAAAAAATGGCTTGCATATCAACATCCTTGTGGGATCACGCACAAGCATAGCCTCCATCAAAGGGTCAAAAGTAGAAGAGATAGACTATAACATCAATCTGCATGGCTTGAATGCAGCCCACTGTCTTGTAATTTATTTCCAAAGTTCATTAGGGTATAATAAAAAAAAAGTTTCATTTATTTAGTCAAGAGAAAAATGCTATAATGTGGCAAAAGACCAACTTTAGATAATGAAGAATCAATAGCATGCATTCATGCATGCTTGCTTGTGTGTGCAAAGTTTGTGGAAGATTGGGCAAGCAATCAAGGAACAAGATTTATCATCTTCATAAAAAGTGGAAGTATAGTAAAATACGATTTCAGAACATAACTAATTTAAATAATGAGGTTCATTTCTACATACGACTGAAATAGAGTAAAAGACGAGCAATAGTAAAATCAGAAAAATTAAGAAGTTCCATAAATAACAAGTGCACATGGAATGGTAGCACCAAAGTATAGAAAAACCAAAATATTTGCCCCCATCAATTGTTAATTATTACGCTAGAAGATAAATGAAAAAAAAAATTTAGTACTATTACAGTACGAGGATTATACGTCTGCCAGACCATGCCTTCTATCCCTTCTCATTTATGTTGTTTATTTCAAACATCACTTGCAAAATGTTGACCAATAACATGTGAATTCACACCTTATCAACATTTGAAATGAAAGCTTGATAAACAATTTAACTATAAATTAGCAAGTAGTAGAAAATATGTGCTATGGAATGGTCCCAATCATATGGTATGTCAAAAATGTTATAAAACTTATGCACAAAGATTGATTTGGTAAAGACCTCTCTAGTTGGGGGAAGACAATCGACTAATTTTTCCAGTTCACTTTTCTTTCCCTTAACAACAGGAAAGGCAAGGAACTCTTCATATATTTTCCAATACAATTTCAATATTTCCAGAACCTGAGTGATGGAGGAGGGGGAAGGTACCTTGGGCAAAGTTAGTGATAGGAGAAGCAGGCTTTAGATTCATGAGCAAGAACGAGCACGAATTCCAATATTCCATACTGGGAAGAAAAAAAATCTCCTTGATCAAGTTAAATGTTAACTTGGTACTTCTCATAAGAATGGCCAACCAACCTACCTTAGTAAAATAAATCTCACTGTTGCCATATGGAAAATTTGGAGGGAACAGAACCAAAGATCAATGTTCTAAAAATCCCTTCTAGGCCCCAATTAATCCCCCGCTTAGGAATAGGCGGGCCCAACCCACAACACTTAGCGCCTAGTCAATCAATCCATAGTCTCTCCTCAACCGCCCAACTAGCGCCTAACATTTTTTCAACATTGCCTAAGATAAAAGGCTACCTAAGCAAAAGCTTCTTGCACAAATTCTGATAACAATACAGTTCTCATCAGCGGTACCAAGGCTAAAGAGGCTCCTAATATGATAAAAAAAAAGTATATTCCCCAAAGATTCAAATGTGAGCTTCAGCCCCTTCTACCCAAATAATCAACCCAATATCATGGCTGGCTACAAATAGATGAGTGGGCATGTCTACCTAGACTAACATGATGCAACTCCCTCAAGAATTCAGAGACCTGGTTTAAGACCAACGACTCACCATTCAAAAGAGAGAAAGATATAGAAAGTTTTAATCAAGGCTTCCTTGGAATGCATTTAGGATTGTAATAGCTTGTAGTTGTCTCTATTCTTTTTGCATGAATAATGTTCTCTTTGGCAGTTTAGCCTATCTATAGGGATGCATCAAGGGGCCTGAGCCACTAAATGTCCTACGGTTTGGTTTATGAAAAACAACCCATGTAAATGATCATTCTTTATTTTTTACTCACAAAAACATAGGATGGCAGGAAGCATTATAATGGATATAAACATTTTCCATGTACAACACAATAAAACAGACACAATGGACAACAGTTAAACAAGGAACTTGAGCATGCTTGCAGTACCACAAGACGATACATTAATCCAAAACTTCTTTGATATAAGATGCAAAAAAATAAAGTCGAGAAAATAACAAATAATCTGATCTTGCATCATTTTCATCATACATCAAGAAGTGTGGTCCCATTGTTGGAGTGCCCAAAAAAAGATTCCAAAATATATAAACTAAAAACAACCAATGACAAAAAAATTATGAGCCCAAAATTATCTCACCTCACAGCAGTGGCTAAAACACATCCAAAAAAATCAAAATGCAAGAACCAGTGAGACAAGGAGATAAAAATATTAGTTTCTATTTGTATCCTGCAAATGAGCCAAATGGAGAAGAAAACATAAATAACTAGCTTTGGCATACAGGAGGTATAAACAAACTTCTCTTAGTTCCATATATCTGAATTGAGAGGGTTTACCTTGGGGGGGGGGAGTTCATCACTTTCGATTAGAAAGGCGGCCAAGAGTTCAAATTGCAAGAGGGATTGAATAAAATCCTCCTCCACAGGTGCCTACATAAGTGGCCTAATCAAGTTCATCACTCTTTGCACAGTCTGGCTAGCATATGTATTATTGAGGACAGAATTTGAAAGGTTGTGAAACAAGAGTGCATAGAACTGAAAGAATTACAAATTGATAGGGCACGACTGTCGCCACTTTTATGTAGCTGTTACTGAACAAGCTATGGATCACAATGAGGTGCAAGCAAAAAAAAAAAAAAAAAAGAAGAAGTGAGCTTTGAATAATGCAATACACAAGGCAGAGTTTCTTAGCTTATTAACTATCAATGTAGATCTGTGTGTACATCAAGGCACATGTTAAAAATACACTTGGTAGTACCGGATAAAAAGTTTATTATACAAAACAACTTTACTTACGATGAAAGTTTAGATTTTTGTTGTCCTTTGATTCCATGTGTATAATAAAAGACCAAAGACATGTCACTGCACTGATTATTTCAAATCCACCCGAACATGGCAACAACCATGTGCATTCAAAACTCAAAACAAAAAATGTCTCAGTTTACACAAATGTAAATTATTTCAAGTCCACCCAAAAGAAAGTGCATTCAAAACAAAAGGCAATGCCCCAGTTAACACAAATGTAACAATGCAGTTCATAATAAATACTTAAAACATGCTACAATGTGTGCAGTTTACAAAAGTTCCTGATAACTTCATCAAACACAAAATCAGATCCCAAGATAACTAAAACAAGATAAATAAAAAAGTTCCAAACCACACAACACATACTTTAAGTCAGATCCCAAATCCAAATCCGTTAAGAACATTCACGTTGGCAGAAGTTCAGAGCGACCCATCTATTCTTTAGTTATGAGTATCGCGGCATAAGATGAAGGTTCCAAAAAACGTCCCCACAATAATGAACACGGAAATTGATCCCAGTGCCATGGACACGGCGAACGATGATGTTATTACAGAGACCCACCATGAGCACATGCTGATAAATATGGATGAAAACAACCAAACAGCCAGCTTATACCTTAACTGAGTCTTGGGATCGTTATTTTCCACCCTGTAGAGCTCAATAAAGCAAATTAAGGTGAAAAGTAAGGAAAGAAATACTGAAACACAAAAGCCTACATATTTATTGTCCCATGTGAAATAGAGTAAAAATCCCGCGCAAAGTATGATCCACATCGCTGAATAGATAGGAAGGTGTACTAATTTGTCTCCTTCACGCACTTTCTCCGACTCAGACGCCAACAGCTTCCCTCCTTTCTTTTCTACTTCCGCCATTGCCCGCCCTGTGATAAAAGTTTTCAAGAAACTGAGAAGAAGAAAAAAAAAATATTGAAACCCTAACTAGGGTTTACAGCCGAGATAAAATCATCGAACTTCTTCGGAAGGATCCACTAGGATTTTGAGGAATACGTACCAGCGCCTTCTATGGATTCCCGATTCATCAATTTTTAAGGGCTTCGGCGTCGATCGACGGGTGTCAGGGGAATGAACTAGGGTTTCAAAAAGGTCGAAGAAATAGTAAAAACTGAGGAGACAGAACCCCTCGAGAATCGGGACATTTTAGAGAGTTGATGGTCCGCGGGTCGGACATAACTTTTATGTGTGGATTGAGGCCCATTACAACAGTGGGTGGCTACTTGCACCCGTTTATTTCCTCCACACACTCAATTCTAGGCATACCCAACTCAAATAAAATATATTCTTTCAACCCAGGCCTCAAAAAATAAGCCTTACTCACATGTCTTATGAGGTGTCTCATTGATTTTTACTTATTGGTTTGTTGACTTTTCAAAAAAATATAAAAATATCAAAATACAAATCTACCATTCATTAAAAATATATCCTATTAACCCAAATCCCCCTTATTTTCTCTATTCAGTTATAACTTTTGTGAATCTTGAAATTCATTTATCCATTTCAAATTTTTAATTTTAAAATCCTTACCTAAATTACAATTAAACATAGATTACATCAAAAGTTATCTAAATTGTTTTCATCAAAATTCTTCAAATGGCCTATGTTTTTTTTTAAAAATAAATTCTTATTATACAAATTAATTTTCTTTTTGTTTTATAAAAATGTTATTAACTGAACATTAAAAAATTCGGGTATTTAAATAAAAAACCACATTACATTTCTTAAATATTTATATCTTTCACAACGATTTGTTACATTTATATAAAAACTGTTACATTTACCTAACATAAATATTTTACATTCCATGCAATGTTTAAACAATTTAGAAAAAAATTCTATTTTCAATAATCAGTTATATTTTATGGAAAATGTCAAACATCATTTTTGTTGTGTGTTACATTTAATAAATATATATGTACTTGACTGTTACATTAATAAATGTAACAAATATAAATTACTATTTGCATTGAAAGAAATGCAATACACGAATGAATGTTACATTTCAGACTGTTAAAAATTCTATTTTCAATAATCAGTTATATTTTATGGAAAATGTCAAACATCATTTTTGTTGTGTGTTACATTTAATAAATATATATGTACTTGACTGTTACATTAATAAATGTAACAAATATAAATTACTATTTGCATTGAAAGAAATGCAATACACGAATGAATGTTATATTTCAGACTGTTACATTTATGATTGTAACAAAAATTAGAATATGAGTATTTCGATGTAAAAAATGTGACATTAACATCATACAAACCATATATAAATTAAATGTAACTAACCTTAGAAACAGTAGAACAAAGAAACAAAGGATTTTGAAACGCTTTGCATCCTCCTCCTCCATTGTCACCATCTTCTCTTTTCAAGCAGTGAATGTCATTCTCATCCCATGTCAAATATACATCTTGAGAAAATGATGATGATTTTGCTTTAATTTTCCGTACCTAACATTAATATTCATGGTGAACTAATGTAATATTATCTAGTTAAAAATGGTGTCTTTATCATGACATTCTAGCAATATGCATTTCAAATATGTGAAGATTGATATTTACTATATTAAATTACATTTTATGTTGGGTATCAATAATTCATGTTGAATTTGAATATTTGAGTTCTTTATTTGTTATTTTAAAATTTCAAAAACATTATTGTGTTTATGAATAGAAATTCACATGTGAAAAGAGTCAATCTCTGAAAGTCTGTGAAAGTCCATGAGAGTGATTTGTGAAAGTCTGCAAATGCCTATCAAATTTTGTGAAAGTCTATGAGAGTCAATCTGTGAAAGTCTGCAAATGTCTGTGAAAGTATGTGAAAGTCAATGAGAGTCAATATGTGAAAGTCTGTAAAAATTATAAAAGTATGTAAAAGTCTAAAAAATCTACAAAAGTCTATCATTTAAATACTGCCCCTAAATAGTCTTGTACAACCTTTTCACGCCAGAAAAAAATAAATAAATTTGGTTGATCACGAAAAGCGTGCGCCCTATCACCATGTACCCCCCACCGCAAACCCCACCGATCAGACGGCCAAAACCCTCCCACCACGCCCCCCCAACCTGCCTCGAGATCCGAGCACCACCGCCCACTACAACGCCCTGATCAAAACCCACATCTCCCTCTCCCGCTTCGACCGCTCCCTCTCCACCTACCTCGCCATGGTCAGGTCCGGCGTCCAGCCCGACCGCTTCACCTTCCCCCTCCTCTTCAAGGCCTGCTCCGCCGTCGCAGACCCCTCGTGCGCCGCCCAGGCCCACGCGCGCTCGGCCAAGGCCGGCCTTGCCGCGAACCCCTTCGTCTCCGCCGCCCTCGTCGACATGTACATGAAGCGCGGCGCGGTATCCGACGCGCGCCGCGTGTTCGACGCAATGCCCGACCCGGACGCCGTCGCGTGGAACGCGCTCCTGTCTGGGTACTCGCGCAACCGCCGTCCGGTGGAGGCGCTGGATGTCTTTCGTCGCATCATCTGCGGCGGCGGAGAGGCTGAAGCGGACCGAGGGACCGCGGCTTGCGCGCTCATGTCGTGCGCGCAGTTGGGGGACCCCCATATGGGTATCTTAATTAACACCCATCATCCAATTGGGTGGGATCATAAGTTTGATGCAGCATTGGTTAATAAATTATAGGTTATACCTTAAAAGATTATAGATTTTAGGTTATACCTTAAAGATTATAGATTTTGTTTTTGCTTTAAAAAAAATAAAAAAATACAAACGTATTTTCAAATGTTTTTTCAAAAACAAAATTAATTAAAATGTTACATGCAACTTTTAGTACAAAATGTTTATTTAAAAAAAAAACGTGTAAAATGAGTTTCTTATAAATCGAGTTTATTTAAACTACTTTATCTAAAAGCATACTTTTTTAACGCGTTTTCATGCGCGGCCTTAGCTATTACAAAATAGGGAATAAACAATAGTTGATGCTTATTAGAATAAGCTTTACTTTGAAATAGTTTTTCACTGTGTAATCTAAAAAAATACTCTTTTAAAATGTAAGAAAGAAGCACGAGAGAGATAAAAAGGCATTTATCATTAGTAAAACTATAAGTCCAAAGTAGAGATTATTTAAAGTACACTATAAGTTATAATCTCATAAGCACCATTTATCCAGTTTACAAATTCGGATTTTTTAAATATATTTTTAATTTAAATAAGTTTTAATAAGTTTAAACAAACATATAACAATTAATATCTAAAAGTTATATTTATTTTAAACTAAAAATTATAATATTTAACTTATAAATTTTAACAAGCATGTGCTTTGTTTATGGAAATCAGAAACAGGGAGGCAGATTCATTCATGGGCGGCGAAGAACGGGTTCGACTCCGATGTGGCCGTCGCGACCGCTCTCCTTCACATGTACGCGGAATCAGGCGACCCGGAGTCTGCGATTCACATGTTCGAATCGATGACCCACAAGGACTTGATCGCTTGGAACTGCTTGATCGCATGCTCCGCGAGTCACGGGCTCATCGACGACGCGTTCGACCTCTTCGTCGACATGCAACGCTCCGGCGGGTTCAAGCCCAACGTGTCGACCCTTGCGGGGCTCCTACCCGCGGTGGCGCACTCTGGGTCCCTGCATTCCTGCAAATCATGCCACGCTTTCATGGTCCGCGACGGTGTCGAATCCGTCGAGCCCGCCTCGACCGCGCTGATGGACGCGTACGCCAAGTGTGGCGACGTCCCCGCCGCGCGCGCGCTCTTTGACGCGATGCGGGAGCCCGGCGTGGTCGCGTGGACCTCGATCATCGCCGCGCACGGGATCCAGGGCCTTGGCGGGGAGGCGTTGTCGCTGTTCGAGGCGATGAAGGCGAGCGGAGTCGAGCCCAACCGCATCACGTACCTGGTGGTCCTGTCGGCGTGCGCGCACGCGGGGCTCGTTGAGCGTGGCCGCGAGTGCTTTCGGCTGATGGAGGAGCACGGGATCGCGCGCGAGGAGGAGCATTACGCGTGCATGGTAGATATGTTGGGCCGGGCCGGGCTGTTTGAGGAGGCGATGCGCGTCATCTGGTCGATGCGGGCCGGGCCATCCGCGGGCGTTTGGGAGGCGTTGTTGGGGGGGTGTAGAGTGCATGGGAAGGTCGGGCTGGGGGAGTATGTCGCGGGGCGGTTGTTCAGTTTGGGTGCGGCGGAGCCAGGGTTGTATGTGTTGTTGTCGAACATCTACGCCTCGGCGGGGCTTTGGGCGGAGGTGGGGCGGGTTCGGGCGCTGATGAGAGCAAGGGGGCTGAGGAAGGAGGTTGGGTGGAGCTTGGTTGAGGACCGTGGGCGGCCGGTCCGGTTCATCTCAGGCGACTTGTGATGTGTTGATTGGAAAATGCTAGGTACAGCCATTCTTGTAGACACTTTCAGGATCACGTGTTATATAATTAAAATTAATAGAATGTGTATATATTTATGTTTTTTATAATGGAATGATCAAAGGTATTGGTAAGACTACTAAAAAAAATAACAAAGTCCAGCCATTTTGTGCAAACCTCTTTACAATCTATAACGTATATTTTTTTTTTAACTATTTTTTTTATTGAAATACATGTTATTATATAAAATGATTTATGTTTTGAGATGCACTAGTATATTTTTTTTTTCATTTTAAAAAAATAATTTATCTTTTACTGTACACTATTATAGAACCACATATATTATCATATCACATTATATACTACACTATAACAATGTATGAGACTGCAAAACGGGCTATAAAAATAATTGAATGTATCAATGCTCCAACTTAGGCTACCCAGGCCCAAGTTCATTATTTCTATTAAAATATTTTAAGAGTGCTTATATATTTACACTGTTTTATAGCCCCTTCAATATCCTCATATACACAATATATATTGTGTTATTATATATTATGAGAGTCAATCATATCGAATGACAAATTTTTTATTTTATTTTTTAACAAATTGTAATTTAATATATATTTTATTTTATAAAACAACGTGTATTTTAATAAAAAAATATATTGTTTTAAAAAAAAAAGTGATTACGGATGTGGCTGCAACGCATCATTTTTCCATGTATTAACCCATTAACACATCCAAACCCATTGCACAGGACCCATTAATATTGTTAAAATTCAGGGTTTGGATCTTCTGTTTTATTTTTTTCTGTTTGTATCTTATTTGATTTTTATTGTAGAATTGCTGCATCATCACATTTAAAATTAAACAGTTATAAATATATCAAATCATAAAAAATAAATAAATCTATCTTATTTAATAAATTTATAATAGTTTGATTTATCTAATAAAAAAAAAATATATATATCCAAATCACAGAACTCATGAGTGGAACTGTGAAGTGACAAAAGGATAAGAAAATATTACACTCAACGCAGCCTAAAAAATAAAAACCTTAAACCCCCCTTTTCACTGTCTTTCATCACCCCCCAAATCGAGAGACAGTAATTTCTTTCTCTCTCCGGCTCTCCTCTGATCTCCCGGCTCTCGCCGCGCCTTCTACCTCGTCTCCCGGCGCCAATAAGTCTCCCTTCTCTTTTGGTGAATATTGTTCCTATGTGTATTAGGTTAGGATGGTATTGCAGTTGTTTATATATTCATATTTTTTTTGGTTTTTTTTTAAGGTTTTTTGTTGTTGTTGTTGTTGTAACTAAGTTGGATATTGGCTTCAAAGTACGATTTTTTTAATGCTACATGAATAAATGGTTTTGTTTTGCAGTATTTTGATTTAAAAAATGCTTCTTTGCATTGATTTCAATAGATTCTGCTTGGAATTCTTCCTTTCTGAGGAGACCCATTCTGTTAAAACGTAGTAATTTGTGTTTCAGGTCAGTTTGGAGAGGTGGGTCATTGTGTTTTTTGGATTTTTTCGGCAATTACAAAGTTTAAATCAGTGGTCAAGTGTGTATGAACTTATGGCTTGAGGACATCTGGTTAGATTTATGGTTCTGCATTGATTTTCTAAGGCATATTATTATCACAGTATTTGGAAAGCTGACCTTTTGGTTACGAATTTGTGTTGCAGGAGAGGTTGGAGAGGTGGGTGTTGGGTTTATTTGGATTTCTTTCTCCAATTGCGAAGTTCAAATCATTTTATTTTTTCTTGGGGGATCTGTGGTCGGCTCTCTATGAACTTATGGTTTGAGGACTTCATGTGGGATGTATGGTTAGGCTTCAATTTTCCGAGGTCTTTTGCAATTCATTTTTGTTGTGAAACTGCGCTTATAGCTTCTGCGGTCAATATGAATGATTTATATCATTAGGAAGTGATAACAGTATAGTTTGAACTTGGATTATATAATCTGCTTTTGGAGATTGAAAGCTGCTTTTTTCTGTCTGTACATGTGATTCCCGAGCTGCGTAAGCAAGATGTTCAGTTTATTGCGTGATTCACACAAGTTTAGGACAATGGAAATTACAATTTTGCATAATATTTCTTCTCCTGTGATGAATGAGATAATCCATTTTGGTCCATTCAATGCCAACATGCAGAAGAGATGGAAGAAACCAATAAATTCTGCACAAACCCGTTTGGAAAACAGAACTATAGATCTAAAGCTTGACAAACTTGTGAGGCAACATCAGAGATTGAAGATCATCTTGAAATTGCATGAGTTGATGTTAAAAAGAAGCAGTGACTATGTTTCTGTCCAAATTCTTGCAAGATGGAGGAATGCCATCGGACTGAATTTAAAGATGGGTGTTTTCCTTCGAAAATATTCTCATATATTCGAGGTATACACCCACCACATCCGAAGGAACCTTTGTTGCAAACTCACTAGAAAGGTGTCTGATTTGATTGATGAAGAATCTGTTGTTATCAAGGAATCTGAGTCATTAGCGGTTCAGCGTTTGAAGAAGCTTCTCATGATTTCAACAAATGGGACACTGCATTGCCATGTGTTGTGGCTCATAAGAAGGGAATTAGGTTTGCCCGATGATTTCAAAGACTCTATCCTTCTCAAGTATCCAAATGACTTCGTCTTGGTAGACGGTGAGATAGTGCAATTGGTTTCAAGAGAGGACAGTCTGGGTGATGCAGCAATAGAGAGATGGAGAGAGAAAGAGTATACTGAAAAGTGGTTGAGTGAGTTTGAGACCAGATATGCATTCCCGATTCAGTTTCCTACGGGATTCAAGATTGAAAAAGGTTTCAGGGAAAAGCTAAAGAATTGGCAAAGACTTCCTTATGTAAAGCCTTATGAGAAAATGGGGGTTGTTCGAGCCCGTTCACATGGTGGGGTTGAGCGAGTTCAGAAACGTGTGGTTGGGATCCTTCATGAGTTCCTGAGCTTGACGGTGGAGAAGATGGTTGAAGTTGAGCGGTTGTCTCACTTTCGGAAAGATTTTGACATGAAAATCAATTTGAGAGAGCTTCTTCTAAGGCACCCTGGGATTTTCTATGTATCAACCAAAGGTCTAACACAGACTGTGATTTTAAGGGAATCTTATAGTAAAGGGTGTTTGGTAGAGCCTGATCCTATTTATGCAGTTCGTAGGAAGATGTTGGATCTTGTCTTACTTGGGCGCCGAAATACCAGAGAGTTATGCTTGTTGGAGGAGTTCAAGGAGAAAAACAATGACATTGTTTTCAACAGAGTAGTAGAAGGTCCTTGTCTTGGAGATTGGGTTATCCCCATTTTAGATAAAATCATTGAACATGATTCTGATGGTGCCACCAAAAGCATCAATGATTCGCAGTGGGACTCGACAGATTAAAATATATGTCAAAGTTTTGCTAACCCCTATGGGCATATATCATAGGTAAAAGCTTTACCCTCATAGTTGTTACACTGTTTTTCATCATATGTTATTCATTCATTGGAATTGATTTTTAGGTAGTTTTAGAAATTTTTATCTCTTCTCTTTTGCTATTCCCTTGACAGCCTGAAGGATGATGAATATCACAGTCATTATGTGATAAATGCTACCTCAGATGATCACTGTATAGCGGGCGGGCTTTATTGTTGTGATGAACAAAAGGATTATTGAAGAATTTTTAAAGTCATTAACTGAACTATTGTCAGCATCTTAGGTTAAATTTTTGTATGTTACTCTGCCCATTCTAATTGTATTTTCCTTTTCTTTAATTGTAAGGAGATCCCTCGTCTCCTAAATCCGGGGGTTTCTTAAATAAGATTCTCCTATATTTTTCTTAAAAAAAATGTTACTCTACCCAGTGTATTTCACTTTATTCTAGAATTTGAAACTGTGAAGTTATTTTTGATATAATCCATCTGATGTTATAAGATCTCAACCAACTGATATAACAATTATCTTATTAGCATGAGAAAGACTCGAATTCAGGACCCATTGATGATGGGGTACCTCTATTGGCAGAGGTAGTTCAGTATAACAATTTATGTTTGTGTTCGGGGATAGGATTTATGAATGGAATTCATGCCAGACACACAAACACGGATTCTTATATGTATATTAAGTGGGGATTGAATCTATCCTAATCAAATGTATCTTCAGATCATCTGGACGGAACTTACTTGTGCATATGTCAGACATGTTCAGGTTGGCTTTGAGTGTCAGATTGCATTGGGTTTGGATTGGCCTCCAACTTTAGATTGGGCTGTAACCTGACCCAACCCACCCATAGTTGCAGCCCTATATGGAGTGGATAAGAAGATAGCAGACTTGGTTAACAAAAGGAAAGTTTTATTTCACACTGATATATAATTTGATAATTACACACCAACTAAAACTTTCAACCATCAAAGGTCATTATGACAAGGAGGGTTATATGTGTGCTGGTAACATAAATGAAAACCATCCAATTCTACTAGTGTTGATGGATGTGAAAGAACCAACCTTTGATTTATTCTGATTCCCTGTATCAAAGCAACACAGGATGATCACAGGATTAGCTGGTTGGAACAGTCGTTAAAGCCAACATCCCTAAATTCACCTTGCATTATTTACAGGTTTATTTTCTTCTACTTCTACATGTCTGACTTGTATGCTGGTTCAATGGATGGGGAGAGCGAAACATCATACGATGTGAAGTCTGACTTGTATGCTGGTTCAATGGATGGGGAGAGCGAAACATCGTACGAGGTGAAGGAATATGGAGAAATAACAACATTCATGTTGACATCTGCATTTGTAAATACACATGGCCTCGGCACCACCTGCGCAGATTAAACAGAGACAAAATAAACGACATAAACAAATGAAAAATGTTCTTGTTTTTTTCCTCAAAGGGTGTTGCTACGTGCAATCCTTAAATGCAGCCCCACATGTAACTGTTTTTGGGTAAGTGGGTATACATACAATTCAAAGAAGCATGCACATTTTTATATGAAAACATACGCTTCGTTCATTACTGAAGCATAAGAATGTGAGGACTACATGTGTGGCTGTAGGCAGGACCATCCCTAACATTATCTTTTGAAAAAATGTGTAACTTATGTGTTTTGACATGTCCTTGAATCATCAAAATTTTAGCGCATGTGAACAAGTTAAATGTGAGAAAATCGTCATCAAATACCTTATTGGGCGTGGCGAAAGAATTCTCATCCATCAAATTAGTGGATGTAAGTGTGGTACATGTTGACCCTGATGGGTTGACAGCATTAGCTCCCAAACCGATCAATGACATCTTAAGATTTACCGTGTTGCTTCCAAAATTAACAATCTGCACAAGAATATTTCATCTTTGTCAGTTGAAGTTGCAATAACAGTTAATGTATGAAAAACAACAATGTTTTTAAAGGCACTGTATGGGACAGATATTGATGACCTTTATTCTTAGATAGTAGGAGTTGTCTGTCACGCTTTGCCTAGTGATCGCAGAGGCGATAAAAGGGAGAGATTGATTCGATAGGGTAGTGACTGGAAGAATGGTGGCACCACTTGACTCTGAAAAAAACTGTTGCACCCAGTAACTGGGAGTCCCAAAGTGCTGCCACGAGTTGAAAACAATGGCGTCGGGGTTCCACCTGAAAACATTGAAATTTTCTCCAGTTTTTAGTTTCCTGATAGTTCATATAGCACACACCCTTTAGCCTACTTTGGTAATGGGATGAGATTTTAAGAATAAGTCGATAAGATATCCCAATTTTGCATTTGTAAAAAATCGGATAAACATACCGGCGGTCATTGGAGTTGACAAAAAGAGGTGCGTAGCTTGCCATCTTAACCACATCACTACATTAGATGAACGAACAAACCGGTCAAGTTAGTAATTTAAATATGACAAACACTTACTCATTTGGTTCAGAAGTTCTTGAAAATAAAGAAAATTATCATACCTGTTTTTTTCCAAACCAATGAGAAACGCTCCTTCAGCTAATGCTGCCAATAAACTTCCAGTTCCAGCATCTTTACCGGTGACAGCGTACTCGCTAACAAAAGCCTGTAATGTCATTCTGATAAATGATTATCCATAGAGCACAAGAAAATACAATCGTCATGAACTTAAGATTGAAAGAACATCATACCTTCGGGCCAAAGCGAGATGTTTTGTCAAACTGATGTGCCATGGAGAACATGTTATTGGCAGACGTGTAGATCTGTCAAGAGAAATTGGTAGTTATACACAACATATGAATAAAATCTAATGTAATGCTCACTACATGATCAAATTGATGATTAATATTCTTACATGAAAATCATACAGATCAGCTGGATGATCCAATGGCTGGGATGATCCATCACAATTTGTAATTAAACTGATGTCCGGATAGACATCTTTAATGGCATTATAAAATTTGAGATAGTTTCCTGGTCCACAAGAAAAAGAAAGTGTCCAAAAGAAAGTTGCATAAACCAATAACAGACAATCCTGCTTGGAGAATAAAAACTATTAGTACATCAAAATAATAAAAAAAGGAACCTCGGTAGTTTGGCTTCCAACAATCCTCGTTTCCGATCGCAATATATTGTAATGGAAAAGGTTCTGGATGTCCCATAACTGCTCGAACACGACCCCATTCTGAATCAGGAGGACCCCTAGCGAACTCTATACTATCAAGAACATCCTACATGGGTGGAATTTTATGAGTGTGTAACACACAGAGAAATTAATATAGCAAATTGTATTAATAATATAGCATACTATCTAGCTAAAACTCACTGTATGACTGATGGTTTAAATTATAACATTTTGATTGGCTTAATGTCACTGAGATCACATGCTCTATTAAGCTTGTCTTCAGATGAAATCTGATACAGCAGTACATGGAATAATGAAATAATTATCCTGTTCTTTAAAGATAGCATGATTTTAAAGTTACAGCACGCTCTAAAATAGTTATATATGGTGATAGAAGAGAATTAGATCATTTTCTATTTGGTTGCTACTCTTTTCTCGATTTAGTTAAATTTTTGTCTTTGATGTTTATCGTAAATAAACTATAATTGTCTTTTCTAGGTATTAGAGTTGTTCTAACTTATCAAAGCATAACTGTTACAATTTATCCATGCTACAAAAAAAAGTT
The DNA here is from genome assembly GCA_030737835.1 of Acorus gramineus. Taxonomy (NCBI): domain Eukaryota; kingdom Viridiplantae; phylum Streptophyta; class Magnoliopsida; order Acorales; family Acoraceae; genus Acorus; species Acorus gramineus. The sequence goes on along the minus strand of JAUJYN010000082.1, from coordinate 57,240 downwards.
TTATTTCTGAAGATTAATCCTAAAATGGGAGTTTACAAATTTGACGGTCTAAACAAAGTTAGTTCAGCAGGTTGTAATAAAATGTCTAGTCAAGGAAAAAAATTAAGACCTACCTGAACAAAAGGTATGATACTGGAAGTGTCAACCTCATCATTGTGACTAATTCCTGTGATATTTTTTGAGAAAAAGAGAGACCAATTAAAAGAAATAGACAATACAACTGTGATCAAGAGTTAGTAAAATGAGAAAATGATGGATTACCATTATTGAACACCCATACTGGGGCAGCACCAAGGTCCTCTGAAAGCTACAATAGACAAATAGCAGATACTAAATAAGCTCTTCGTATAACAAACCACACTGAATAAATGCTTTCAAACACCTACTTGAAGAAACTCAAAATATCCAAGACCATCGTCAGTCCAATACATCCAAACATCACCAAAATGTCCAGGTCTCTCTTCCCATGGACCGATTGTCTGTTTCCATCTAAATGCATTTCTTAACCATTCACCCTCCACGAAACAGCCACCTAGAATAGGATGAGAAAAAACACTCAGAAAAGAATATTCTGAAATTTGTGTTCTTTTCCTTTAAAACTTGTCATTATGTGGAAATGGAATTCTTATGAGAACAAAATATTCTTAAAGAAAACAACAAAAATCCATTCTGGCAGAAAATCTCTAGCATAAGTGATTTCCAAACTACATTACAATCAATGGACATGCATAGTTGGATAACTGACATCATATCCTGGAATTGCCACTTACCCATCTATTATCATAGATGGTTTTATTTCATATAAGATCACAACATTGCAAGTAGGTTGCAAATGTTACCAATTGCAAATATTATTATCATAAATAAGTTATACTGCATATCTGAATCTTACTCTATGGGAAATTGTGCCATGCATGCAAGCCTCGCATTTTATATTAGTATGATAGCAATGCTTGAAACTGTGATGTTGGATAAAGAGAGGGGGGAAAAAGCAATATTGCGTACCTGGAAATCTTAGAAACCGAGGTTTTAGATCTGCGAGCATGCCAAACAAGTCCTTCCGAAAACCATGCCCCTGCATGGAAATTTTAAGATGTAATTATGACCATATACTTTTTGGGTTATACTCTTGAAGATTGATTAAAGTGCTGTACAAGGATTTTCTAATAATCAGATTGGTTGGAACGGCTCACTGACTACAAGAACATTATATATCCAACCAATTCATGTCAGAATTCACATGTACGATGAACTCTTACTTTGTAAGTGTCGGTCGGCATAGCAGACACTTGATCCAACCAAATAACTCCTTTTCTGGTAGTTGTCAATTGAAGTCGTCCACTGTGATCTGTTCCTGTGGAGTTCAACAGAAGTTCCCACTTTGTCCAGCTTGGCAAAGCAATAGATCTGCAACAAAAATTATAAATCGAAATGAATATGTGATCTATAATGTTTAGAAGTGAAAAAAGAATCATATTTGTTATGTAATTTACACCCATACAAGACCCTCACTCAATATTAGCAGAAGCTAGGATTTGTGTTCCATCTGAGCTGGTCAACGAAACTGTCAAAGATATTGGTTGCAATGATTTAGCATAGAACACCACTTTGTAGGTTTTCCCTTGTTCAATATTCTGGTAAGAAACAACAATAAAGAAGATCAGTCTCTCAGGCAACAATAGACCTTCTACATGCATGACAACTCTGGGTAATGGCCTTATTTTGTCTTGATGTATATTTAAGGGCCAGTTTGGTAACCCTGGTCTAGATAGAAAATTCTTCAGTCCTCAGGAATTCAGTTCCCATAGATTCCATGGGAACGAGAATGAAGGAAATTTTATTAGAGCCGCTCAGAAATGGTCACATGAATGAGGGATTCCAAAAGCCATTTACCAGGCTGTTCCACCAGAGATAATGGTGACCAAACTGTCCATTGTTCATACAATCACATTAATTTCAACAAATAATAGATATGTTAGTCCTAAAGAAATTCTATATTGAACAAGGTTGTATCGAATTGTCAATTGTATCAAAAGGAATAAGGAACCAGTAGTTGTGCCATGATATTAATTGACCAATATGAATACTTTGTTGAAGAAGCAGTTGATATAATAAATTTATGAAACTAATCACTTGATAATACCATCCCCCAATATCCAGGATTATAGACTCCAACTCCTCCAGATGGACAGATTTTGGGTCCTCCCACATCACAGAGAATATCCATTCGGAGTGCAATAATGTTTCGGCTGAAGCATGATGAGCGGTCTGTGGACACATTTATGATTGAATAATCCCCAATTATGGTCCAAGGATCAATATTGGACGGAGTGTTAGGACCGCCAGCTTCAAAACCTGATGAGGAAGCATATGTTAGGACATCAGAAACAAAGACTGAAAGCTATAATGTATCACTAGAAAATTCAAATTATTATAAATTTACAAATATAATGGATAAACATAATGAAACCATTCATGACTTCCTATCACATGAACAATTTGAATAAAAATCCCGTATTAGTTTTTCTTCTACAAATTAAACACAGCCAGTTATAACTTTCAGCAAGACAGCATATGGATTCAACAACTTACCTCTATTGCTGACAAGCTCTGCCCATAACCCTCCAGCCCCTGCATGGTTGATCTCCTGCCAAAGATATTTCGAATTAGGATCATATTCTAAATTAATAAAAAAACAATTCCTGTTGGCGTTGTTTTAAATAATGCATAACTGCATTTCAAAAGACATTTTTTTCATAATTAGTCTGTTTCAGGACAAATATGTTAGAAGTCGGGCTTCCATATCGACAAATCAGTAGTACATGAAGGGCATTCGATTTAATACTCATGATTCCAAGTGAATTCAAATAGATGCAGCCAAAAGATTAAAAATAGTGCAGTTGTCAACACAGGTGCCTAATGAGTATGTATGTGGCAGGAGTCAGGACTATAAATAGAGGCAGACAAATAGAAACTAAGCTAACAAATCCCATATATGCATGAAATTTAACAATCAATCTTGTATTCTAATATGAAAATAGATTAAAATTTTCAGTCACTACTTAAATGAAAAGTCCATCTATAGTACATTCGCAGACCAAAAAGACGCTTACATATGGAAAAAAAGCGAGGCTAATAAATGAATCCAACTTCAACCATGACACCAAAAAACATTGGAGGCAAAACATTATTCACCACACAACTACCCAATCAGAAGAACTTCTCAAATTATTTTCTCAAACTTTTAAGTGAAGCAATAGTACTAAAAATAATCAAGTTGTGAATTATCGAAACCCTAATAAATGCAAGCGCGCGAGTTACCTCAAAAAATTGACCAAAGAGCGTTTCAGGAATCTGTCTGCCCACCCCTCTGGAAGCATTTATGCTCAACTGGGCAGACTGATATGCTTCCAATCCAAAAACTAAGCCATGAAAGGACGCAAAAAGAGCGAACAGCCCGAAAAACCAAACTCCAAAGCTATCCATATTCCCTCTCCCTCAACACATCTGAACCTGAACAGGGTGAAGCAACATAAATACACAAACAAGCACCAATTCAGTTATGCTAGACTGACAAAACACAATAAATGGTAAAGATTTTCTCCATTTCCATATATGGCAAGGTGATCTCCATAACAACCTACTTTCATCAACAAAAACACTTTATGAACTGGACATGATGTCAAATTTAAAGCAAAGTTCCTTTTTTTTTTTCTTTACCATTTTCGATCAAAATCGTTATGAGAAGTTATTGAGGGATCATCACTGATCAGTACCCATCATATAAAAGAAGAGATTTTGAACAACCCAACACGAAATCTAAATCAAAATCTAATCTTGTGCATACCCAATGAAGAAAAAAGACAGAATATGTCATTAATCCCAAGTGGGTCCAAACCCAAAGCTTCTTCAGATGGAGATCGAACAAACCCAACAAGGAAAACAAAAGGAAGATTGAAATATCACAAAAAGACCCAATTTTTTTACCTATTTAGATTCCAACAATTGCCAATTCTTTGCAAAACGAAAACAATAAAGAGAACAATAAAGAGAGACTGTGTATTCAGAACTACTGAGAATTCATGCCACAGTCGTGGAGGAGGTGACGGGGACTCCTATGAAATCAGAACCGTCCAAAGCAAGTCATCGGACGGCTATAACGTAACTCAATAAGATTTGGTGGGCTCCAAGTTTTGGGAAGAACAGTCCTTTGCGTCCATACATTGCGTCCATTTTAGGATCCAACACGTCATTTAGATTTCAATATGTGTTAAGTTCATCTGTCCACGTCAGCACGGACACAATTGACGGACCTAAAAACGTTGGGAAAGCCTTGTGAAATGAAATGCAAAGTATATATTTGATTTTTGGTTGATATCATGTTTTTTGTTGGCTTGGCGTGTAATGTAACACATTGGATGATTGGGCAGGTAAGGTATCAATTTATTTTATTTAAATTTTTGGAGGCACAAGTATAATTTTGGATAATATAAGGTGGGCCCATCTTAACCATATTTTCTAACCAACTTGACCTTGATACTTATGTGCATCCTTATCCATCTTTTGTGACACATAAATGCTATATCTTAGAAGCATGGTTTTGAATTTGTATCTATAAAACCCCTTTATTATTCATATTATAATACAAATAAAAAAATGGTATTCATACTTAATTTATGTAGAGTCAACAAAGAACGCAATGCCAATAGGGTGGTTAATGAGTCAGAGTCAACAAAAAGCACAATACCTGTAGGGTGGTAAATGAGTCGAGTATATTGTTTTTCTTCATTTTAGCGTTTTTAGGGGTTAAAAATAAAATTTTAACCTAAATGAGTCAAGCTCACGAGCCTAAACAAACATAACCTTGTATTGATTTAGTGTTCTGATTTTACAAAGAAGTCGAGCGAAGCTTCAACCAAGTTTTTTATAACACAAACGAATCGAGTTTGAACACAAAATGAAACTTGATCCAGGCCCTAAGCTTAACCGAGCTTTAAAAATCATTTAAACTCGGTTCATTTATCTAATTAAATGAGCATGAATGAGCTTCAATTGAACCGAGCTATAGCGGCTCGATTCGTTTACCAACCCTAAATGCGTGTTCATTGTTTAATGTATATTTTTTGAGTGGATGTATCTAATGAATGAATGTGATCTTACTAATTAGAGAATGCTAAACTCTCCTAATTAAACTCTAGTAGTGTTTTGGCATTTGGGGATATTTTAATGGATTTTACCTCTATTTCTAGAATTGATTATAGTTGCTAAACTACTTTAATTAGTATTTGATTTCATTGATGGGAATGATTCATGGAATCAAACATAAAATCATACACAATTAGTGAGATCAATTTGTTCAATAGGTTGATATCAATAATTTTTCACTCAGTGGATCATCAGAGTTAGATTGAATGAATTGATCGATCTTCATCAAATCATCCATCCAACTCAGATCACTCGACTAGATAATTAACTCTATAATCTTATTTTTTATCATACAATTTTCATGATTAAAACTTTTAATTCTAATATATGACATATTTGGAAAATGATCCTTGCAAAAGATTTGATTTAATTTTAGAGAAAAATCCAAATTACCCCCTGTAAAATGTCTTAAATCAATAAAACATCTTGATTTTTCTTAAAGTCCATATAACCTTCTGAGAATACCTGTGTAAGTAAATTCAGATAACCCCTAAGCTAAACTTCTGTTGACAAATGATGAATATTCTGTGAACATTTTATTTTTCTAACCCTGACTGAAAACACAGTATACCAAAAACCCCTTAAAAATACAAAAAACTTTCTATATAGGACAATTTTATCACTCTGGATAGATTATAAAACCTCATATGGAGGGTAAAATCGTTACTTATTGAGGAATTTTAATATTTTTAAAAGATTTTAGAGGTTTTTTTATATGCCATGTTTTCAACCAGGGGTAACCATACATAATATTCACAAAACAATCCTAATTTATCAACGAAAATTTAATTGGATTTATTTAGATTTACGAATGTGTTTTTAAGGGGTTACATGGACTTTAAAAAAGTCATGGGTTATATGAATTTCAGTCAGAGTTATCCTTTAAATTTAAATTAGTATTCAAATTACAGCTGTATGAGAATTTGTCATATATGGTAATTGGGAGGTGTTGTTGGTCGATGAGGGTCGGGACTTGGACGTCTGCGACGCGCGGACGCCTCTAATGAAGGACGACGAGGGAAGACTGCGACGCGTGGTCGTGCTCGCTGTGTGGTGCGTGTGCTCGGAGGAGGAGCAGAGGCCGGGATTAGAGAGGCCAGTCGTCGGCAAGCCTGAAATGGTTGCGCCCAAGTGGTGGAGTCTGAAGATTCAAGCTCACAAAGTGCTCTTCACCGGTATGGCCATCCAAATCATGAGCATCAGCATGTGGGTTCCAGATTCAAGGGTTAATATCAAGGCCTATAGCTATTGTTCTTGAAAATGACGGGGTCTCGAAAGAAGTTTTTATGGGATCTCTATCCACCACAAATTTTACTTTTGGTTCAGGCCAACGTTTTAGAAAGATAAACATAAAAGATAGAAGTTTGAAATAATTTATTCATGTCTTATGTACTCTAAAATTTATTATAACAATAAAATAATGGAATCAAAGACTCGAATGGATTGTAATTTAATACATATTATATTCCATAGTTAATTAATAACATAATAAAATTGATAATTCATGTCATTATTAAATATATTCTATTTTGGTTTTAGAATAGATATTATGGAATGTGCTACTCATTTGGAGAGAATAATACCATTCTACGTTTAATCATGTTGGTTTTTTTAATTTAATTTATTATTATTATTATTATATATATTTTGTTATGTTTGTATTGCTAACTTTTATAGTTGTAACATAGGTAAGTGGATTGATACAAATAATTGGAGTATATATTTTATTTAATTTTATTTATTTTGCTATTTTTATATATTATATATGTGGTGGTTTTTGGAAGTTGAGATGGGTTCTTATATACGTTAAATCAGGCCCATTAATCTGATTTGTGTGCAATATCATGTCCCCAATAATGTATAATTTTCAATAATTTAAAATATATATTTTGTTTTCAATAAATGGATTGAGAGTATATATTATATTTTTTAATAAAAATATAATATACAAAATTGGTTGAGTGGGCCTGATTGTACGTGGATTTGCAATCGGATCTATCAATGAACTCAACCCAAGCTTCAAATATTTGTTTACCAAAAAAAAAAAAAAAACCATCTTCAAATATTTAACTCAGATGAAGATAGAGCTGAGTTGGGCTGGATTCGAATTTGAGCTCATGTTTGTATGAGCGCTGATACACGCAGTCTTTTTTGCAATCTATTTTATAGTCCTATGCGTTATGATAATTTATTATATATTGCACTGATATGTATGGGTCCTATTATAGTATATGATCTAATTTTTTTTTATTTTTTTACTATGAAAAAAAATATTCTAATGTATCTCAATATATACTTCATTTCATATAACAGCATGTACTTCAAATGGTAAGTGTATAATTTAAAAAAAAAAAAAACGATATAGATTGCAATTGGGGCTGCAATAGGGACTGTGTGTATCTTTTTTCTATTTTTATTTGGTTTGGGCTGCAAATCACTGGTCTAACTCAAAATGAGAGTGGTGATAATACATTCAATCAGTTTTGCAACTATTCTTATAATTTATATATATATATATATATGTATATATATATAAGTGATTACATGAGGCCGTGAGGCAGATGCAGATTAGATCTGAGTCGTCCGATCTGGGTCCAATGTTCCAGGTGGTTGAGAGTGCAAATGTTAATGTTTTTTTACAAATTCTTAGATTCAGAAATAGGTTGAATGAGCAGTTTGTATTTATTTTTTTTTGGCTTAGATCGGATGACTCAGATCTAATCCGCACCTACCTCACAGCCTCATATAATCACTTCTCTATATGAATAAAGATAAACATTAAATATATTTATTTTTTGTAATGATATTTACCTTATCAGACAAATATGAGTTATTGCAATAGTGACTATCCCACACTCAACTCCAAATAACATTGAACATTATTACACCGTAATCCGTGGTGATAGTCACCCAGACAATCCATCTGCCTTACGTATATCTCATTAGTACGGTGTATAGATATATAGTAAATTTTTATATTTTTTATTCAAACAGTTCATGTAAATAATATTTCTTATAAAGATATAAATAAATTTTTTATTAAAATATAAATTTATTAGATAATTATTCAAAAAATATTTAAATATTTAAAGGAATGCACGTGTGATTGTCCTAACATCATTATTTTATAAAAGGGTTAAAGACATCTAAGTCCCTACAAACATGAAAAAATCCATATAAGTCCCTACTAAAATTAGGACAGACGTACGAGTCCCTGAAAACTCAGAAAAACCCAATTATCATCCCTGAGTTAAATTTCCATCCAAACTTAACGGAATATTCCCATAATATTCTGTCACATATAATTGTGTTGACATTGAAGTCCTTATAAACAGTCATAAAGACAAATTAGTCCCTGCAAAAGTCAAAATTGTCCCTGAAAGACTTTTACATTAAATTGTGTACACATTGCAGTCCCTATAAACAATCATAAAGACAAATTAGTCCTTGCAAAAGATAAAATTGCCCCTGAAAGATTTTTACATTTAATTGGATAGACATTACAGTCCTTATAAATAATCGTAAAAACAAATTGGTACATGTAAAAGACAAAAATGCCCCTGAATAATTTTTACATTTAATTGTGTAGAAATTGCAGTCTTTTAGAGGGTATTTAATTTTTAAATTGTAATGTATACACAATTAAATGTAAAAATCCTTCAAGGGTATTTTTGTCTTTTAGAGGGACCAATTTGTCTTTACGATTATTTATAAGGATTATAATGTCTATTCAATTACATGTAAAAGTCTTTCAAGGGCAATTTTGTCTTTTGTAGGGACTAATTTGTCTTTATGATTATTTATAGGGACTATAATATATACACAATTTAATGTAAAAGTCTTTTAGGGGTAATTTTATCTTTTGCAGGGACTAATTTGTCTTTATGACTGTTTATAAGGACTTCAATGTCTACACAATTATATGTGATGGAATATTCTAGAAATATTCCATTAAATTTGGATAGAAATTTAACTCAGGGATGATAATTAGATTTTTCTGAGTTTTCAGGGACTTGTACGTCTATTCTAATTTTAGTAGAGACTAATATGAGTTTTCCTATGTTTGTGGGGACTTAAATGTCTTTAACCCTTTATAAAATTAGAGTCAAAATCAGTTAATCAAACCTCCCCCTCGCCCACCCCAATAAAAGAAAATAATAATAATGATAATAATAGTAAACATATAATCATAAAACACTCTTATTAACCACAATCACAACATTATTTATTACAAATACACCCCCCAAAAAAGAAAAACCCAAACCATCAAAATCAACCGACGAACACCCCCCTTCTCGCACACCTGCGGGTAATACCACGCGCCCACGATCGCGTCATACGCCGCCTTGTAATCCTTCCTCGCGAACAGCTCCTTCGCCGTCTCCAACGCCTTCAGCACGTCCTCGTACCACCCCACGCACGTCCCCAGCGCCGACTCGGCGGGGGTCCCCCTGTTCGCCTTCACGAGGGCCTCGATTCGCGCGAGCGCGCGCGCGGAGTTCTCGGAAGTGATGGCGATGAACGTCTGCGTGAGGTCGAAATGTCGAATGGGTCCGTCGCGCGCGCGCTGCGCGGGTCCTCGGAGAGGGTGTCCGCGCAGAGTGCGCGGAGGTCGGTTGGGGTGGATTGGCAGAGGGTGGTGATGTCGGGGGTGGTGGTGGGGATGAAGAGGGTCAAGAGGGGGGAGGAGGAGGAGGTTTGACATGGTTGAGTCTTTGAAGGGTTGGGGATTGCAAGAGTGTGCGAGCGCGAGTGCTATATAATGCACGCATTGATTGAGGGATTATGTGTGATTTGTGGAGTGTAATGAATGTTCTACCACGTTGTAGTGGTTCCTGAAATGGAAGCAAAGATTGCATTCAAAAAGAGTGTGGTTGATTTGGGGCTTTTATGGTGGATTTTAAACTTTGGAGGGTTGGATTACAAAGGCGTTATAGCCCCACTTGTTATCTTGATTATTGTTCAATTAGATACTCATATTTGTTAGAAATATTTTCGCATTTTATATAAATGTGTTTATATTTTATATCAAAATATATGTTTTTATTTATTTATAAAAACATATATGTTTCAT
>JAUJYN010000082.1:0-36961 GCA_030737835.1 Acorus gramineus | reverse complement strand
CCTTCTGAATAAGAGTTACCAAAGTTTCTAAGAGTTCATTTGGATATGTCATGGAACACTCACATTTCAAAAATCCACCGATTAAATACTTTGGATCCACCACTAGATCCAAACAAGCTCTAAATCTCCCTCCCACCTTTCATTGACTTGTGCTCCGACACAAATTCAATCAATCTCGTCAAGTCGACAAACGAAGTCCCACCACCCTCCACAGCCCTCCTCGCCCTCTCTCCCAACTCCCTCGCCCTCTCCCTCCTAAAACCCCCTTCCGCACCGCCGTCCATCACCTCCTCCAAAGCCTCCTCCTATCGCCTCTCTCCCCACCACCGCCCCCCTCCGTCTCCTCCCCCGCCCCACCATTCGCTCTCATCCACCCCAACTCGCACGCCGACGCGCTGCACGTCCCCCACCGCCTTCTCGTTCCCGAACTGCTCCGCGAACAGCGGCCACGTCACCATTGGCACGCCCGTGCACAACCCCTCCAACACCGAATTCCACCCGCAGTGCACGATCATCCGCCTCGCCGTGACCGGCTCTACTTTTGAATTCCTCGGGGAGTCCGTCGTCGTCGCCACCGGCCGATTTGACGACCCACATGAAATTGCGGCCCAAGGCATCAAGCGCGCGCGCGAGTTCAGCTGTCTGTGGTGGGTTCAGCCTTCCGATGCTCCCGAAGCTTACGAACTCGCGCGCGCGAGTTCGTTAAAGAATTCATCCGAGGAAGTTCATATGCAAATATTCAAAGGTTGCTTACCGAATCACATTTTAAGAGTTTTTCACAACGAACGATCGGAGATGGAAATATAATTGGTTAATAAGATTCCAAGGGATTGCTTACCCGAGGACCGCTGCCGCTGCCGCCGTCGATGATCAACGTGTTTCCCATCACTTGCAGAAGAAGAAATGAAAAACGAGGACGAAAGGAGAAAGAAGGATATATAATCTTTACTTTATTGTCTTTCAGACACAATTACAAGTTTTTACATTTTTGCAATCTGATCATCATCCGACAGGTTCTTGCATTCAGGGACATAGCTCCCCAAGCTCCTACACACATTGTGATCATCCCCAAAGTTAAGGATGGGTTGACTGGCCTTAATAAGGTACTATGTGTATTTCTTTCTTATGAAAACTTGGAATATTTCTGTTTTTTAAATGATTCTCTTTATTAGCAAGAACAAAAAGTATTTATCATCAGTCTTTGAAAGATAGCTTCATCATAACGTGTATCTTGAAAGAGCGCTGCATGTTACCACTGGATTTGGAGATGATGAATGCATAGTTTCTCTTAAGTGGAGAATTGAATTTGTTTTCCACCATAGAGAGAGGAGCGCAATTTTCTTCGCAGGCTTGGTTGAGGTGAACCCAAAAAAAATAAAAAATTAAATTAAATTAAATCAAAATATCTCTATTGATAGATATCACAATCACAACAGACCACAGGCCTCAGGCCTCTGTGAGATATTTTGTGCAACTGTATGACGAAGTTTCCATTTACACATGTATAAGAGGCAACTATGTAGTTACCTGCGACAGCACTGGTCTTATACTTAAAATTATGACATCCTCACATTGTTTGGTAGAGACTCTTTGATGGTGATCTATAATACATCCTACATTTAGTTCGACTTGTATATAACTGCCACAAATTACCATATCACCATTTGTGCATGAATTTATATGTTTAATATACATGGAATGCACAACCAAACATGTATCAAATTCTTGTTATTGTCTTCACAGGCTGAAGAGAGGCACTGCGAGATTCTTGGACACCTCTTATACGTCACCAAACTCATTGCGAAGCAGGAAGGCCTCGACGATGGCTTCAGAGTCGTCATCAACGACGGACCTAACGGATGTCTGTATTCCTCCCCATTTTCATATTTGAACAATTTCATCAACGAAGTTTAAAGTCCATGTTCTCACGTGAAACTCCTATCTGCTCTTCTTTTCCAGGTCAATCTGTGTTTCATCTCCACCTTCATCTCATCGGAGGACGACAGATGAACTGGCCTCCTGGCTAATCTTGGATGACTGACATTATGCATGGTAAATGCATCGATAGACTATGATATCAGACTTAAAATAAAAGCAGTATCAAACTGCAATATTTGGAATGCTTGATATGGGAACATCAGAGTTTATACGAATGTTTTTGGTCTTGTGGTATGGGTGCCCTTTGACATTATTGATGTTTCAATGCTCCTAGAACTTTATTCATAGCAGTACTTGTGGCTTGATTAAAAAAGAATTTCGACAAGGGTATTGTTAAAATGATATCCAACTGAGCTTTAAATCTTTCAATGCATGACTAGGAAAATGCAATCTTCCTGTAAAGTAACAATACATTACTGATGATGCGATGACACCTCTTAGGGTTTAACCTTCAGCAATGATAAGGAATTGATTCACTCTGTCAAGTAATCAAAATACATTCTGTGTAGTTCGGTTTGGTTCAATTGGATTAAACAAATTTGGTTCAATTAACTGGTCAGGTAATTTGGTTTTAAATTCGACTTGGTTTAGATTTAAATTGGGTATAACGATAATTCAGTTCAATTTGATTTGATACAAAGTCAAATCAAACTGATTGAATTACAACCCACCCCGATGTCCCCTGGTACCTACTATGCACATTTTAAATGGGATTGTATCAGTGGTATTCTGTTCCTGGCACGTAGGATCCCAAGCCCCGCTAGGCCACCAAGGCTTTTTAGGAGGACATTTGAAGGAAAAGGTAAACTAAGGGTGAGTTCATTATTCATTCTCATTATGTTGGAAAACCTAGGAAAATTGCATTTAAAATCTTCTATTCTTATGTTTATTCTTGAATATTGCAAGTCAAATTTATCATTTCACATGATCAAAACATAACAGGATTCCTAGAAAGGAAGAATTCTTCTTCTGAATAAGAGTTACCAAAGTTTCTAAGAGTTCATTTGGATCTGTCATGGAACACTCACATTTTAAAAATCCAACGATTAAATACTTTGGATCCACCACTAAATCTCACCGTAGATCCAAACAAGCTCTAAATCTCCCTCGCACCTTTCATTGACATGTGCTCGGATACAAATTCAATCAATCTCGTCAAGTCGACAAACGAAGTCCCACCACCCTCCACAGCCCTCCTCGCCCTCTCTCTCAACTCCCTCGCCCTCTCCCTCCTCAAACCCCTTCCGCACCGCCGTCCATCACCTCCTCCAAAGCCTTCCCTATCGCCTCTCTCCCCACCACCGCCTCCCCTCCCGTCTCCTCCCCCGCCCACCCATTCAGCCTTCCGATGCTCCCGAAGCTCCCAAAGCTTACGAACTCGGCAGCGCGAGTTCGTTAAAGAATTCATAAGTTCAGATGCAAATATTCCAAGGGATTGCTTACCGAATCACATTTTAAGAGTTTTTCACAACGAACGATCGGAGATGGAAATATAAATGGTTAATAAGATTCCAAGGGATTGCTTACCCGAGGACCGCTGCCGCTGCCGCTGTCGCTGCCGCTGCGACGCCGACGCCGCTGCCGCCGACGCCGCCGCCGCCGCCACCGCCGATGATCAATGTGTTTCCCATCAAGGTGTTTCCCATCACTCGCAGAAGAAGGAATGAAAAACGAGGACGAACGGAGAAAGAAGGATATAAAATATATCTTTTTTTTTTTGGAAAAATCCAAATAACCCCCATAAACTATCCGGAATCCATTTAACACCCCTCTCCCCCCACCCCTTTCTTTTTCTTAAATCCATATAACCCCCTGAAAACACTCGTACATAATCTTAATTAGTCAACGAAAATCTGTGAAAAAATATTTTTTACATATTTGCTCTGATAATAGTGGTCAAGTTTATTTTAAACAAGTTGCATTATGAAGAATTTTAAAATCATGTATCAGATTTTTTAACTCTAGCTGAATTTTTATAAGGTTTCGCATGCTCCGGGTTCCCCATGTATTGAACGTGCAATTTTGTAAGAGTGATCACAATTAATCTTTGATTGGGTAATAACATGCTTAGGGGTACAATTCAGTCGATTTGATTCAGTTTTTTGCAAACCCAAATCGAATAAAATTATAATTACATCTAACCCGAAAATAGAACTGATCCGAAACCGATCGGAAAACACAGACTGAACAGAACAATGTTAGTTGATTAACTCAAAGTAAACCAAACCAAACTGTTTAATATAAATTAGTATATGATTTTATATGAATATTAATCGTATAAAAATAATATATTTTTTAATATAAAAAGGAATATCTAAATGAATATTGATTATAAATAATCATGTGTTTAAATATAATTCGATTCGATTTGGTTAGTTCAATTTTTTTTTTTTTTTAAGTAACACCAAACCCAAACCAAAGTATATCGGTTTACTATTTTTTCAATCTATACCTAAATCAAACAAAAAAAATATTGACCCAAACCTGAAAAAAAAATCATTTGGATTGGTTTGGATTCGATTTAACCAATCAAAATTGCACCTCTAACATGCTATTATAGATATATAAATATTTCAATATAGATAATAATACATAATTTTTTGTTTGATTATATTTTTAATTATTTTTGTTTAAAGAGTAATAATAAACTTTTGTTATTCAACATGTTAGCAATAATTGTTCATGAATAAGTTATGGGTAAAATGTGAGTAAGATGTAAATTAAAATTTATAAAATGTGAAAAAATAATTGAACATTTGAAACTCTAAGGTGATGAAGTATAATTTGACATGATACCCCTAAAAAGACCTAGAATATAAATACTAGCTTATTCACACCTATTCTGGTATAGATATACCCAACTATTTCATGCAAACAAACATGTTATTGGACATATTCACACCCCAATCCTCCCCTGTTATGCTACCCAAACATAGGCTTAGGGTAGATAGAGTGTTTGCACATAATTTCTAAAGGAAAATAAATAGAAAGTAAACAAATTTATATCCAAGGAAGATGGAAAGTAAAATGCTTATACAAAAAAGCTGCAAAAATAAACAATGATATGGAATTAAATTAGTTGTCAATTTTTTATTGATATTTCTCATCTCTTTTTATCTTTTCCATCCTTTCATGGCAAAAGTAATTTACAAATATTAATTTTTTTTTATTTGGTAAAAAGGCTATGTAGTGATTACAAACGACATGCCTCGAAGGGCAACTATGAACAGGATGGACAGAGTCAACCAGAAACAGCGGGCCAAAACCCAAGTAGCATTTAGTTGCGCGATTGCGCAGCATTTGCAATTGCAGAAAGCTGGTTCTGCAATCGTGCAACCAAACAGTTTTATAATCGCAGCTTCCTGCAAACAGATTTCAGGTAAATAGTGCTCAAAAGCTGTGATTTGAGAAAGCTAGGGAGAGGCAGCTTCCTGCATAATTAGTTTTAAACCCAACAATTGTAGAAAATCAATTTTGTAATCGTTTTACCAAACGCTACCCGTCCAAACAGGGTTGTGACTGTTTTTCTGTTCAATCTCACCATCAGCGAGAATCGAACACGGGAAGCTCAATAGTGAGCCGGCGTCCTTATCCACTCGGCTTAAAGCCGTGGGGACGTTACAAATGAGAATCTTGATTATGGTTTTTTCCCATAATATCACATAATTTCATAATTTCATGGCTGGTGATGTGGACTTCAAGAATGCATGAACAGAACCTCTTGTACCCCTTCTGAAACTGTACAGGATAAATACCATGGAGTAGAGTGGGTTGTATGTGAAGCAAAATTGAATAGGGCACGTTCATCATATTCTTGAAAGATTGCTTCGGTTGAAGCGCTTTTAGCAAGCCAGTTAAATCAGGTGGCATCTTTGGGTTAGGCAGCATTTGATTGCAGGATTGAATAATTTTTGCATTTGCAGGAAGCTATTTATGCAATCATGCAATCAAACAAGTTTTATTGTAATAATTTCCTGTAGACATATACAAATATTACTAAAGGAGGGGGTGAGCATCGTGCAAAATCAGTTTTACAATTGCACAATCAAATCCACCCTAAGTAAGCAGTTGTAACGTTTCTGTATTTTTCAACATTATATATTGTTTTGAATATATAATAAAAATTTTAATTGAAATTAAGTTATTTCATTTTTTTCAGTTTTGGTGGTGGGCCCAAATGGGTCCAATTTGATTTATAATTATAAAAATTATAAATTAATGTTAAAATATTTATTTTATATATTTTTGGAGATCTTTATAGTCTCAAGATATTTTAAGATATTTTGGTTGAAATTTGGTGAGATTCGGAGTTCGGGAAATTAGGTTTTTAGGATTTTGTGTCAAGTTATTGGGACCAGGGATCTAGTTGCGATTTTAAAAAATCTTTTAATAGCCTTCAGGGACCTGTCGGTAAATCAGATAGGGATCTGTTTATAAATCGGATGGGGACGTAGTTGTAAATCCAGAATACTTAAGGGGTCGTTCTATAATTTTGGTAAAAGCCCTTTAAATAGCACGTTTGGGTTATGGTTTGCATCCAATTTTCATGTGCCATTAGGGGGTGGTGATGACCTAACCCTAGACGAAGATGGTGGGTGGTGTAACTGGATCTAAGGTGAGAAATCATTTTCTATTGATTTTGTTATTTAGTATTTCAATTTATTTTTGGTTAGGAGATGATTGCGTCAATCGATTGTTTGGGGAAGAAGGATGATGGATTAGGGTTAGGGTTGATTGATTTTAATTAGATGATTGTTTGATTAGATTTGAATGAATCTCGAAGGATTTCTTAAAATCAAATTAGATTTATTGGTTTTGGGGATTTAAGGGTTATTTTCGGGTTGATTATATACCTCGTTGTTAAATCGTGTTTTTGACTATGATAAGAGTAGTTTCTGGGAAAAATGTATTTCACAAACAGAAATAGGTTTTGAGAAGAACTTTCCAACGAATCATGAATTGTCAAATTCGGAGTTACAGGTAGAAAGTTATGATTTTTCAAACATTTCTGTGCAGTTTTCAATAAGGCAAATATTTAGCTTCATGACCAAATTTGATAAATTTTAGTGATTAAAGGGATCATCCATTTTGATGAGTATAATTTGATTTATGGGTTTTGATGATTTTGTTGATCTCGATGACTCAAATTGGATCTTAAATCGATAATTTGGTTTAATGTGATCAAGTAATATTAATTGGATATTATTGTTATTTGGATGTCAATTGATTGGATTGAGTTATTTGGATCATTGGAGTTGTAGTTGAGCCTTATTGGATTTGACTAAATATTTATTCGAAGATTGATCGATTATGTGGGCTTTATGAAATAAATGGATATTGATTATCAGATCATTGTGAGTATATGAATATTTTAATACTTATTCGGAGTTAAGATTTTTGTTAAGCCTTTAAAGTGAGTTGTGGATTGTAGGTCTATTAGGTGTGGGCTTTTGGGATTATTGAGCCTAGTGTTGTTTTAAGTTAGTTGTCAGTTGTTTGGGTCATGATTGAATGGTTTCTGATTTATTATTGCATAATTGTTGTGCTAGGTTATCCACGTGCGAGTGTGTATCGTTCATGCATCGGTTTGTATTGCGTGGACTGGAGGTGAGTGGACTTGAGTCTCATATGTAGATTTCAAAGAATATTTTATGTATTCATGCTAGGACCATCTTATTTTATGAAATATAACCACTAGTTTTGATATAAAAATATGAGCATGCTTTTGGTGATACATGTATCATTATGGGTTGTATGTTGAGATCGTACATGCTCTATCTTTTTACGGTATGAAGATGTGGTAAATTAGCAAATGCGTACATTCCGTCTAGGTGGCTCGGTCTTGGTGGTCAACGTCTGGGTACGTCTACATGGCCAGGTCCGAGAATGTAGGACCCAAGTCTTTGTGGCTATGTCTACATGGCCATGCCTGTGAAAGGCCCCGCGAGCTAGGTGCTGCGAAGACGGACATGCGTGTTCGTGGTGTTGCATGCATCATGTTGGATAGGATTGTGTGTGTGTGTGTGTGTGTGTGTGTATTATTGCATGTCTTGGTGGCCTTGTTATATATTTATTTTCTTAATATATTACATGTCTGTGTAGAAATATTACAATATTGATATTTTGAATATAAATGTATTAACGGGATGATAATGATTCATTTACTGAGTGTGTTGTAACTCACCCCTCCTTTTCCCCTTTTCAGGTTAAAAACTTAGATTGATGGATCTCGTGTAGTAGCGATCGAGATAATGATTTCTAGAGACTAGACTTGTGTAGAAGGTGTTGGTCGATTCCTTGGCATGTAGAGGAACCATATGTATGATAGTGTCGATATATATAAAAATCCAATTGTTCCGGATGTATATTGAATTGGTTTTGGATTTTAGCATAGACAATTGATGTATAAATATGGTGATGTTTTTCTTATGTTCTTGGAATAAAAAAATATAGAACTCTGAGATTTGAAGAATTTGGTTAACGTAACAGGATTTCACGCTTCAAAACGGGACCGTGAATTCGGGGGCGTTACAACAGTATGACAAATGAGCAATATAAAGTTAAAAGTGAAAGAAGTTATTTGAAGCACAAGAAGTATTGACGTTTTTTATTCATACAGTTGGGCATATTACATTCCTTTGACAAATTGTTAGTCTAGTTTAGTTTAAGATGTATCACAATTCATTTTGCATAAAAAAAAAACCAACATAAATAAGATCGTTAATAAATATTGTGAATAATTTTTAAATTTTAAATTTAATTCTTGTACACAATTTACCTTAATTAAAATGTATCCCTATAAATAAAAAAATGAAGAAGAAACGAAACATAACAAACAAATGAAAACATAAAATTAGAGTGCTTACAAAAATATAAAAACTAACAAATAAATATTCAGGTTTTCAGGTAAAATCAAATCAAATAATGTGTGTTTGTTTTCAAAGATTCAACAAATGAAATATATAAAAAAAAATCATTTATAGCCCTACATTGACTGATTAAAAAAATGTCCTTTAAAATTAAATAAAATTACAGTATGACATGACATTTACAAAGCTCGTAAATTGCGTCCTTTAAGGAGGCAATCCCCAAGGCCTCTCTAATAGCAGAATAAATTGTAAAATATGTGAAAATAAACAAATATTGATATATCAGGTTTGTTCTAAAATTATGTTATTTTATATAATCTATTATATTTATACTAATATTTTATATAGCGGAATAAAGGCATACTGCATTTGGGGTGGAAACAAGACTGAATATAACATTTTTTTTCCCTTCTTCAAACATATGGAGTAAATTTGTGTTGATCAGCATGTAAATTGAGCCACCATCAAATTTACAATCATCACTTGTTAGATGAAAAGGTTCTCAGAAGGAAACATGCTGCTCTTACTGATTGAAGCAGTGCGGATGAGAGAGCATTGTTCAATGCATGAGAAAATCTAACAAATTGAGCCTTATATGTTTATGCGAATGACAGTAGCTAGCAATATTAAGTCTACATTTCCTACTTCTAAGAATATATGCCAAAAAAATCCTTAAAAATATAAAAGACCGGTTCAAGACTGATGATAAATCATTAGCCGGAACATTAATGGCCCAGCTGACAACAATGAATTGTTAGAGGAATGCATGAACATATCCTTGAAATGACAACCCTCGCTGCAAAATTAAAGACTTTAGGATTGAACGTGAATGATTCCTTTCTTGTGCAATTCATTCTAAATTCCTTGCCTCCTCAGCATGGTCCAATACAGATACATTACAATACTATTCAAGAAAAATGGAATGTGAATTAATTAACCAGTATGGTTGTTCAAGAAGAGGCAAGACTTAAGCAACAAGAAAGTCATTCAGTTCATATGGTCACCCAAGAAGCTAGGAAGAATGGGTGAAAACCCAGAAAAGGCAATAAACGATGATCACCGAAGAATGATGGATCTGCTGAAGAAAACAAGGTCATTAAGAAAGGGAAGGCCGAAGGCAGAAAATGCTTCTTTTGTAAGAAAGAAGGACATTTTCATAAAGATTGCCATAAACGCATAAGTTGGTTTGAAAAGAAGGGTAAGTCATTATCCTTATCATGTTTTGAAGTATTAGGGTCGATATTCGTCACATGTTGCTCACCGGAAGTTGGGGTCTTCTCGAAAGGAACATATTCCTTCAAGCGTCGCCTTTGGATCTGGTTCTCTAAGAACCCCGGAGGATACTGCATTGGTCGGTGGTATGGCCCACGCACTTGTGGTAGTCACAACGGAGAGTTTGATTCCGCTTTGATTCATCACTCCTCATGGGTACAGGCCAGCGGAACCACAGATCCCCCTGGATTTTAGGTAGGATCTGCGATGGAGGGATTTGAAGAACATCCCCCGTCCTTCTCGCACCTCGTTTGTTGAGGCACCATGCTTCTTGCTGTTCTCGCCCCGCTGGTCCTTCAGACACGGCTTCTGCGGGCGTTTTACTGCTTGTGATGAGGTGGCGGCCGTTGGCGAAGATCGGGACGCAGCCACCGTCTGTTTAAGGATCCTAGATTCTTCTTCCACCTTGGCGTACTTTTCAGCACGCCCCATCAAATCACGCAAGTCGGAACGAGTACGCTTGATAAGCGACTCCTTGAGGCTACTTTCGGATGGCAGGCTATTCTGGAAAGCCATTATTGCAGCGTCCTCATTGCAGTCTTCTACTTCAAACTTAAGGATGCGAAAGCAATTGACAAACTATTGAATCGTCACCCCTGATAACATTTGGATTTTCAGGAGATAGCCGAGATCCTTCTTCCTCCGTCGACTACAGATGAAGTGCTCGACAAACATAGTGTCGAGCTCCTCGAAAGTTTTGATTGTCGCAGGTGGAAGGAGATGGAACCAAGTCAGCACGGCCCCTTCCAGGCTGGAGGGGAAGAGGCGGCACATAAGCCCGTCATAGAGCTCATACAATGCCATCGAATGCCGGAATGCCAAGATATGATCATAGGGATCCGTCTTGCCATTGTATAGCTTGAATTTGGGCTGAACAAACTTTCGGGGAAGTAGTTATCTGAGAATCTCTATGCAAAATGAAGAGCTGAATCCCCGTATTGCATGCTCCATCATCTCGTGATTCAGAATGCGCTGTACCTCAGAGCGCAAGGCATAACAAGGCTGCGCAACTGCTCCTCTGGCTTGATGGTGGGGTGGAGAGTTATACTGACGCCCTTCCAATACTTCGCGTAAGGCCGATCGCCTTTGGTGCGTTTGCCTCCGAGAGGCTTCCGCGGAGCGTTCTCCATGAGGTGAGCGCCTGTGCCTCTATTCCTCATGAGGCCGTCGACCCACTCGAGGGGTGCGCGAACGCCAACGAGATCGCTGCCTTTGATTGGAGGAAGAGGTACTTCCCTCCGAACCTTTAGCATTGATGGACAGGGGGTTGGGTAGTACAGGAGGTGGTGGCCGGATTTCCTCCTGGACTGGCTGTTTGTCGATGCATGTTCGTATATAATTATTGCATCAAGTCTTCGATCATATACTGCATTGATCCCTGCAGACGGGTAAATAGAGTTTCTCGCGTGGACTCCATTACTCGCCTGAGGCCCTAGACCTGACTAGCCAGGGTTTCCAGTGAGCCGTCAGCAGCATCGGATGGGAGAATGTTTCGTTCCTGTCATCCTCCTGCATTGGTGTCACTAGGATCTGACATTGCTTACACTGGCATTTTGTTTCAGTGTCCCAGAGACAGCGCCAAACTGAGGTGGATATTTTCCCCCTTCAGTTAAATTTGTAAATCTCTCAGGAAAATGAACTTTTTGCTCTGTTTTTACTCTCTCAATGACTGTATAAGAAATTACACACAATGACTCACAATGGCTGTCTTACTCTGCTTGACCATGCCCTTAGAGTGCTGACTGCGCGACCTCTTTATAGGCTGCCTATGTACCCCTTAGGGATCAAGTCACATGTAGTTCCTTTTCCGGCTATGTAACCTCCTTGCCACTAAGTGTTTAGCGGGATTTTTTCCAGGGAAACTCCCCCAGCACTTACGCTCCACGTCGGTCCTTGATTACCCACGTTCTGCTGGTAATGGGCCTTAAATGCCACCTCGGCAGTTACATGCGTTCATGGTCTTCTGACCGTTTCTTCATCTTGTTCGGGGTCTCTTGATATGCTCGCCCGTACGTTTCATAGCATGTCTTCAAAGAGTAAGGTCGACCGACCAAACCTCATGTCTGGTCGTGCCTTAGACTACTCACTTTCGAGGAGTAAGGTCGATCGACCAAACCTCGCATCTAGTCGGGCCTTAGACTACTTGATTTCGAGGAGTAAGGTCGACTGACCAAACCTCGTGTCTGGTCGGGCCTTAGACTACTCCCTTTTGAGGAGTAAGGTCGACCGACCAGGCCTCGTGTCTGGTCGGGCCTTGGACTACTCGCTTTCAAGGAGTAAGGTTGACCGACCAGACCTTGTGTCTGATAGTGCCTCATACTACTCGTTTTTGAGGTGCCTGACTGCCTGACTAGACCCTGGATCTAGTCGTGTCAGCACATTCGGGAGAGTCATCATGACCAAGGATTAGAACTCAGATTTGTGGGTCCCACGGTAGGCCTACATCCATCCTTGTCTGACATGTCATCCCTGATATGACACGTGTCGTGGTGAGGATTTTTACCTCCACAAATATAAAATCTGAAATTTGCATGAGATTCTGAGATCTTACATTGATAATCATATTTTTTGTTGGGATTTGATCCCCAATCTGACTTGATAATTTCTGGTCGTCGGATGTGAATGGACCAATGGGTCGGATTCATGGATCGTGGGTGATTCGGGTCGTGCGCTTTTGTTAACCGAGTCTTGGGCCGCGATAACGTGAAGCATAGTTAATGGGCTCATAAATGGGCCTACATGTACTTAACTAATGGTTGGGGAATCATTGGACTGATGAGATTGTAGGACTTTTTTCTTTCTTTCTTTTCTTAGGCCCTGTTTGGAAATGAGTATCATGAGTTTTTGAGTTTGTGGAAAGCTGCTTTATCTAAATTTATTTCCAAACAGAAAAAATTAAATTAAAAGTTGCACACATATTTATATAAGTAAGTGTTCAAAGGCTAGCTTTTATCATAATCTGTGGAGAAACAACTTCCTACAAATTTAGTTTTAAACCCAGCTTTTGAGGAAAGCTAACTCTCAAACTCATTTCCAAACGGGGCCTTAGTTCTTTGTGAATATGGACTCCACCTCATCAACCAACCTCACCTACACATTACATCGTTCTTATTTGTTAAACTGAGGTGAAAAAGAAGTGAATGTTTGTAATAAATGTTCAGACACTACAAAATTACCTAGAAGAAGAAGAAGAATGTCAAATGTAATGTATACTTTAATAAATTGAATGCATAAAAAATGAAAAATGGGGTTATATACAGGAAATTCAACATGAAGAAACTAAAACCTTAGAAATTTAGCAGCAAAGAGAAAAAAACCCGATAATGGTTGAAGAGAGGGATGAAGGCATGCATGTACAAGAGAGAGCAAATAAAAGTTTTTTTTATTTTTTATTTAAAGTTGGGTGTTTAAATTAGGGGGTACAAATGAAGCAGATTTAAATAGATGCGGGAATTCCTAACTCCTAATAAAGCTGGTCTTGGACCAGTCCGTACTGGGTCTGTTGAATGGGTGTATCTATTTGCATCTTTATATTTTTCAATATATAATCTGATATTTGCATGAGATTCTGAGATCTCTACATTAATAATCATATTTTTATTGGGATTTGATCCCCAATCTGACTTGATAATTTCTGGTCGTCGGATGTGAATAGACCAATGGGCCAGATTCATGGATCGTGGGTGATTCGGGTCGTGCGCTTTTGTTAATCGAGTCTTGGGCAGCGATAACGTGAAGCATAGTTAGTGGGCTCATAAATGGGCCCTACATGTACTTAACTAATGGTTGGGGAATCATTGGACTGATGACATTGCAGGGCTTATTTTTTTTCTTTCTTTTCTTAGGCCCTGTTTGGGAATGAGTATTAGGAGTTTTTGAGTTTGTGGAAAGCTGCTTTATCCAAATCTATTTCCAAATAGAAAAAAATAAATTAAAAGTTGCACATATATTTATATATGTAAGTGTTCAAAGGCTAGCTTTTATCATAATCTGTGGAGAAACAACTTCCTGCAAACATAGTTTCAAACCCAGGTTTTGAGGAAAGCTAACTCTCAAACTCATTTCCAAACAGGGCCTTAGTTCTTTGTGAATATGGACTCCACCTCGTCAACCAACCTCACCTACACATTGCATCGTTATTATTTGTTAAACTGAGGTGAAAAAGAAGTGAATGTTTGTAACAAATGTTCAGACACTACAAAATTATGTAGAAGAAGAAGAAGAATGTCAAATGTAATGTATACTTTAATAAATTGAATGCATAAAAAATAAAAAATGGGGTTATATACAAGACATAGAATTCAACATGCAGAAACTAAAACCCTAGAAATTTAGCAGCAAAGAGAAGAAAGCCCGATAATGGTTGAAGAGAGGGATGAAGGCATGCATGTACAAGAGAGAGCAAATAAAAGTTTTTTTTTTTAAAGTTGGGTGAAGTTGGGTGTTTAAATTAGGGGGTACAAATGAAGCAGATTTAAACAGATGCGGGAGGTCCTAACTCCTAATAAAGCTGGTCTTGGACTAGTCCATACTGGGTCTGTTGAATGGTGTCTCTATTTGCATCTTTATATTTTCCTTGCACACCCAACATAAATGAATATTTTAAAAGATCCATTTTATGTTGATGTATGTTGGGTGTGCAAGATGAGGAGGAGGGTGGGTGGGGCTCGGGCAGAGAGCGGGGGGGGGGAGTCGAGGTGGGGTTGGGGGCGGAGTTGGGGTGGGAAGGACAAAGAGAAGAGGAGAGGAGGAGGTGGAGAAAGATTTACCTTGGATTTTTCTGTACCATAGGTCTCACTGTAGAATCCCATCAAAATTTGAAGTGCGACTTGATGTTTTTCACGATCTTTAACAGGGGCCGCATGTGGCTAAAGAGTAGTAGAAGTCCTCGGGCCCCTCCAACGCCACCCCATGGTCTGCTCTCGGGTCCGATGTCGAATTTAAAGCTATGGGCTTCTTTCATTGCCAAGGTTCTTGGCCCATAGACTCTGCCCCCAACGCCACCCCACCCTCCGCCCCAACCCCACTCCTCCTCCTCCTCCTCCTCCAAACATAAAATGGATCTTGTGCAAGATCCATTTATTTAGATGTGTTGAAAGAAAATAATGTTTTCTAGGCCCCAACATCACAGGCCCCATGAGGTGGCATATGTCTAATACCTTTTATACCCTTATGTGATTATTTTGTTTTTTTGGTAACCGATCCCCACAAAACGAGGAGACAATTACATTTTACTTTTTTTTTTTCCATAATCCACATCTTGCAAACCTTCGCTTATCATCCTCTCCACTTCTCCCAGGCAAACTAAGACAAAAAATACAAAGAAGATTTTTCCAATATAGACTACCGATAAAGAAGATAGAGAAGGCTTCGTAAGGAATCGTTAGGTACGGGAAATGAAAGCAAAATCATCATCATTTTCTCAAGGTGTATATTTGGATGGGAATGACATTCACTGCTTGAAAGGAGAAGATGGTGACAATGGATGAGGATGCTGCAAAGCGTTTTAAAATCCTCTGTTTCTTTGTTCTACTGTTTTTAAGGTTAGTTACATTTAATTTATATATGGTTTGTATGATGTTAATGTTATATTTTTTACATCGAAATACTTATATTTTAATTTTTGTTACATTCATAAATGTAATAGTCTTAAATGTAGCATTCATCCGTGTATTGCATTTCTTTCAATGCAAATAGTAATTTATATTTGTTACATTTATTAATGTAACAGTCAAGTACATATATATTTATTAAATGTAACAAAAAACAAAAATGATGTTTGACATTTTCCATAAAATGTAACTGACTATTGAAAATAGAATTTTTGTCCGACCCACTGTTGTAATGGGCCTCAATCCACACATAAAAGTTTTGTCCGACCCGCGGACCATCAACTCTCTAAAATGTCCCGATTCTCGAGGGGTTCTGTCTCCTCAGTTTTTACTATTTCTTCGACCTTTTTGAAACCCTAGTTCATCTCCCTAACACCCGTCGATCGACGCCGAAGCCCTTAAAAATTGATGAATCGGGAATCCATAGAAGGCGCTGGTACGTATTCCTCAAAATCCTAGTGGATCTTTCGAAGAAGTTCGATGATTTTGTCTCGGCTGTAAACCCTAGTTAGGGTTTCAATATTTTTTTTCTTCTTCTCAGTTTCTTGAAAACTTTTATCACAGGGCGGGCAATGGCGGAAGTAGAAAAGAAAGGAGGGAAGCTGTTGGCGTCCGAGTCGGAGAAAGTGCGTGAAGGAGACAAATCAGTACACCTTCCTATCTATTCAGCGATGTGGATCATACTTTGCGCGGGATTTTTACTCTATTTCACATGGGACAATAAATATGTAGGCTTTGTGTTTCAGTATTTCTTTCCTTACTTTTCACCTTAATTTGCTTTACTGAGCTCTACAGGGTGGAAAATAACGATCCCAAGACTCAGTTAAGGTATAAGCTGGCTGTTTGGTTGTTTTCATCCATATTTATCAGCATGTGCTCATGGTGGGTCTCTGTAATAACATCATCGTTCGCCGTGTCCATGGCACTGGGATCAATTTCCGTGTTCATTATTGTGGGGACGTTTTTTGGAACCTTCATCTTATGCCGCGATACTCATAACTAAAGAATAGATGGGTCGCTCTGAACTTCTGCCAACGTGAATGTTCTTAACGGATTTGGATTTGGGATCTGACTTAAAGTATGTGTTGTGTGGTTTGGAACTTTTTATTTATCTTGTTTTAGTATCTTGGGATCTGATTTTGTGTTTGATGAAGTTATCAGGAACTTTTGTAAACTGCAAACATTGTAGCATGTTTTAAGTATTTATTATGAACTGCATTGTTACATTTGTGTTGACTGGGGCATTGCCTTTTGTTTTGAATGCGCTTTCTTTTGGGTGGACTTGAAATAATTTACATTTGTGTAAACTGAGACATTTTTTGTTTTGAGTTTTGAATGCACATGGTTGTTGCCATGTTCGGGTGGATTTGAAATAATCACTTCAGTGACATGTCTTTGGTCTTTTATTATACACATGGAATCAAAGGACAACAAAA
Source organism: Acorus gramineus (assembly GCA_030737835.1). Lineage (NCBI taxonomy): Eukaryota > Viridiplantae > Streptophyta > Magnoliopsida > Acorales > Acoraceae > Acorus > Acorus gramineus. Next base: position 19,834 of record JAUJYN010000082.1, on the reverse strand, counting down.
ATCTAAACTTTCATCGTAAGTAAAGTTGTTTTGTATAATAAACTTTTTATCCGGTACTACCAAGTGTATTTTTAACATGTGCCTTGATGTACACACAGATCTACATTGATAATTAATAAGCTAAGAAACTCTGCCTTGTGTATTGCATTATTCAAAGCTCACTTCTTTTTTTTTTTTTTTTGCTTGCATGTGGTTAGAATTAAAATTCACAAGATTAAATCCTCATTGTGATCCATAGCTTGTTCAGTAACAGCTACATAAAAGTGGCGACAGTCGTGCCCTATCAATTTGTAATTCTTTCAGTTCTATGCACTCTTGTTTCACAACCTTTCAAATTCTGTCCTCAATAATACATATGCTAGCCAGACTGTGCAAAGAGTGATGAACTTGATTAGGCCACTTATGTAGGCACCTGTGGAGGAGGATTTTATTCAATCCCTCTTGCAATTTGAACTCTTGGCCGCCTTTCTAATCGAAAGTGATGAACTCCCCCCCCCCCCCCAAGGTAAACCCTCTCAATTCAGATATATGGAACTAAGAGAAGTTTGTTTATACCTCCTGTATGCCAAAGCTAGTTATTTATGTTTTCTTCTCCATTTGGCTCATTTGCAGGATACAAATAGAAACTAATATTTTTATCTCCTTGTCTCACTGGTTCTTGCATTTTGATTTTTTTGGATGTGTTTTAGCCACTGCTGTGAGGTGAGATAATTTTGGGCTCATAATTTTTTTGTCATTGGTTTTTTTTAGTGTATATATTTTGGAATCTTTTTTTGGGCACTCCAACAATGGGACCACACTTCTTGATGTATGATGAAAATGATGCAAGATCAGATTATTTGTTATTTTCTCGACTTTATTTTTTTGCATCTTATATCAAAGAAGTTTTGGATTAATGTATCGTCTTGTGGTACTGCAAGCATGCTCAAGTTCCTTGTTTAACTGTTGTCCATTGTGTCTGTTTTATTGTGTTGTACATGGAAAATGTTTATATCCATTATAATGCTTCCTGCCATCCTATGTTTTTGTGAGTAAAAAATAAAGAATGATCATTTACATGGGTTGTTTTTCATAAACCAAACCGTAGGACATTTAGTGGCTCAGGCCCCTTGATGCATCCCTATAGATAGGCTAAACTGCCAAAGAGAACATTATTCATGCAAAAAGAATAGAGACAACTACAAGCTATTACAATCCTAAATGCATTCCAAGGAAGCCTTGATTAAAACTTTCTATATCTTTCTCTCTTTTGAATGGTGAGTCGTTGGTCTTAAACCAGGTCTCTGAATTCTTGAGGGAGTTGCATCATGTTAGTCTAGGTAGACATGCCCACTCATCTATTTGTAGCCAGCCATGATATTGGGTTGATTATTTGGGTAGAAGGGGCTGAAGCTCACATTTGAATCTTTGGGGAATACACTTTTTTTTATCATATTAGGAGCCTCTTTAGCCTTGGTACCGCTGATGAGAACTGTATTGTTATCAGAATTTGTGCAAGAAGCTTTTGCTTAGGTAGCCTTTTATCTTAGGCAATGTTGAAAAATGTTAGGCGCTAGTTGGGCGGTTGAGGAGAGACTATGGATTGATTGACTAGGCGCTAAGTGTTGTGGGTTGGGCCCGCCTATTCCTAAGCGGGGGATTAATTGGGGGCCAGAAGGGATTTTTAGAACATTGATCTTTGGTTCTGTTCCCTCCAAATTTTTCATATGGCAACAGTGAGATTTATTTTACTAAGGTAGGTTGGTTGGCCATTCTTATGAGAAGTACCAAGTTAACATTTAACTTGATCAAGGAGATTTTTTTTCTTCCCGTATGGAATATTGGAATTCGTGCTCGTTCTTGCTCATGAATCTAAAGCCTGCTTGTTTTTTTTTTTTTCGATTTGGATCTCAAATCATGTCTCTTGAATCAGGTTTGACATTATTAGATTCGTAAAAAACTTGTGTTTTGCTTTTTGTTTTAAATATTTAAACACAATTTTTTTTCATGTATTGAATGTCCTAGAGATTTTTTTTTTTCGATTTGGATCTCACATCAATATATATTATAAATTTTGAGGAGAAGATACGAAATCGTTTTTTTTTTTTCGATTTGGATCTCACATCAATGTCTCTTGGATCAGGTTTGACATTATTAGATTCGTAAAAAACTTGTGTTTTGTTTTTGTTTTAAATATTTAAATACAATTTTTTTCATATATTGAATGTCCTAGAGATTTTTTTTTTTTTTAGGGTGGTGTTATATTAAAAGAATGGAACAGTTATTCCAACCCCTATATTTATCTAACTCACCCGTTTGTGAACCACCCTATTATTTTTTACAAAAATCAAACCCACCCCATTATAAATAAATGGGCTTACATGTTCCAAACTCACCCGACAGTTTTCAATCTCTTTCTCACTCTCTTCTTCTCTCCGGTCCAAGCCCTTCTCCCCAATGGTCATCCCCATCCCTCCACCCCCGGTCACCGTCGCCGTCCCCCCTAACCCCCAGCGGTCGTCACCGTCTCCTCCTTGTCACATCTCCCTCATGGCCGCCTCTCCCACTCCGTCGCATGAACAAGCTCTCCAAACCTTCTTCCTTTTTCTTGAATGTGTTTGTTTTGTTGTTTTTTTTAATGTATTGTGTAGCTTTTTAGTGTATTTCATGTCTTTGTAGTTGTAAAATGCGTTGGTCTTGTTAGAATGTATATGTTGGTCTTCTTAGGGAACCATAAGTTTTTAGTTTTTGCAAATTGATAATGGAAATGAACCATGAATGAAAACACATTTATCATTGGTTCATTGTTGTGAATTTCCATGTGTTACTTCAGCATTAGAAAGATGGTGTGCCTTTAGAAAGGGTGTGTTGTTGATCTTCAGTTTAAAGATGACTTTGATCCATGTTTCCACATGTTATTTCAGCATTTCAAATATATGATCAGTTTAAAATGGGTGTGTTGTTGAATACCATGTAATACTTGGAATGGTGATAGCTTGGACAGAATGCAGTGAGAAAAAAAGATCGGATTTCAATTTATAAATGAATTTGCATCTCAAGGCAATCAATTAGTCACCAAATTTGATTACCTTTGAATGGTTTACTAGTTTTTTATTGAGTGGTTCGCTGTCTTGGTTTATGAATTGAATATATAAGTGGACTTGGATTTGATACACATAGACGGATAAACTGTTCGATTCGACACTGCTAGTGTCGACAGGACATCTTCCGTCGACACCCGTCCTGGTGAATTTTGTAGGCCTCCTTGCTAAAGTTTCCTTTTCAACAAAAATCGTGTTGACCGAATGCATACCAGTCGACACTATCTATGTCGAATCAAGCAGATATAAAAGTCTCGATCGTTTTGTTTACGCATGTCGTTACCCGGATGTGTTATTAACATTGTTGTTGTCGATAATGTCTACAAAAAGTCACGGATGCCAATTGACAGACACATTGTCGATAATTCTTCAAAACTCTCAACACCCACTGTGTCGAATCACAAGTTATGTGAAATTTGATTTTAGGGTGGAAAGTTTATTTGCCAAGTGTTGCTTGGGTAGGAAATGATTGGGGTGGGTTTGGTTTGTATGGGGTGGGATTGGTTTCTAAAAAAACATAAAAAAAAAACCAGATTTCATGTCTTTAAGGGGTGGGGTGAGTATCCAATGGGGTGATAATAACCGCCCCTATTGTTTTTAGTCCCAAATGCAAAATATGAGCCCACTCAATGATACGCCACTGCTTGCTGGGTACACATACATATCAAAATTTCATGTGTTAATAATGTGCATTGTGAATCATGAATTTGGACAATCCTAACTTGCAATTACAGGACACAAGACTAATAAGCAAAAGAATCTTAACTTGCAATTGAAACACAACATCAATCTCTACTACACAAATTCCTGAGCTCAATCAAGTTCTATGAATTTAGTTGTAAGTCAAAAAAAGAAGAATTCATTCAGCAGTCCCCATGTTCAAACTACAGAACTATGATATTCATAATCACATTTTTAACTTTCAAGTGTAGCCCATCCAACTTTCCCATTTTGACTGAAATAATCCACCATGGCATGTACACTACCATCCCTTCAATGCCTTTTCAATGACAATGAACTCTGTTTCAGGAACTCGATTGCTTAAAAAATGTTTTTTTTAAAATAAAATAAAATAAAAATGCATGTCTTGACTAAAGTCTTGGCGCCAAGCAAGTTCAGTCATTCGATTAGAATAGCTTGGTAATTGTTCTTGACCACAGATCTAAAATGCTGCTCTAGTTTGATGTATATGCCAACTTATACCTGCAAAACAAACAAACTATAATAATGAATCCCAACTATGGTTCATACAATACCAAATGAGATCAACATTATAACTAGCAGACTCAATCCTCTAAAGTTATTCAGATACAGCATATAGGCCCCCAAAAGAAAAAATATCAATATTATACATGACTAGTTTCTTGTTGGCTAAAAGATGATAAAGTTTTTTTTTTTTGAAACAAATAAGGTTCACCATTTTATGCAACCTATTGCTTGCATTATACAAAACTTTCCCCCGGATCCCTTATTTAAAAATTCCCACATTGTTTTGTTCTTTAAAGTATCCCAGATCTCATAAAACTTTAAATTTTGAAAAAAGGATTACATCCTGACCAACCCAATAAAAAACTGCCTAGCCAACCCGAGTAAGCATAAAAATACCATCGCATATTTCAAAGGCAGAAATATGAAAGAACGGTGTATATGAGGCATATTTCCTTGACAATAGGATTGCATTTTTGGCATTATGAGGTAGATAAGCAGATGGAGTAGTTCTATCACCCACACCAAAAATCTAGTTCGACAATGCATTGGACTGAGCCATGGGAGGACAGTTAAGAGTCACTAAGAGAGTAAGGAACAGTCGATTCGTCAAAGAGGACAGCATAGAAAGAAAAAAATTGTGAATAAGTGTTATTTTTTCTGGTTAAATGTTATCCTATAAGCAAGAGTAAGACTCTTAACTCGATCCTCAATGAAGAGGGTGTACATCTGCCAACCTGTTAATAGGTGGTTTGGTATTCACGTTCTTTAAGATGCAAATGAGAAATATGACAATGAGACCCTAGAATGGATGGCTTATAGAGATTGGGGGCAATCATTTACAATGCAAATAACATCCTGGAAAGGTATACAGATCAATTATGAGCCAAGGGATGAATGGAAAGCATATAATTAAACAGTACCGAAGCAAAAAAAAAAAACATTTCCTATTTAAGAAAAAAAATTGTTCTAGGTTTTCATGATGCAAGCGATGAACAATAAAATGAATGGAATACCAAGAATTAATTAATTAATTACCTTGGCTGTTAATTTCATGGGATATTCTTTAAAATCTCATCCATCTGTTTCATCTAGAGAAAGGTCTAGGATGACAAAATAGCTTCAAGATTCAACAGGTGTTTGAAAAGGGAAGCATTCAGCAGCTAAACAAAATAAAAATCTTATTATCTCCTATCTCTATATGACACAGTGAATCAATTAGCTGAAATCCTCTGTCAAGTTTATCTCCAAATCAGTCTTAGCGGGAAACTAGAGGTTCCGAAAAGCTCATCAAATACATATAACAATTAGTTTTGATGCTCATCAATTGATCTCTTTTAGAGAATGGACAACAATGGCAATACATATTTAACAACCATCAATCGTTTTGGTCTCGAGTTCCTATCCAGCCGCAGATCCTTTCACCATTGCTAGTTTAACAAACACTTTGGCCATGTTCCACAGACACACAAATACGGAAAAAATAATTCATCCACCAAAGAAAAAATCTCAAAAACAAAGTTATAACTGGCTCTAAGATTAAGATGAAAGAAGGAACACCATAAAAGTAGCATCCCTCACTCTTTTGCAGTCAGACTAAACACCTCCAAAGGCACAAAAAAAATGCTTGAGAGAGAGCTTGAACACATGTACAGAAGGTGCCAGGAATCCATTTCTTTTTCTAATAACAGTAAGGTTCCTTGTATAAAATCATTTGAAAGCTTATTCGGAAGAAAAAACTTACAGGACAACGGTTCCAAACTTTAACAGAATATAAATCAGAAATATTGATTTTACTAATAAAAACCCAAAAACTAACACCTTGCAATATGTAGATATTGCATGGTATATTATTAACAGGAGGAACAATTATCAGAGCAAACTTCATATATCCATTTATCTTTTGGAGATCCTTCCTCACCATTTGTTTGGGGCATCATTTTATAAGAAAATGATATGTCCAGCCCCCTGAGCAGCCCCATTACACCATTTTTTGTTTTTAAGAAAATAATACATTCTCTCATTGAAGTACACAATATTATATAAAATGAAGTATTTATTGAAATACAATAGTGTATATAATTTTTTTTTTTTATTCCATAAATTATGATAGCGCGGTATACACTATTTTATAGTAGTGCGAAACACTCCAATCCTCTAATAAAAAAAATAGAGATTCATATACCAAAAAATCAAACAGCACAAAAGTCATAAAATCACACATCCAAAGAAAGAATTACCCTTCAAGATTCTTTCCCCGTTGCTGTTGCAGTTTCACGCTCCTTCCGCCGCTGCTCCCTCTGATATAAGAAACCAAAGCCAAGAAAATCAAATCCAAGAAAATAATTTTATGACTTTGGCCTCGAGTTCCTATCCAGTCGCAGATCCTTTCACCATTGCTAGTTTAACAAACACTTTGGCCATGTTCCACAGACACACAAATACGGAAAAAATAATTCATCCACCAAAGAAAAAATCTCAAAAACAAAGTTATAACTGGCTCTAAGATTAAGATGAAAGAAGGAACACCATAAAAGTAGCATCCCTCACTCTTTTGCAGTCAGACTAAACACCTCCAAAGGCACAAAAAAAATGCTTGAGAGAGAGCTTGAACACATGTACAGAAGGTGCCAGGAATCCATTTCTTTTTCTAATAACAGTAAGGTTCCTTGTATAAAATCATTTGAAAGCTTATTCGGAAGAAAAAACTTACAGGACAACGGTTCCAAACTTTAACAGAATATAAATCAGAAATATTGATTTTACTAATAAAAACCCAAAAACTAACACCTTGCAATATGTAGATATTGCATGATATATTATTAACAGGAGGAACAATTATCAGAGCAAACTTCATATATCCATTTATCTTTTGGAGATCCTTCCTCACCATTTGTTTGGGGCATCATTTTATAAGAAAATGATATGTCCAGCCCCCTGAGCAGCCCCATTTCCAGTCCACACCATTTTTCATTTTTAAGAAAATAATACATTCTCCCATTGAAGTACACAATATTATATGAAATGAAGTATTTATTGAGATACAATAGTGTATATAATTTTTTTTTATTCCATAAACTATGATGACGCAGTATACACTATTTTATCACAGTGCGAAACACTTCAATCCTCTAATAAAAAAATAGAGATTCATATACCAAAAAATCAAACAGCACAAAAGTCATAAAATCACACATCCAAAGAAAGAATTACCCTTCAAGATTCTTTCCCCATTGCTGTTGCAGTTTCACGCTCCTTCCGCCGCTGCTCCCTCTGATATAAGAAACCAAAGCCAAGAAAATCAAATGATGCAAAAAAAAGGGGGAAAACATCAATTCGAAACCCTAATCTTTAAGAAGATGTTACCCTTCTGTCCCAATAAGGGAGAAAGCAAACGAAATCGTAGACGGGGCCGATGGTGGGCACCAGCGCCAGATTCAACCCCGTGAGCAGCAAAATAGCCGTCATCGGCCTCGTCCGATGCGGCATTGTTCAATTGGTTTCAGTTCTATCGACGAAAAGAGATCGCTCGGATTTTACATGGAATTGAACAATTCATGAATCAAATTTTACATGAGAGGGAGAGATTTTACATGATGAGGGATGATCGACAAGGAGCAGCTGCGATGATGAGATGAGGCAGAGACCAAAGAGAGAATGAAGAACAATTTTCTGGTTAGGGTTTGGGTTCACTCTCTGTGATTTAATGTGGAAGTAGAGGCACAAAATAACGCAGTATATCCACCACTATCTTGCTATATAGACTTCTATCATTATACATAACATTATTATTTTTTTTATAAAACTAAAAAAGAAATGTAATTAAATCCCAATAAATTTTTTTATTTTATATTATTTTAATTAAAACTCATTTATTAAAATAATAAAATAAAAACACATATGGTTTAAAACTACAACCTAAAAAATAATTATAATATTATGCTTAACATTTTACATTCAACTAACATTTATTATATTAAAATAATGATGATAAAATTAAATAATTAATAAATGAGTCACTCATTTAATTATAAAAATGTATTTGATTTATTAAAATAATATATTTTTTTATTTGAAACCTATATCATCAAAGAAAACAAAAGTCAATCTGATAATGAAAAATGTGATTTTAAAAAACAATAACATATATTCCTAAAATCCAAAAATAAAAGTTTGTGCTTCAAACATCCAATCAAGTGTAATATAATTCAAAAAAATATTTGAAATATTCATTATAAACCCAACAGATCTACATGGAAACGAACAAAATAAAAAACAATGAAATCCAACAAATACAAAACCCAAGATCAATAAATTTGGGGAAAAAAAATTGTGTGTTCAATAAAAAAAATATTGCAAACAAAAAAATCTTAAAATATTTAAAATTTGGGAAAAATCTATACAGCCCCTGAAATTTGATTAAAATCCATATAACCTCCTGCCTTTTCTTAAAATCCATATAACCCTCTGAAAACACCTATTAAATCCAAAGAACTCCCTGAATAAAATTACCGTTGACAGATAATGAATATTTTGTGAATATCTTATTTGATTAACCCTGACTGAAAACACAATATACTAAAAATCTCTACAATGTGTTAAAAATGTAAAAAATAGAAAAGTCAGAGGTTATATGAATTTCAGTCAGTTTACCGGGGGTTAAATTTTCATTGTGGTCCACAAAATACACCAAACTTATTCACATGAAAACCCAGTAAATCAAAATGTATTTGACCTGGGAGACAAACTCTATAACAAAAAAAAAAAAAAAAAGAAGAAAAGAGTGTACGTGGAAGAGAAGGGCATATCTCCATTAATTGTGTCTAAAATGTTTCTTACTTTTTCAAATAAAGTGTGTCCGTACGATTGACTTAACAAAAATTCAATGAAAAATCAGAATGCATTAACGTGGGAGGCAGATTTGGGTATATTCATTGATTGTATCAAAAAATCCAAGAAAATCAAATCCAAGAAAAAAAAGGGGAAAAACATCCATTCGAAACCCTAATTTTACCCTTCTCTCCCCATAAGGGAGAAAGCAAACAAAAAGGAAATGTGTCTCATACTTAACGAAAAACAATTAAAAAAAAAAACAGACATTCAAAATCTTGAAATAAAAATTGAATTTATATATTGAATAAAAAATATCTTTTAAAGTTTTTATTGCCAACCACGATATATCCTAACATATCCACATGAAACAACAAACAAAAATGAAAATGCATTGGGGCGTGGCTATCCCCACCAAACCTTTTTCTTACCCCATCAATTGAAAAAAAAAATCGGTGTTTTATCTTTTTTCACCGATCCGGCTAGGTCGACCAAATTTAGTAGCCACTTCAGGTTTTGGACGACCGGACTTGGTCGCCATTTCAGATTTTGGGCGACCGGACTTAGTCATCATTTCAGGTTTCGGGCGACCGAACTTGGTCGAACAGAATTTGTAATAAAGTTTATAATTTTTTTTCTTGAAAACATAATCCCATGACGTATATCTTCCTTGAATCCTTCATACCACTCCAAGTCTGAGTTGTAATGTAAGAAGAATCAATTATTATTCTTAAATGTAGAATATAAGAACAATTTTTTTTACATAAGTGACAGACAAATTTTCAAAAGCCAAATATATAATGTGTTTAGATCAACTGATATGTTTTTTTTGTTTTCAAACGAAGAATCCTCTTAACTACGAATTCAAACGAAGCTTAAAAATGATATATATTTGTCTAATAAGATATTTTTCTATAAAATTTTAAATTAATTGAAAGTATACCTACTTATATTTTTTTCGGCCCCTTAGCTGTTGTTTGGATAAAAGAATAAATGTAGAATATGATGGATAAATCCAAAAATTTATTTGTTTACAAAAAATAGGTAGATATAGTTCTGAACCCTGTTCGACCAATTACAGTTATCCAAAGCCTGAAATTGCGACCAATTACAGTCGCCCAAAACCTGAAATGGCGACTAAATTCGGTTGACCTGGATCGGTGAGAAGAGACAAACACCGATTTTTTTTTTTTTTTTTATTGGTGGGGTAAGAAAAACGCTTGGTGGGGATAGACGCGCCCAATGCATTGACTTTGTTAGACTTTTAACTTTACAAAAAAAAAAGATTGTGAATGTGCATGTACATAAAATAGAAGGGTATATTTTCGTCTCTTGTGTTAAAAGAATTTATTATGTTTTTCAGGAAACCATGAAAAAAGTTAATAAATAAATAAATCAAATTTATATTCTGAATTAAAAAACATATTAAAATTTTAGTCCAATTGATCAAACCAACTCAAACATATCAATTACCCATTCTGGTCCTCCAATCCCAACCGTTCATCAAAAAGCCTTCCCAAAGAAAATTATCATTTTTTTTTTGTCCTCACATGCACCACATTTTAGTTTAGGGATTTTTAGTTTTAAGTCTCCACAAATCATCATATTTAGTGATCGATCACTCCTTTCTTTGTATTTAGGTTTTAGTCTCTTGATTTAAAGGATAATTCATGGATAGTCCCTCACAGGGATTAAAAAGTAAATTAAATAATTTATGGATAGGTCCTTCTCAGGGACTAAAAATGAACTATCATTTAAATCTGTGGACTAAAAACTAAATACGAAGAAGGGAGGGGTCGATCACTAAATATGATGGTTTGTGGGGACTTAAAACTAAAAATCCCTTTAATTTAATATATATGTGTATGTGTAGTATTGATAGAGATATAGATATCATATATATTCAGGTAGCTCCAATTGTGTGGCAATGTGGTCAATTGTCCCATTCAAATTTGGGCAAAAATTAAACATTACCCCTATAAAAACTCAAAAAATTAAACATTATCCCCTACATAAATCCAAAAAAGAAAATGTGACCGGGGTCAGTGGGTGACACATGGACACGTATATGTTGTGGTGGGCTGGTGGGTCTATCAAATTAATTGTTTTGAACAAATCTTTTCCTCCTCTGCCTTAAGTATATAGTCATGGATTTGAGTTTAATTTTTTTTTCTTTTACCATTTTTTATGTTGATATAAAAAATTTTCATTGTTGCATAATCGTGTGTGAATAATGAACAGAACCCTTTAACATTACACCCTCTTTCCTTCACCTGTCCCGCTTCACCCATTTGTTTGGATAATCATGGATTTGGTTTGGCTCTTTAGTTGACTAGTTGTTTAATTTTTTATGTATTTATATTTATAAAAATTCTATTTTATAGATTTTGCCATTTGTTTGATGGATAAATTTTTAAAGATAAAATCAACTATAGAGCAAGATTTTTCTCCCATTGAAGAAAATTGTGGTATTAAGCAAAGTCACATTGTAAAAGTTTATATATTGAAAATCATTGATCTCTTTTTTTATGGTTTATTTTTTTTAATGTTAGTTGTTCTATTTTCAAATTTTTTATGTTTTAGATAAATATATAATAAGTGTAATTTTTTAAAAAAATTTGTAGATTTTATTTTTTATAATGACTCCATCTATAGAAATTCTTAAATCCACCAATGTTATATTTGAATTTTTGGTTTGTGAAATATGTGAAACTGGGATAAAATAGAGATAAATAAGTTAAAAAAACATATTTGTTTCCAAGAATAAGTAGGTATAACAATATCAAAATATACAAAAATAATTTGATATTGGTATTCTAGATTCCCTTAAAATTATATTATTTTTTTCAATTTATTCCACTGATATAGTAGGATTATATATCAATTAATTTTTAATATTTTATAATATCTTATTTATTTTTTATCCATGATTTGTTAATGATCAACCATGTAATAAAAACATTGTCATTACATTTAATCACTTAAATTTATTTATATTAAATAGTTATTTATTCTAAAATAATTTATGTTGCTAAAACAAGGGTAAAATGTACAAAAGGGCCATATGGATTTTGAGGAGATCACATAGGATTATATAAATTTAATACAAGAATAAAATATTTATATTTCAAAATATCTTTAAGTCCGAAATTATTATTATTCTGGGTTTACATCTTATCTCCGAAAATTAAGTTCATACCAATAAAAAAAAAAAAGTTATAAAATTGAATTCTTACGTGGACTCTTTTGTAAGATCCCCCCAGTGACCACTGACCTCTGACCCTCAGGCCGAGACAGATTAAAAGGCGTCAACGTGAAATATATTACACTTTCGCCACTACACCACATAAAACGACAAAGGCTGGTAAAACCATACAATGGCATTTCCGTAACAAACTCAAAAGTCAAACCCTTTTAATGGACGCTGCAAAAGGTATAAAACGAGAATCTTAAAAAAAAAAAAAAAACCCAAACAGTAATGGCGGCAGACCTTCGTTTCAACCTCTCATGGCGGATGACGAGAGAGAACTCCCGTCACTTCATTCTCGTCCTTCTCTGTTGCCTCATATCGGTCTGCTATTCTCAGCAGATGCCGGGGGTGAGTCAAAACTTCTCGTGAAACCCTGTTTTGATCTCTCTGTGTGTGTTTTTAAATCCTAATTAGAGGAAAGATTGACATGGATGTCTCTGCAGTACTTATTCGATGGCGATGCGGGAGATCTTCATATGGGATCGGCCTCAGCCACGAAGATCTTGATCAAGGGAGGGACCGTGGTGAACGCGCATCATAAGATGGTCGCGGATGTCTACATCGAAGATGGGATCATCGTATATGTTGGACCTGATATCAAGGTGCGAAATATAGTTGTTTTAGTGAGTGATTTTGATCGTCTGAGGTGGTTTTTGTTGCTCACTTGCTTGTAATTTTGTTTTGAATGATCATTATTCAACTTTGGACGAATTGGGTATGATAAATGCTGTCTCTTTGGAACCAATCCTAGTTTTAGCTACCACTCTTTATGAATATTAAATGGGATTTTCTTTTTGTTCAATCATAAGCTTGGAAAGCTTTTCAAACCAACTATCCAAAAAAAATGAAAAAAAAAAAAAGAATTGTTTGGATAGTCACAAAAGATGGATTTCCTTCATTTCACCTGATTTTTTTAAAGAATCAATTTGGATAAATATTTTACTAGCAAAAGTTAGAACCAAATTTTTCTAGCTAAAAAAACCACAAAAATATGATTTCCTTCATTTGGGACCCTATTTTAGGAAAATTGAGTGTGTAAAAACATGTTCTTCCCATTGACTAGTTCCAAATGGGGTCTAGGTCACTTTTCCATCTCTTGAAAGCCACATCTCACAGCGCTGCTTCTGATATGTGTCTGCAGGCTAACGATGACGTGAAGGTGATTGATGCCTCTGGAAAGTATGTGATGCCGGGTGAGCTTTTTCCCAGAGTATTAATACATTGGTTAAATAGTAAAGGTTACTCTTCAGATGGAAGACATGCACCCATTTCCCATACCACGTTGTGAATGATGAAAACTTTCATTTTGTAAATTATAACAGGAGGAATTGACCCTCACACCCACTTAGATATGGGGTTTATGGGCACACAGACGATTGATGACTTCTTCAGTGGCCAGGCTGCTGCATTAGCAGGGGGAACCACGATGCACATCGACTTTGTCATCCCTGTTGATGGGAGCTTGTCTGCTGGTTTTGAGTCTTATTTGAAAAAAGCTGAAAAGTCGGTCATGGATTATGGCTTCCATATGGCCATCACAAAGTGGGATGAAGATGTGTCCAAAGACATGGAAATCATGGTCAAGGAAAAGGGTTAGTACAAGCTTGTAAAAGAATGGATGCTGTTTGGAGTTGAAGGCACTTGGACTTACAGCATATTCTTTTTCTTGTAAAACACCCTTCTTGTGTGACTTTTTGATGTGTTTGATAGGTATCAATTCTTTCAAGTTTTTCTTGGCTTACAAGGGGGCTCTGATGGTAAGTGATGAGCTCCTATTGCAAGGGTTGAAGAAATGCAAATCACTTGGTGCCCTGGCAATGGTTCATGCTGAAAATGGAGATGCTGTCGCTGAAGGGCAGAAGAGGATGATAGACCTTGGCATAACAGGTCCTGAGGGGCATGCACTTTCTAGACCACCAGTGGTAATGTTGGAAAACTAGTCTCATTTTTTCCATGGTTTTTTTGTACTTCTGCATGTGAGATTAGGGGTCGAATTCTTTATATGACTAGAAATTGTCATTACTGCACTGTTTATGCACTGATTTAGTCCATTGTTCTATCCATCTGGTGGTTTTGCATGCTTAGTGTTCTAGTTTCTTTTCTCACTATTGATCAATTTTCGTCCTCTTTATCGATACCTCTATCATACCGCTTTATCTTCAGAAATAATCACACCTCAGTTATGATATATTCAGGTAATTTTTATGTCCTGGCTTTAAAATTAACATCTTTTCTGTGGTCTCTTCACGTGTTCTATTACTCACTGCATTGCAGTATTTTTCTAAATCTGAAACATGGCATCTTCTCACAATTTTGTGGTCCTTGGAAATGAACAATGTGATTCCATATAACAAGAAACCATCTACCAACTGTGATTTACTAATTGAATGACGAGATAACTGAAAATGGGTGAGAGGGAGAACCTATAGAAAAATGATCCTAGAGTGATATAAAATTATGCTCTGGATTTCATGGTTTCCCTGCCCACTCTAGATTTAATCATTTTTATGAATTATGTCATAAAATTCAACACTTTAGATTATTATTGCTTGCAATCCGGTTTGATGCTCATGCAGCTGGAAGGGGAGGCAACCGCTAGAGCTATTCGCTTAGCCAGTTTTGTCAACACACCTCTTTATGTGGTTCATGTGATGAGCATCGATGCTATGGAGGAAATTGCCAAGGCTCGAAATTCAGGTTAAATTACTCTTTCCCAATTTCGACTCCAGATGAATTGCTGCATATGCTACATGCATCTTAATTTTATTCTTAATTAATATTAGAAACTCAAGAGTATGATCATGTGATTAAATGTTGCGGATCAGTATCGTTGGACCTATCAGAAAAAGATTCCGATTTTGAGGTTATACCTCATTCAATAAGCCTCATAGCCTTGTATGCCGCTGGCCTCCTCATTTTTTTAAAAAAAATCTCACGTCAAATGGTTATCTTTCCCGTGAAACAAGTTTTGATCATAATTTATGAAATAAAAAAAAAATATCCAAAGCAAAATTGCTGAAGTTTCTAGGTTATTGGAACTTTTGTCTGACAAACTTTGTTATAGAACATCGCTGTAATCCGTGTCGACATTCTAAATTCAATTAAAAAACTATATCATGGATATTGGATAATTATGACTTGAGTGATTATTTGATAAGATTGCCCAGTGTCTGTTAATTCAGCATGATACAGCTCAATTTATTTTAGTGAAGATCAACATCTAAACTAAAATTTTAGCATTTCCGTTCTCTTAAACTGCAGGGAAGAGGGTCATTGGAGAACCTGTTGTTTCCGGGCTGGTTCTTAATGATTCTTGGCTTTGGGATCCTGACTTTACCACTGCAGCAAAGCAAGAACCCATATTCTCTCCATTCACTCTTCACTCTGTTTTTTTAGTTAAGCCCAACTCATGTAATCTTTTTGACTTCTAGGTATGTCATGAGTCCTCCGATAAGAACAGCAGGACATGATAAAGCCCTTCAAGCTGCACTTTCTGCAGGAATACTGCAGGTCTGTATTTTGTTCCTTTTCTCTTTTGAATTACTTGGACATAATTCACTTTCTAGGGCCTTCAATATGCTTGAATTTCTTTATACTAAACACTGGTACACCCGTTAATAATTTGGATACAAATATTTAAATGTTTTCCCTCTCATGAATCTGAACTAATAATTTCCATTCCCCAGTGGTGCTGTTCTTTATTATCAGGTGAAGAAGAATTTAAAGACTTACCAAAAAAGTAGAATTTAAAGAAATATGTTACACGCAGAGATAGTTTTCATTTATAGAATAGAATAGCGTGGATAGTTTTGAACTGTTGTATCTCTGATAGCTTTCATTATCATAATTATTGAAAACATTCTGGATCACATTTAGTTCAGAAAAAAAGAAGTTCAAGAACAATCTGGATCACATGAGATTGCTTTTCTGAAATTTTCCATCTCAAGAATTTTTCCACAGTGGAAAAAAACTTCATTCCCATGGTATATCAGGCATGTATTCTCATTGATTTAATGTATAACTCAATGAACTTCTTTCATGGTACTTGCAAAATCATAGGTGAAATGAATTCTTCCAAATTGATCTCCTCGTTTCAGTATCACTACTTGAAATGATTCATTTGCAGTCTAAAATACAGAGACTTGTGCTAGGATCCACTGCAATCTAGATTTTTATGTTAGGGCTACTGGGCTACAAATCGAAGAATATCCCCCTTTATATCAAGTAGACCTCATATAATTCATATACTGTGAACCTCTCAGTGAATTGGGGTGGAGGGTGCAGTTTTCTCCTAGAATACTAATGGACCTAAATGTAACTGAAAGAAGATAATGGACAGGCCTTATACTCCTTGTTCTTCTCTTGCAGCTTGTGGGAACAGATCATTGTACATTCAACTCTACGCAGAAAGCTCGTGGCTCCGATGATTTTCAAAAAATTCCAAATGGCGTCAATGGTATCCTCACAGGCCCATATTATTTTTTATTTATAGGACCAAAACTTCTCTAATAGTTTATTCATTAACACTTGATTGCCTCCATCCCTGTAACTTCATTCTAGGGATTGAAGAGAGGATGCATCTAGTCTGGGAGACAATGGTGGTAAGATATTCTTCATTTGTAGCCAATATCTAGAGGCAGTATTTTTTTATTTTTTGAAATCTTCCACTAAGATTCATTAATGATTTCTTTAATGCAGGAGTCAGGACAAATATCAGTTACTGATTATGTGAGAATAACAAGCGCAGAGTGGTATGTTTACGGCAATCTTGATTTTTTTTTTGTCAATCGTCACACTATATGATATGAGGAACTGTAAATGTTTGGTATTTATCTGCACAGGACATGTTTTTCCCATGAGAAATACATAAGTTGCCCACATTCTAAATTTTGAACTGTGACTGTTCACATTCTTTCTTTTATTCATCAAGATATTTGTAAAGAGTTAGCTTCCCTAATGTGCAGTGCTCGAATTTTTAATATATACCCAAGAAAAGGAGCAATACTGGCTGGATCGGATGCTGATATAATTATACTAAACCCTAATTCAAGCTTCACAATAACTGCGGATTCCCATCATTCAAGGTCAGACACGAATGTCTATGAGGGTAGGAACGGAAAGGTAATACTCTTCATGTGTAGATAGATATATTAACTGCATATCAAACATGAGTCGTGAAGCATTCATCATATATTTATTGCTGCTTTCCTTTTGGTGCAAAGATTGATATATTTTCCCCTGCATGAATACTTCCGAAGGAACACATTCTTCTTCAAATTCATATTTGTACACTGTTCATCAACCGAGTCCAAGCGTGGACCATGCCAGTTTAATCAAAATACGAAGAACTTGAATCTGGTCCATGGTGTGATACTCCTATTATAGTGAAACACCCTCTCAAATTCTGCAAAGGTTACACTAGTTTGGTCTTTAAAACTAAATGGCAGGCCTGGCTTTTATATCCCATGCATGACTATATATCCAATGAACACACTGATTCCTCTTTATCATCTGGCATACTAATAAAATAACATTATACCTTCTGTTTTTGCAATGTAATATTTCTTGAACATTTTATGTAATCAGCTGTCAGAGAAGCTAAATAACTTCAAATCTGATATTTTATATTGAATTCTATACAGGGAAGGGTTGAAGTAACAATATCAAGAGGTAAAGTTGTTTGGGAGAATGGAAAACTTATGGTTGAGCCTGGTTATGGGAGGTATGTAAAGATGCCGCCTTTCAGTTATCTCTTTGAAGGCCTTGATAGGGCGGATGCAGCGTATCTGTCATCACTTCGAGCCCCTGTGCAGCGTCTAGTATCTTCAACTTAAAAGTGCAACAAGCTATTTATTTACTTTTTAAGGGACACTAACTTAGAAGGTGTATAATTAGTGATGTATAGTGGCCATTTCAATAAGAAATGCTCTAAATATGATCCAAAACCATATAATCAAATGTGTGTTGTTATGTCCGGCCCTGCTTTGCCTTGGGTCAGGGATATGTCTCCTCACGGGAAAGACGCGGTGTTGAGTCTCATCGGCCGCGAGACCAAAAAAAGTGGAAAAAAGCCCTTTGGGCTTGTTATAGGCTTTTTACCTGTGTTTAGTGAAGGGGTTTGTGTTGACCCTTAGTTTGTACTAAGTATCTTAAGGTGGGACTTGTGGCCCCTCAGGGGCCTTTGATGTACCAAAAATAAAAAATGTGTTATGCATCTTCATCACTTGCGCTTTGATACAGTCATTCATGTCTTACCAAACAATTGAAGTGGAAGATGTGCATTCAATTTGTTTGAATAACTTTATTTTTGGTGAAGGCATGTATTTTATTACATTGGTATATGAATTCAATAAAGAATTTAAATCTGTAAAAGTGATCGCATGAATGACTGCCCCACAATTATTTATGGTCCCCAAAGCTTGTCAATTTTTCAAATAGGTCCTGCCCAGATAATAAGTACTTAAAATTATATATATGTACTTTTTATTGTTTAAATTCACATTAAAATTTAAATTATGCCCAAGTTTTCTTTCATCTGAGAGAGAAGCCCTAATCTCTCATCCCCATTTGGATATGGGTATTATGAAATATCTATTCCATTGACAGGATCAGCTTCTGTTATTTAAGCTAATAAAATGTTGTTATTAAAGCTATTAATGTTGTTATAAAAGGTCCACAGCAATCCATGACAGTCACTCTGTAAGAGAAAATCAAACACTAAACAACATTGCGTTCAATTCTGAACAATTTCATGGTCTGGTAGGTAACTTTCAAGGAATTCAAAAGAATTCTAACAGAAGCTACTTCCATACAAATTACATTTCCCAGGCTAACAAGCAAGTTAAAACCATCCAATGATTTTTAGTTTTCCAGACTAGGCTAGTCAAAATACAAACCTATCTGTACAAATGTAAACAAAAAGTTGACAAATCATCCAACCATGCAACAACAGAATACATCTGCAACAAGTATAATGAAACACATTCCATTTATTCTCCACCAATCACTTGACATTACAAGCCTTTCTTACAAGCAATGATACAGACTTAAGACAATAAGAACTAACCCCTGAAAATTATACAGTGATACAACTGATGCTCCGCAGAAGAGATTTATATTTCAAAGTTGCATGGATTGGTCAGTCCCGAGGGCGGGCGAGCCACAGGGAACTTAGCGCGCGGAGGCGGGAGAAATAATCACTAATGGCCAGAAGTGCCCGTGCCGATTGGCGGGTAGTTAGTATTCTGTGCATCTGCTGCAGAGTTTGCTGCCGAAGGTTGTCCGCCTGGCAATCCATGAGGGGTTAAGATCATAACAAACACAACTGTTGATGGAAAAATATCATATCCATATGTTCTGATGGGAACCTCATCAATATGTGTATGGATGGATGACACATTGACACATGTCCTATCAGTAATTTCTTCTAAATTGACTGAGGGTTTCTAAAGGTTATTAAGGGTGTATT
>JAUJYN010000081.1:0-188783 GCA_030737835.1 Acorus gramineus | reverse complement strand
TTGAGTTTCACAATCTCGAAGTTCGGTCGTAGGTGCTTCGGCCTTTGGATAGTGATTGTTTCGGACTTCTTGGATATGGGGAAGGCAAGTGATGAAGCTAATGAGGCTAAAGAGTCTGCAAGGATATTGCCTGTTCTAGGTATAAAGAAGTGGGTGACCTTACAGAACTGTTTTAATAGGATTATCGCTAGTTCCCTATATGGTTTTAATTTTGGGTACCTAGTTTGACACTTTTTCAAGGTCTGGCGAATTACTGAAAGTGAGTATCAAATAATGTCTAGATTTTTTACCCCCAGGGCTAGAGCTGCCTTTAAACCTGCTATCAGAGCTTCATATTCAACAATATTGTTGGTGGCGTTAAACGTGAGCTAAAACGTCCGTGGGATAATGACGCCTTCAGGGGAGATTAGTGCTATATTTATCCCTCTTCCTTGTTGATTAATTGCTCCATCGAAGTAAAGTGTCCATGTTGTCCTATCTTTTTCTTCAATGAGCGCAAATATTTCTTCGTCTGGGAAGTCGGTCTTTACTGGTTCGTAATCCGGGAGAGGTAGCTGAGCGAGATGGTCAGCAATGGGTTGACCTTTAACGGACTTTTGAGTGACGTAGGTGATGTCAAACTCATTTAATTGGACTTGCCATCGGGCCAAGCGACCAGTTAATACAGCTTTCTCGAATAGGAACCTTACCGGGTCTATTTTGGCAAAGTACTTGACCTTGTGGGCGAGAAAATAATGGCGTAGCTTCTAGTCTTTTCTATGGGAGGGTAGGTTTGCTCATATTCAATTAAGGTCTTACTTAGATAGTAGATAGCATTTTCTTTCCTTCTTGTGTCATCGTGTTGTGCAAGTACAGCACCAATGGCCTCCTCGGTTGCTGCTACATAAAGAAGTAGGGGTCGTCTGGGTACCGGGGATGAGAGGACTGGGGGATTAAGGAGATAGTTCTTTAAGCTATTGAAGGCCTTTTGGCATTCGCTATCCCAGTTAAACTTAACTCCTCCTTTTAGTAGTTTATAAAAGGGGCGGCATCGTTCGGCATGTTGTGAGATAAATCTCCTAATGAATTGCAGCCGACCGATGAGTCCTCTTAATTCTTTTAAGTTCTTGGGTGGGGGCATTTGGGCAATGGCCCTTGCTTTAGTTGGATCAACTTCAATCCCCCTTCTGCTCACCATAAATCCCAAGAGCTTCTCGGAAGAGACACCGAAGCGACATTTTTTTGGGTTCATCTTAAGTGAGAATTCCCTACATCTTTGTAGTACTTGCTTGAGTATATCCGCATGTCCTATTCGAGTCCTGGATTTAACTAGGATGTCATCTACGTACACCTCTACTAGTTTGTGCATCATATCATGAAATATTGAAGTCATTGCTCTTTGATATGTTGCACCGGCATTTTTAAGCCCGAAAGGCATTACAACATAGCAGTAGGTCCCCCAGGGTGTGGTAAAGGAAGTTTTTTCCAGGTCATCTTTAGCCAACCGAATCTGGTTGTATCTGGAAAAGCCATCCATAAAAGAGAGCATTTCATATCCTGCTGTGTTATCGACAAGGAGATCAATATGTGGAAGTTGGAAATCGTCCTTCGGGCACGCTCGGTTGAGGTCCCTGAAGTCAATGCATACTCGGATCTTGCCGTCTTTTTTGGATACCGGAACAATATTAGCCACCCATTTCGGGTATAAGACTACCCAGATAAATTTAGCCTGGTGGAGTTTGTCCACCTCATCTTTAATTTTCAAAGCCACCTCCGGATGAAGATGCCTCAGTTTTTGTTTCACTGGTTTTGTGTTAGGCTCTAGGATTAATTGATGCTCGACCAAAGAGGTATCGAGCCCGGGCATGTCTTTGTAAGACCAGGCGAAGACATCAATATACTCACGTAGTATTTTGACTAGACTTTCCTTTTCATCGGGTTTTAGCTCCGCATTAATTAGAATGATCTTGGGGTTGGCTTCAGTGCCTAGGTTTAGTTCTTCCACCTTCTGGTCTGCTTCTTCTGTCCTCTCATCAAACCTCTGGAGGCTCTACTCAAATTCCTTGGAGATGTCTTCTTCTTCTTTGCTGTCTTCATCACAGATTTCGAAGACTCCCAAACCGTCATCTAGGTTTTCTGTATTATCTAGGTTTGGTTCTTCTATAACTGTTATAGACTCGAATTTTTCTAGGCCAAAAAGGGTCCCACTATGTCCTTTTATGTGGTTAATGATATGGTTAGGTATCTGACTTCTGTAGGGCTTGACTGTTTTAAGTGGGTTACTGGGGTTGGAATGTTTAGTTTTGCTGGCTAGATGCCGTAATTTATTCAAGAGATCAGAGTTAGCACTGAAGGGGGTGCCATGCTGGGGTGAAGTCATCTTTGTCAAATAAGGACCCTAAGGTTTTAGTTTCCATTTTTTTGTTTGTTTGTTTGTTTTTTTTTTTGGAAGGAAAAGACAATTAATATTTAAAACTTACTGGATTCACTTAGGTGCTTCAACCGACCTTCCTCCAAAAAACTGGCACTCCTTTGTCGCAATGCTTGCACACTACAAGGGAAGAGCGCTTTGTTAGTTGGAATATCACTGACTGGCGGTGTTGTAGATACCCCATTTTGATCGGTCAGAACTGTGAAACACTTATTATTTGTGATATCTTAGTTTGCAGGTCTAAGCCCGGATGATCTTCCCAGAGCCAGAATAATCACTTGAGTAGGGAAAGGGAAGAAAAGAAAGCATGAGCGCAACAAGTGATAAGTCTAAAGAAAAGCTCAAGAGAAGCAGTACTATCGCTCAGAACGGTTAAGCCTGGGGTTGTTGTACAAGACATCTAAAATCTGTTTGGTGATTAAGACAAGCGACCACCCACTCGTTGTACTGGACAATCTATATGAGGATTGTCGACTTCGACGATCCTTGGGAGAATTGTCGAACTGGACAATCTTTCTAAGGATTGTCGACTTCGACGATCTTTGGGGGGATTGTCGAACTCGACGATCTTTGAAAGGATTGTCGAACTCGACGATCTTTGAGAGGATTGTCGAACTGGACGATCTTTCTGAGGATTGTCGACTTCGACGATCTTTGAGAGGATTGTCGAACTGGACAATCTTTCTGAGGATTGTCGACTTCGACGATTTATGGGGGATCGTCGACCTAGACAATGGGATGACGGATCGTCAAAAATACTGGGATAAGTTCAGCTCGGAAAGGACGGCATGGCTCGAGTTTTTTCGCCTCTCCACCGACGTCAGCCACTTCGGGTGAACGTGGGAGCGTCGTGGGGCACTCATGACCTCCCCAAACAGGTGTCAAGAATGTGGTGGCTCGTTTGGGCTATAAAAGGGAGGCTTTTGGAGGAGAAGCACCATCTTTAACTCATCTTTTACCCACCTTTCACCCCCCCAAACCTCTCCTAGCCTCTCCACTCGAGACCAGCAACCCTTAACCACCCTCCACCCTCCATTTTCGAGCATCACCACCTCCCACACCAGCAGCCACACCAACACTCACCCACCACCCTCATTCACCACTCAAAACCTACACTTTCTCTCCCAACACCACCCATCCGAACCCATCCATCCTCCTTCATCACTAGCAGCACCTCACCCCCCTCCACCCTCCATTTCCAAGCATCACCACCTCCCACACCAGCAGCCACACCAACACTCACCCACCACCCTCATTCACCACTCAAAACCTACACTTTCTCCCCCAACACCACCCATCCGAACCCATCCATCCTCCTTCATCACTAGCAGCACCTTGCCCCCCTCCACCCTCCATTTCCAAGCACCACCACCCCTACACCAGCAGCCACTCCAAACAACCACCCACCACACCTCCCTACCCTCACTTCCCTTCCCTTTCCTTTTTTTTTTCTTTTACTTAAAAGAACTTGTATAATATATCATTTCTCATAAAACCCTTAAGCAGGTTGTAACAAGCTTACTAAATCAAATAAAAATAAGTTTAATCAAAGTTGAGAGTGTTGGAGTACATCATTGGACTTTTATCAGTTCTTTTGGAAACTATACGCAGCTGGCGGACGACCCTAACTTGGATCGTTGGTCAGTTGGTCTAGGGACCATTTGAACACTCCCCTTTGCAAGTTTGGGTACCTCCCAAGGA
This sequence comes from Acorus gramineus, assembly GCA_030737835.1. Classification (NCBI taxonomy): domain Eukaryota; kingdom Viridiplantae; phylum Streptophyta; class Magnoliopsida; order Acorales; family Acoraceae; genus Acorus; species Acorus gramineus. The sequence goes on along the minus strand of JAUJYN010000081.1, from coordinate 184,672 downwards.
CTACTAACCCCTTTTGTTTTATTTTGTTTACTTTGTTTGTCATTTACTGCTTTATATGTTTGTTATTACTCTTTTATATACTGTTTATATGCTGTTTTTTTTTTTGTTTTTCTCAGTTTCTTGTTAACATAAAACCTCCCACTAATTTTGTTAAATTTTTTGGAGTTAACCCTTGACAATCCCCCTTTCAACTCGTCAAACCCGACAACCCTCCTCTAACTCGTCAAACCCGACAACCCTCCTCTAACTCGTCAAACCCGACAACCCTCCTTTAACTCGTCAAACTCGACAATCCCCCTTTAACTCGTCAAACCCGACAATCCCCCTTTAACTCGTCAAACCCGACAATCCCCCTTTAACTCGTCGAACCCGACAACCCCCTTTAACTCGTCGAACTCGACAATTCCCCTTTAACTCGTCAAACCCGACAATCTCCCTTTAACCCGTCGAACCCGACAATCCACCCATAGTTCGTCGAACCCGACAACCCCCCTTTAACTCGTCGAACTCGACAATCCAATCATAGTTCGTCGAACCCGACAATCCACCCATAGTTTGTCAATCTCGACAACTCCCCTATGGCTCGTTGAGACCAACAATCCCTTCTGGTTCATCAACCTCCAGTCTATTGACCAGAAAGAACACCTTTTTTATCCCATTTACCAACCTTGCACAAAAAAAGAGTATCTTTCTCTCTCTTTGGGTTTGCAGGATCAATCTGAGCTTAAACACCTCAAGGCACGGCCGGCCGTGATCCTTGAGAGGAGAACCCGCATCCCTCGTTGAAGGCGAGTAATAACAGAAGAAATCTTCTTTTCTTGCTTTTGAGGAAAAGCAAGTGGCGATCACACCAACGTCCCTGGAAGCGGTCGGGCAACCTTGGACGATCCATCAAGTGGTGATTCGAAGCGCCGTGTGCGTAACGGAACCAAACTTGAAGGAACCCGGATTCACGACCACGCCGCGTCAAAAATCCAACACCGACAGTCTGGCGATCACGGTGGGACCCCCTTCGTGAAAAGCTCAATCAGGTTGGTCCTCTAAAACTCCTAGGCAGAGAGTAGTGCTAGTTTGAAAAGAATTCCTGCGACTTTCACTAGACATCAATAAGACTGAGTCTAATCTGTTTCATGAATGCATGATGGTGGTTGTTGTATGCTACTGAATATCTGTACTGTGTTAACTCCTGGACGAACCCCCTAGGTGGTTGTCGAAGTTTCTGTTTCTTTCTTGCTTTCGTCTGATTCTAGCTACTCATTTATCAATCAAAATTTCTTGCCTTCCTGTTCCAAAAAAAATTATTGTCTTTCTGATTTCCTATTTTTGCAAAAGAAATCCCCTTTTTTATTGCACTGTCTGCCAAAATTTACTGTCTTTCTGCTTTCCTATTTTTGCAAAAAAAAAAAAAAAAAATCCTACTTTTTATTTGCACTATTTTGAACTTCAGTTCCTATTTTTCTGTTTTCCTCAAAATTTTCCTTTCCTTTTCTTCTGATTAAAAAAAAAAACAATTTCTTTACTTGCTTTTCCTACAAAAAAAAAAAAAAAAAAAAAAAAATTCAAAATCTCTAGTACCAAATTTCTCTTTCCTTCACTAACTCTTTTTCCAAAATTTCCTTCAGTAAGTAAAAAAAAAAAAAAAAAAAAAAAAACTTGCTCTCTCTTTATTTCAAAATTCTAGCAGAATCTTCGACATCCAGCCCTTGCTGACCCAGTTAGGTGTTCTGTCCAAGAGCCATCAACATCCCATTACTATCTGATTTCTGAAGTTTCATGCTCTGTTAGATTGTGGAATTGCTTGCTTGATCTGTTAAGTTGTTGAATTGTGTGCTTTTCATTTCTATATCGCTTGCTACTCACCCCGAAACACACACATGGATCCCTTCCCTAGACCTGAAGGTTCAAGGGTAGACATGGGATATGATTTTTATGAGAACCAAGTGTTTCCCGATGCCAGTATGCCTCATGGACAAGCCATGCGCAACCAGGAAACCACTTAGACTTCATAAAGACCAGCCTGGAGGAGACTCGAGGAAAGAATGGAGGCCATGGGATATCACTCAATTGATGAAATGATGAATGTCTTTGACCACCTCAACCGATTGCACTCAGCCTCCCGGAATCCAAATCCCACTACTCTTCAACGCCCTCATCCTCCACCACAGCCAAGAGTCCAAACCCACCCCCAACCTATTGAAACCTTGGATGACACTGTCCGAAGGATAGTGTCAGAACTCAACCCGACCTTGCTCCAAACCTCCCACCAGTCCAATTTACGCCAAATTCCCCCCATTGCTCTCCAACCCGACCTTAAAATCCCCAAGTACCGCAGATATAATGGTCGAGGAGATCCAGATGCTCATTTGACTGCTTTTTATATGGACTCACGTTCATTCCTGGGAGATGAGTCACTTCTAGTATTCCTTTTCCAGAAATCTCTTGAAGGAGAGGCAGTTCAATGGTATGTGACCCTCCCGGTCGAATGCCTCCATGATTTTTCTGCTGTGAGCGAGAGGTTTCTCCGGCGTTATGGGTATCAGAGAATGCGCATTCCATCCCTATCAGACCTTACAGCAGAGAAGATGAGGCCGCGTGAAGAGTTTGAATCTTTTGTGGCACGTTGGCGCATGTTGGTGCACAAGACGGGATTGCAATTGATAGAAAGTCAGGAAATAGACATGATGCTGCAAAATCTCACTCCAGAGTTGCGAATGAATCTCGCCTATGGTGATTGCTCTACTTACGAAATGCTGATTGATCGCCACAACCGCATTCAGCATTGTGCCGGCACTACCACTGCTTCACCAACTGGCAACCAGCGCCCTCCCTTCAAGAAAAACCATGTTCCATCCTCCACGATAGAAGGGGTCACCGCACAAATCTCAGCGTTCTACCCAAATGGATCACCAGCTTCTGGTCGAGGATCGGTAACAAGGCCGTATGCACCTGGATGATCTAGGTATACTCCGCCTTGACCAGTAACCCGTTATCAAGGGATTGCTCCTCAACAGACGCTAGTGCACCATCCAACACGCCCCACACCAATTTCCTCATTCCCAACCCACCACCCACCTCTCCGCCAACCATTTCAGTATCACCACTCAGCTCCCCAAGCCCAACCCATTCGAGCCTCGCAACCCAATCAAATAACTCCCCGACCAATCCCCGGAAGACAATACACAGCTGTTCCTCCACCCACATCTTACCAGGCTCGAAGGATGGGCAAACGTGATACTTACCCGCCACTGCCAGAGTCCTTGCCCGACATTTTTATGGCACTGATGGAATCCAACAGCATCACCTTGCCACCCGAGAGACCCTCACCCCCTGGTGTCGATAGTTCACGCTACTGCCCATACCACCGAATGCATGGTCATGACATCTGTGGTTGCTACACATTTCAAGATTTTGTTTATGATCTTCATGAACAAGATCGCATTGATTGGGCATTATTGTGAAATATCATCACTAGGTCCCGCTTGGCCCACCCTGTTCAATCCTCCACTTCATCCGCACCTCTTGGCATTCATATTGACCCACTCCCTTCCCATACTCAGCCGTCTACTTCATCTGGTCCAGTTGTCAACTTCATTGGGATCGACCCTCCATCCCCCAACCAGTCCAACTCCTCATCACACCTTTGGGCCAACCTTGTCACCCCACTGGCAACACCTGATAGTGGTAAATCCGAATCCGAAGAGGAACCCATGGAAGAAGACGAGCCAGAGGAAGAGCCAGAAGAAGACCCTGAGGAGGAGGAGCCAGAAGAGGACCCTGAGGAGGAACCAGAAGAGGACCCTGAGGAGGAGGAACCAGAAGAGGACCCGGAGGAGGAGGAACCAGAAGAGGACCCGGAGGAGGAAGAACCAGAAGGGACCCTGAAGAGGAGGAACCAGAAGAGGACCCGGAGGAGGAAGAACCAGAAGAAGACCCTGAGGAGGAGGAGCCAGAAGAAGACCCTGAGGAGGAGGAGCTAGAAGAGGACCCTGAGGAGGAGGAACTAGAAGAGGACCCCGAGGAGGAGGAACCAGAAGAGGACCCTGAGGAGAAGGAACCAGAAGAAGACCCTGAGGAGGAGGAGCCAGAAGAAGACCCTGAGGAGGAGGAGCCAGAAGAAGACCCTGAGGAGGAGGAGCCAGAAGAAGACCCTGAGGAGGAAGTATCTGAAGACGAGCTCATGGAAGAGCCGGAAGAACTGGCATTTGGTGAAGATGCCCTTGAGCAAGAACCATCTGATCAGTCCACTTTAGCAAGCACAATTCAAGAACCAGAAGCATCAACCGGAACTGTTGATGGCCCGGTGGGACCGCCACCTATTGTGTTCCTCGAGAGCGAGCTCACCCCACCAGCAATGCGTAATCGCCCCCTTCGTATCATGGTGGAGATAGCAGGGATCCCCTTAAGATATACATATATTGACACCGGGGCAGGAGGAAACATCATGGCATATGGAGTTTATTGCTCATTTGAAGATGTGGAGGACCGTCCTGAACTTGAGCCCTCTAATGAGTTCATAGAAGCATATGACGGCACCAGACGACCGGTGGTCGGAACAGTTACGATTCCTTTGATGGTAGGCCCGTTGCACACTGAGGTATATTTTCATGTCGTAAAGCTCGAGGGGGGCGTCTCCACAACAAAATTCTCGGGAGGGCGTGGCTCAATAATGCCAGAGCAGTTCCATCCACTCGTCATCAATGCCTTCGGTTTCCACTATGGGGAAAGATTGTCTCCGTATGGGGGGAAAACATCCTTTGGGGGGGACCGAATGAACCGAATTGGACTGTTAATGCGTTAACCATTGGCTCAGAAGGGGGATAGAAAGGGTGATGAAAGAAGAGTCGAAAGAAGAAATACGAGAGGAGGAGCTTGAAGAAGACTCCTTGAATGTTGAGCCATCTGGCTCCCCAACATCAATAGAAGACCCATCAGAGGAGCATGACACGATCACTTGCTTGACATGTTCCCCTTCCATCACATTCGCTCCTCATGAGCTCGCCGAGCCTAGCATACGCACATGCCCCCTTGTGATCAAAGTAGCCATTGCCGGTAAAATTCTCCGAAATGTCCTCGTGGACACAGGCGCTGGAGTAGACATCATGACCCATTCCACCTACTGCAAGCTTCGGCGTGGGCTCCCCAAGCTCCAACCATCAGAAACCCTTCTCCACGCATATGACAGCTCAAGCCAATCTTCATGCGGGAGGATCTCTTGTGTTCTAAAGGTGGGGCCAGTATGTACCTCTGTAGACTGTGAGGTCATGAAGATCGAGTCGCCTCATTCCATGATCCTTGGGAGGCCCTGGCTTGACAATGTCGAAGGTGTCTCTTCTACGCGTCATCAATGCTTGCGTTTTCCAAGCAATGGGGACATCATCTCGGTATGGGGGGAGGCACGCCGCCATGACTGGTCAAGGTTCTTCAACTGTCAAATGTGCGAGCTAAATTCTAGGCCAAAGAACTGTGCATATCAGCCTCAGACGATCCTCCACCCCAGATCATACCAGGTGGCATCATCCGTTCAGCTCCTAGAAGTTCGGTTCCCTCCATGAACCCGCCACCAATCCGGAGTCCCATCCGAGCTAGCAGCCTCAGCCCCATCCGGCCACTTTTGTCCTCCTGGCATCATTGTCCCAATACTGCAGTTCTCCACACCACCAGGACAGGACGCATCTTCAACAATATGCCCTCTCAAGTTCTCCGACAGACCAATCAGAAGCGGAAGTGGAAGAAGGGAGAGCTGGTGATAAGGTGGACTTGCTTGAACAATTGCGCAAAATCCCAGCCAAGATCTCGATATTGGAGCTGATCGAGACTTCAGAACACCATCAGGAGGCGATAAGGGCTTTCCTGGAAAAGGTCAAGGTGGACCGCCACATTTCTGCCTTTAATGTGCCAGCGGCGCTAGTTTCTGAAGGATTGGGCCCTGTGATCTCATTCTGGCCCAAGGAAGTCATCGATGATCCCCTCACCAACATTTCGGCACTTTGCGTCACCGCCTTGGTGGAGAAAACATTGGTTAATCGAATCCTTGTTGATACTGGTGCGGGTGTCAACCTCATGTCCCTCCAGACGTTCCAGCACGTCAATGGTGATATCACTTCACTAGCGGAGTCCGATACGCGAATTTTTGCCTATGACAGGAGTGCCGACATGTGGTGGGCTTCCGTTCATTTAGCTTGGAGATCGGTCCCCTCAAGACCACGTTTGAAGCCTATGTTCTGGAGATGGACTCTGATTATAGCATGATCTTGGGAAGAAAATGGTTGGCGACAATCCGAGGTGTTTCCTCCCCACTCCACCAATGCCTCAAATTTCCTGTTGGAGAACAGATCATCACAATAGGTGGGGACGCTGTCAGAGGCATCCGGTATGAAGCAGAAGAAGCAGAGGCTATCACAACAGTGAAAAGCCCTTCCAGGAGAAAAGGCAAGCAGCCAGTCGTGCACATATCAGAGTTTCCACCCGATTGGGCGCGTGATGGGGCACTACAGGTAAGCACTTTGGGCAAAGGTAAAGCACGCGCATCAACTGACAGTAATCCAGGATGGCGGCTCATGGAACAAATGGGTTATCATCGAGGCCAAGGTCTGGGACGGTACAATCAAGGCACCACAGACATCATTCACAACTTCATATGGCCGGACCACATGGGCATCGGATCACTCACAGTTTATGATGTCTATGATTGGGGACCATTCTATGGCATCACGGATTGGAGCTTGGAAGAACATTTTATCCGTAGCACTGGATCAGAACAACCCGCATCCAATCAACTGACTCCCATTGAGAGCCAATCAGAATCCCCCTCTTCAGTTCCACCAGAGGAAGACATTGATTCTCTGATTGAGACTCTTGACCAGTTATTTTCTGAATCACATGAACAATTGCCCGGCGATTCTCATAAATTGCCAGAATACTATGTTGAAGACCCGGATTCTGCTGATGAGATGCCCCATTCATGCAGTTCAGGAGCATTGGGGAGCAAGACTCTCTAGGGTGATTGGATTGAACTCAGCCCTTAACCTTGCGAAAGGATGATCTTATTTTCTCTATTCTTGAGGGCGCCATTCAGGTAAGTACTCTCTTCCCATATCTAAGGTTCATTTATTTCCTGTCTTTCGTTGTATATAGATCCTGCGCACTCATATTAAAAAAAAAAAAAAAAAAAAAGGGGGAGTCAATCTGCTTGTACATAAAATTTCCTTGCTTTATTTCTTGCTTTGCTTGCTCAAAAAAAAAAAAAAAAATTATTAATTTCTGCTTGTACATAAAATTTCCTTGCTCCATTTCTTGCTTTGCTTGCTAAAAAAAAAAAAAAAAAAAAAATCAATTTCTGCTTTACTTCTTGCTCTGCTTGCTATATATATATAAAAAAAAAAAGGGGGGGGGGTTAATTTCTGCTTGTACATAAAATTCCCTTGCTCCATTTCTTGCTTTGCTTGCTAAAAAAAAAAAAAAAAAAAAAAATCAATTTCTGCTTTACTTCTTGCTCTGCTTGCTATATAAAAAAAAGGGGGGGGGGGTTAATTTCTGCTTGTACATAAAATTTCCTTGCTTTATTTCTTGCTTTGCTTGCTATAAAAAAAAAAAAAAAAAAAAAAAAAAAAACTCAATTTTAAGGAGGGGTGGGATCTAAAAATGGACAATGTAGAACAACCTAAGACATTAGGTTCCCTGTTTGAGATAAGGGATGACGCTTTGGTGGTCTGGCACCCCTCGTTTTGTAATTCTGATCTTCTAGACAAGCTGCGGAGTTTGGTCGACCCTCCTAAGGCGTCAATGCCCCATATGTCTCAAGGACCTGGCAAGGCTTCATGGTTTCAAATCCCTACTCGGATTATCGATGACATCGGGAAACGCATTCACGTAATCCATGGAATAGAACGATCCGAGTCAATAGCTGTCATCGAAGAACCTGATTTGGAGGACCTTGGAGATTTCGATGACGGCTTGGGGGTATTTGAGATTTGTGACGATGATGAAGAAGCAGAGCAAGAAGAGGAGATGTCAAAGGGGTCCGCAGAAAGCCTTCAACACTTTGATGAGCAGGCGGCAAGTGAGGAGGAAAGGATGGAGGTGTTGAGGAGCTATTCGGATGTGTTCTCCTGGTCTTACGAAGACATGCCTGGTCTTGACCCTTCATTGGTTGAGCATAGGCTAGTTCTGGAACCAGACGCCAAACCAATAAAGCAGAAGCTAAGGCGGCTCCATCCGAAGTTGGCCATAAAGGTGAAGGAGGAAGTAGATAAGTTACACCAGGCAAAGTTTATCAGGGTGGTGCTGTACCCAAAGTGGATAGCCAACATTGTCCCGGTAAGCAAGAAAGATGGCAAAGTCCGTGTGTGTGTAGACTTCCGAGATCTCAATCGGGTTTGCCCGAAAGACGATTTCCCTCTTCCACACATTGACATTCTTGTTGACAATACTGCGGGACACGAGATGCTGTCCTTTATGGATGGTTTCTCGGGTTATAATCAGATCCGTCTAGCAGAAGAAGATCAGGAGAAGACATCATTCATCACTCCTTGGGGGACCTACTGCTACGTTGTAATGCCCTTCGGCCTTAAAAATGCCGGGGCAACGTACCAGCGCGCCATGACCTCGATTTTCCACGACATGATGCACAAATTAATGGAAGTTTACGTGGATGACATCTTGGTCAAATCTAAGACGCGGGAAGGTCATGCAGGGACACTTGAAAGGGTTCTACAGAGGTGTAAAAAATTCAGTTTGAAAATGAACCCTAAGAAGTGTAGGTTTGGAGTGTCATCTGGAAAGCTATTGGGATTCATGATAAGTAAGAGGGGGATTGAAGTCGATCCATCTAAAGCAAGAGCGATCGCTCAAATGCCCCCTCCAAAAAATTTGAAGGAGCTTAGGGGACTCATCGGTCGGCTGCAGTTTATTCGTCGATTCATTTCACAGCATGCCGAACGGTGTAAACCCTTCTACAAGCTGTTAAAAGGAGGGACTGAATTCATTTGGGATGACAAGTGTCAACAAGCATTTGATGAACTTAAGAAATACTTACTCAGCCCCCCTGTTCTCTCAGCCCCTGTCCCTGGGCGTCCGCTACTTCTCTACCTGGCGGCCACTGAAGAAGCTGTTGGCGCGGTGCTCGCACAACACGATGAAGAAGGAAGGAAGGAAAAGGCTATCTATTATTTGAGCAAAACTCTGATTGAATATGAGCAGGCCTACCCACTCATGGAAAGGACATGTTTAGCGCTGGTATGGGCCTCTCAGAAATTACGCCACTATTTCCTTGCGCACCAAGTAAAGTATCTGGCAAAGATGGATCCGGTAAGGTATCTGTTTGAGAAAGCATCAGTGACTGGTCGGCTAGCTCGATGGCAGGTCCAACTAAATGAGTTTGACATCACGTATGTCACTCAAAAATCCATCAAGGGACAAGCCATCGCCGACCACCTTGCTCACCTCCCACTGCCGGATTATGAGCCTGTCAGGACGGATTTCCCTGACGAAGAGTTGTTTGCATTAGTTGAGAAGATGACCGCAAGACATGGACATTGTATTTTGATGGAGCGGTCAACCAAAAAGGAAGAGGAATTGGAATTGCCTTGCTCTCCCCTGAAGGTGTCATCATCCCGCGCGCTTTTCAACTTACTTTTAATGCTACTAACAATATTGCGGAGTATGAAGCATTGATTGCAGGTTTAAAGTCAGCCCTAGCTCTTGGAGTTCGTCATCTAAAGATTGTTGGAGATTCACTCTTAGTGATTCGCCAAACTTTGAAGAAGTGCCAGACGAGGGACCCGAAGCTCAAGCCCTACAGAGAACTGACTATTATCCTGTTGCGCCAGTTTCAAGAAGTGATCCACATTTTCACACCTCGAGCCGGCAACATCCTCGCCGATGCCTTGGCCTCGTTGGCCTCCTCACTCACCCTCCCGATATCCAAAAAGGCGGAGACTGTCATCGTCCAAAGACTAGAAACTCCGGCCACTGACCTTCGAGACTGCAAGATTCAAGACCTAATGGAGCAGCAAGAGAAGAAAGATGAGATTCTTAAGTTTGTTTCCGCAATAGATTTGGAGGAACCTGATGATGGAAATCCTTGGTTCTTCGACATCAAGAACTACCTTGAAGATGGCTCCTTTCCGGAGTACGCCACCAGTGATGATCGAAAAGCTGTTAAAAGAATGGCGACCAAATATTGTCTTCGAGGAGGCATTCTCTTTCGCATGTCCTTCAATGGAGAGTTGTTGAGATGCTTGGAAGATGAAGAGGCATTCACTATTGTGAAAGAGGCACATTCCGGAGTTTGTGGAGGCCATGTGAATTCACAGATGCTCGCAAAGAAAGTTCTAAGGATGGGTTACTATTGGCCCACAATGGAGGGGATTGCCACAAATTCGTCAGACGGTGTGTTCAGTGCCAGACCCATGCCAATAAGATCCATGCACCTGCCTCCGCATTGCATTCCATGACCTCTCCTTGGCCTTTCTCCATGTGGGCTCTTGACATCATCGGCCCCTTTAGGGATACAGTTGAAAACACCAGTCAGAAAGCCTTCATCCTCACTGCCACAGAATACTTCACCAAATGGGCCGAGGCTGAGTCGTACATAGTGATCAAGAGTTCTACTCTTGTTCGCTTCGTTCGTACTCATATCCTCGCACGATTTGGCGCTCCGAAGGTAATCATTACTGACAATGGTCCTCAGTTCATTTCTCAGGAATTTCAAGACCTCTGCAACAAGCACCACATTGAGCTGCATCACTCCACCCCATATTATCCCCAAGGGAATGGACAAGCGGAGGCTACGAACAAGACTCTCCTGAAGATCATCAAAAAGACCGTGGAGACGCATAAGGCTACCGATTGGCCGGACAAGCTAGTTGATGCACTTTGGGCTTATCGCACCTCCATCAGGACCCCCACAGGTCAGACTCCTTACTCCCTTACTTTTGGGATGGAGGCGGTGGTTCCCTATGAAGTGCTTATCCCATCTTTGAGAGTGGAGTTGGACAAGGATTTACAACCCGAGGATAGGAGGGAAGCGCTCCTTCTACAACTTGAACTATTAGATGAGAAAAGGTTGCGAGCAGCCGAACACGCCCAAATTTACCAAAGGAGAATGTCCAGAGCCTTCCAGAAAAAGGTAATTGAAAGAAAGTTCCAAGTTGGGGAAATGGTGCTCAAGCAGCTCATGCCTTCTCGACAACCACACCCGAGAGGAAAACTGCAACCAATTTGGGAAGGACCTTATGTAATCACCCATGCCTATTCCGGGAATGCTTATCGCTTGGTGAACGCCGAAGGGGACGAGGTCTCAGGTACATGGAATGCACTATATTTGAAAAAATTCTATGCTTAATACTTGATGTTTGAGAAATTTTACCATTACTTACTGTGAATCCTAGTATCTATGCCTGATGATATGATTTGATAGCCTTAAGGATAGCATGTGTTTTATATAGACTCATACTCACCGCTCTTACCACTGTCATCACACTTATCCAGTTTAAGACCTGGTTCACTGATAGATAAAAAGATCGCCCACAACATTAGACTGGGGCAATTTGTAATTGTCATTCTTTTGTTTGTATTTTAACTCGTGTTGCCTATGATCCATGAAAATACCTTAGTCTTGGCGCATGTCCCAAAAGAGCTGGCTCTGGCACTGTCGATGCTTCCAAGGAGAAGGTAAAAAAACAGAAATACCCTCCAAAATAGGGCAAGTTGGCCATTATAAAAAAAAAAAAAAGAGGATAAAGTGGGTATCCAATGCGGGCCTGCGTCCTCCACCCTTTAATATATATATGTATATATAAAAAAAAAAAGCAGTAAAGAAGAAAGCTGGGGGGACCGAGTGACTTAGGACATGTGCTAGGACTGGGGCAATTTTTTAGTTGGTTCAAGGAGGACACTACTCTCACCCCCATTCATTCACTTCCCCCCTTTTTGTGACAAGGTATGAATTAAACCAGTTCTTTTGGGTCAAGTGAAATTTTCAGTCTAGAGGTGAGCCACTTCTTAAACTGCTACCACACACTGCACATGAGTCTACTTAAAACCTTGTTCATCTAAAAGTCGGTCTTTGAATGTTATCCTGGCACATTTATGGAGTTCTCAGTACATTTTGGTAACATGATCAAGCATACAAGAACTTCCAGACTTGGGAACTATCCCCATCGACAAAACCACGCAAGGTATCCTTGATATGGCAAACAGTTGATCACCATGAGTCCTTTTAATAACTGGTAAGCATGTGAATAATCTCTCATTGCTGGCATCAAGATCAAGATAGCACCATCAGGTTTGTTTCTCCATAACCCATTACTCCCAATTTTGTCATTATTTGGGCCCTTGACAAATTAACAAGGAGAAATAAAAAAATGATGAGCAGGGGCCCAAACGGAACAGATATGATCATTTGGTCTAGTCTCTTAAGTTGTTTTGTAGGGCCTAGGAGAAGCAAGAAGGGAACGGACGAATGAACGATCATTAAACAAGCAGACAGAACTTGCGTGGTCCCCCTAGATGGATATCGATTCAAACAGTTTCCGTATGGATTGTCGATAATCTAAACAAAGGCCATCTTGTAATTTTAAAAGGGGAGTATTGAAGTGTGAACATATGCTTAATTGAGTGGGTATATCTACTTAGCTCTGTGTTTAATGTTGTTGTACAGGGTCCAGAGGAAAGGAGAACAGAGCAAGAATACAAGAGAACAAAAAAAAAAAAACCAAACAAGACTGGACACATACTTCTGGACGAGTCTTGGTGTGAACGGCGACTTAGACAATCCAGATGGCGAACGTCGATGGGGACGAACCTGGCGGTGAACGTCGACTAAGACAACTCCTCATGGAACGTCGACGGGGACGAGCCTGGCGGTGAACGTCGACTGAGACAACTCTGTGTGGAACGTCGACAAAGACAACCCTGCGTGGAACGTCGACTTGGACAACCTTGCTTCTAAACGTCAATGGGGACGATCCTGTTGATAAACGTCGACAAAGACAACCCCATTGGAGGATCGTCGAGCCATCTTTTTAGCAACAACTTTGCCTATCTATAATGTTCCCTGATCACCCTGCAAATTCAACCCACCTGTCTATCCACATTCCATACACACATTCACAAAGCCAAAAAAAAAAACATAGCATACGACCCCTGCTGTTCATCATTTCAAACACCTAAACCAGTCCATTCTATATCTCTAAACCATCAGTCAAAATCACCTATCTATCCACATTCCATATACACATTCACGAAGCCAAAAAAAAAAAAAGAGAAAAAGCGAGAGAGCATATGGCCCCTGCTATTCATCATTTCAAACCACTTGGACCAGTCCATTCTATATCCCTAAACTATCAGTCAAAATCACCTGTATATCCACATTCCACACACACATTCACAAAGCCAAAAAAAAAGAAAAAGAGAGAGAGCATATGGCCCCTGCTATTCATCATTTCAAACACTTGGACCAGTCCATTCTATATCTCTAAACTATCAGCCAAAATCATTCACCCACTAGGAGGAGTAAGTCTGGGATGAGGTATGAGTTATAGCCCAAAGGAATCCAAGGGAGGAAGGAGAATCAAACCTGTTATTGGAAGCCACCACCCCGAACCGAAGGAGGATGAGGAGATTGTCCTGGGGCGGTCTCGCCCCCTTGAAAATCCCCTCTCGCTGGAGAAGGTCTCGAAGTGGCGGATCCTTCAACCATCGAGGGAAGACGAGGGGGGGCCATTGAGTAGGAACGTGATGCACCGCTTCGAAAGGACACCGAGCCTGACAGTCCTGACATCTCGAGAAATTTAAGGTCATCCTCTGTAAATACCCCTGCGGAGTTTATCTTCATCCTCACAGTAGCCACAATAGACCGATACAAGCTCAACTCTTTGTTCCTCCTCTCGACCCGCTGCTGGGAAAGCCGGAGATCGTCTTCCATCTTGTGCTTATTTTCTTCTGCTCTCTGCCTATCCTCCTCCGCCCTCTGTTGGAAGCGTCTGAGATCCTCCTCCGACCTCCGCCGGTCCTCCTCCGCTCTCTGTCTACCATTTCTCTCACTCTCCAAAGAAGACTGAAGGGTATGGATGAACTCTCGCTGCAAACCTGGGTCGGATGCACCTGAGGATGCCTCGAAGTCTGCTACTCTGGATTGCAAGTTGTCCCTCTCACGGGTCAAAGCAAGGACGTCATTCCTTGTCCTAAGAATCTCCCTCTGAAACTGCGCTGCCTCATTCTCTTGTCGGTCCCTAGCCTCTACAAGCTGCATCCTAACATCCATCAACTCGTTTTGAGCCTCTTGCAGTTGACCCAACAGTACAAGTTCTTGACCCGAAGATGATGGTAACGATCCAGTAACTCGAGCTTGCTCTGCTCCCTCAAGGTGTGCCTCAAGATCTCCTATTCTCTGCAAGAGTCGCTGTTTCTCCACCTGGAGTTCACTCACCAATGAAGTTTGAACTGCAAGCTCCTCGCTCACAGTCTTAAGTCTCCGAGCAACGGCAGATCGCCCGCCCTGATTAAAGAGGATTTGAATAATCATTCTTTATGAGAAGTATTATGAAAAGAGCAAGTTTTGAAGGAAACAAACATGCCTACCTCTATGTCAGGCATCAGTTCTTCGAATATCCCAAGATCCTTTGCATGCTCCTTGCGATACCATTCCATGTAGTCATCACTACTGTCAAGATCCGCCGGTGGTCTAACTGGGTGGCCTTTCTCTTCCCATAACTTCAAGTGTTCAGAAAAGTCATCCTCTGGAAAAAAGGCTCTTGGAATCCCTCGTAGAGTCAGACGAGGAGAAGTCGGAAGAGGACCAGGGATCCATTGGTGAAAGCCTAGCTGGCGTGCTACGCGACTAGCGCAGTGGTAGAGAACCTCATTAAAGAAAACAAGCCATGTATCGCAGACTAGTTCATCAGGAATCTCCTCCACGTATGGCCTCCATGTCATCTGAAATAGTAAAAAGCGCATGGGACACTAAGCTGAAAGAATGCACCTCTCAAGGAAAGTTTGATGAAGCAAGAGAACGTACCTTCTCCTCAGTCAGCAAGAGAAAATCCTCACGGAGAAGAGCTAGAGTCCTACCATAGTTTGCTTCTGGCGCAACCCACCGCATGGCACGAGGGAAAGATGGGTCACAAAGATCCATTGATTGTGGACGAGCAATAGCAATATGCTCGTACCCAAAGAGCTGTTCACCAAAAAGGGGACGATGAGAAAAATCAATTACAAGTCCAAAGGTAAGCAAATGCAAGCATCGAGCAAGTTATACCTGAAGAAATGCAATGAACCCACCAAGACTCTTGTCCTTTGCCCGTTGCTTCTTTCTTGATAACTCAGCAAATAGATGAGCCAACATCGCTGCTCCCCAAGCATAGTCTCCCATTTGCACCAGATCCTCCATAAGGGTCAAAAAGTGTAAAGAAACTCGGTCCGAGGAATTACAGAAGAGCACGCGCCCAAAGAAAAATAAATAAAAGGCCCTCAGTTCTCTTTGGGCTCGCACAGGATCGGCTACTGTCTTCCTTTGTTTCGTCATGAGGTCTCGGGCCACAAATTGCGCCTCCGTCTCTTTTGGCCGACGCAAGAGGAACCTCCCCAAGCCATATTGAGCAGCGAGACGCCCTAAAGGAATGCGGGTGAGAGTTTTCCCTCCATCAATGAAATCCCAAGCACCGACTAACTCCCGAAATTTTCGACGGTAATTTCCAAGTGTCTTCCCTGTCACCGGGCGACCCGTGACTGGAAGACCAGTGATCCGGAGGACATCTTCTAACGTAGGCATCACTGCGCCAGTCGGAAGGATGAAGGTGCAGCTCCTTGGATCCCACCTCTCGCCTAAAGCCTCTATATATCCTCGGTCCACACTAAAAGGCTCAATCTGGAAGAAGGCCCGAAACCTGGCCCCGTCTACAAGCCCTTGCTCAACAGGCGCTAGGTCCTTATACCAGTTTCGCACGCCATGCCAAAAAGAACATGATCTCAGCGGCCGCTACAAGACAAAGGTAAGTAAAAAAATGATAATTCCCTACTAATATTTAATTTCTCCTTTCAGGAGTAATAAAAAAAAATGGGGAGGGAGAATCATGTTTACCAAGGCACGACGATAGGCACCCGCCACTTCCTCCTCATCGTCGCCCTCGCCGTCACCCCCCGCCTCCAAATCAAGCATGGCAACCCGTTCATCAGCCCCTCCAGCTTCATTAGGCTCATCAACCCCTGTGTTCGCACCCTCAGACTCGTCCGAGTCCGAACCACCCTCCGCAGCGTCTTGCCCAAAGCCACCCACACCCGCGACAACGCCCGCAAACACATCAATGCTTACGTTGCCCCCCTCGACCTCATCTATCTTTGTGCTTTCGTCTGTGGATCTGTTAGTACCTATATTATCACCAGATTCTGCTGCAGTCGACTCATCCCATGATATCTCCTCCTCGGACCCATTAGTCTCCATATTCACCCTCGCCGCGACAATCCCCGCACTCACCGCTCCCGCCTCCACCCCTGACACTCCTCTCGTTGCCACATCATCGACAACCCCCGAGACTCCCACTAGGTGCACGCCCGCATTACTCTCAGCCTCCATGCCCGCCCCCGCTTCGGGTATAACCGCTGCCCTCATCTCCCTTTTCCCCGCGTCTGCACCCGTCACCCCCATGCGTGCGCCGGCTGCCCCCGATGTTTCGCCGCCCTCCGCAACCGCTGTGTCGCCTCCTACTGCCTCCCCCATCACCGTCATCAGCCTTGTTTCCACCATCGCCGTCATAATGGTCTCAGGGTCCCTCTCGAGCATTTCACCAAACACCTCTCGTGCACCTTCCGTTCCTTCTTCTTCAACACCACCCCGGCCCCCACCGCTGCTGCCCATGACCTCCGGCGTGGCTGAACTTGCTTCCACGATCCCTGCCACCACACCCCTCACCTTCGGAACATCAAGGGTCGCCTTCGGATCATCATTGCTCTCCCCATGTTGCCCCACCGAACCACCCGCGGAAGTCTTCCGCCGTTTTCGCTCCAAGCGCTCGGTCCTCGGCGGCATCTCAATCTCATTTTGAATAGGTGAGGAAGATGAAAGGGGGTCTGTCAAAAAAAAAGGGATTTGGGGAGGATGAATTAAAGCTTAGAATTTGGTGACGCCCCGGGTTGAACGAGCGGCTTGTGTTATTTCACATTTCATTTGAGTCAAAACCCCATCACAGCATGTCTAAGTCACCCATATATATATACACATGTAGCTATCTAAATAAACATGCATTTAATTTGAGTTGAGTCAAAACCATCACAGCATGTCTAAGTCACCCATATATATATGCACATGTATCTATCTAAATAAACATGTACTTAATTTAAGTTTATATAGTTGTGCCTTGGAAGCATCTTTGAACACTTTATTTCACGTATCTCCAACGGATTTCGGACGTATTTTTCAGATTTTTTTGGACATTTATTTTCAAATTTTAGACATTTATTTTTTTCAGATTTTGGATATTTTCAAGTGTTATATTGCCTATATCAATGAATATTCTGATTTTCTGTACTCTCTTTATGTTTTGAGCACCTTTTGGGCATTCTATTGCATAATTTTCAAAGCAAATTTTGGCACATCTTTTGGGCATCTATAAGCATTTTTATCGTATATGTCAGTAGCATTTCGGTACATTTTCAGGATTTTCATTAGGGCTACGGCAGTTAAACCTGGGCATTTTGTCTCTCAGTACATGCAAGTCAGGATTGATTTCCCCATAGTCCAATTTTCTTTGAGTTATTAATAAAATAATCCTTCTCCAATTATTCGAAGTGTCCCCTTTTTATTTCTGTCATGATATCCCCCTGTTTGCTGAGTTGCAACGCACGGTAGGCACAGGGAATCCAACGCCGGGCTGCAGTACACGAAGGCTAGGAACCCCAACCAAGGGTTGGATCACTCATTGACATTTAGATCAAATATTTCCTTCTCCCTTCAATGATCATTTCATTAATGGATCATAAGAAAATTGCTTCCATGTTTATCTCCTGACTTGTATTTACCAGAAAACAATGCCTGATGGTTAAACCGATCAAAATGAGGTCTCTCTTCTTATCCTCGAATGGTGCTTCAAGCTTCACTTAAAACACCATCCGAGGAGGGGCAATTGTAGATACCCCATTTTGATCGGTCAGAACTGTGAAACACTTATTATTTGTGATATCTTAGTTTGCAGGTCTAAGCCCGGATGATCTTCCCAGAGCCAGAATAATCACTTGAGTAGGGAAAGGGAAGAAAAGAAAGCATGAGCGCAACAAGTGATAAGTCTAAAGAAAAGCTCAAGAGAAGCAGTACTATCGCTCAGAACGGTTAAGCCTGGGGTTGTTGTACAAGACATCTAAAATCTGTTTGGTGATTAAGACAAGCGACCACCCACTCGTTGTACTGGACAATCTATCTGAGGATTGTCGACTTCGACGATCTTTGGGAGAATTGTCGAACTGGACGATCTTTCTAAGGATTGTCGACTTCGACGATCTTTGAGGGATTGTCGAACTGGACGATCTTTCTGAGGATTGTCGAACTCGACGATCTTTGAAAGGATTGTCGAACTGGACGATCTTTCTGAGGATTGTCGACTTCGACGATCTTTGAGAGGATTGTCGAACTGGACAATCTTTCTGAGGATTGTCGACTTCGACGATTTATGGGGGATTGTCGACCTAGACAATGGGATGACGGATCGTCAAAAAAACTGGGATAAGTTCAGCTCGGAAAGGACGGCATGGCTTGAGTTTTTTCGCCTCTCCACCGACGTCAGCCACTTCGGGCGAACGTGGGAGCGTCGTGGGGCACTCATGACCTCCCCAAACAGGTGTCAAGAATGTGGTGGCTCGTTTGGGCTATAAAAGGGAGGCTTTTGGAGGAAGAAGACCATCTTTAACTCATCTTTTACCCACCTTTCACCCCCCCCAAACCTCTCCTAGCCTCTCCACTCGAGACCAGCAACCCTTAACCACCCTCCACCCTCCATTTTCGAGCACCACCACCTCCCACACCAGCAGCCACACCAACACTCACCCACCACCCTCATTCACCACTCAAAACTTACACCTTCTCTCCCAACACCACCCGTCCGAACCCATCCATCCTTCTTCATCACTAGCAGCACCTCACCCCCCTCCACCCTCCATTTCCAAGCATCACCACCTCCCACACCAGCAGCCACACCAACACTCACCCACCACCCTCATTCACCACTCAAAACCTACACTTTCTCTCCCAACACCACCCATCCGAACCCATCCATCCTCCTTCATCACTAGCAGCACCTTGCCCCCCTCCACCCTCCATTTCCGAGCACCACCACCCCCCTACACCAGCAGCCACTCCAAGCAACCACCCACCACACCTCCCTACCCTCACTTCCCTTCCCTTTCCCTTTTTTTTTCTTTCTTTTACTTAAAAGAACTTGTATAATATATCATTTCCTCATAAAACCCTTAAGCAGGTTGTAACAAGCTTACTAAATCAAATAAATATAAGTTTAATCAAAGTTGAGAGTGTTGGAGTACATCATTGGACTTTTATCAGTTCTTTTGAAAACTATACGCAGCTGGCGGACGACCCTAACTTGGATCGTTGGTCAGTTGGTCTAGGGACCATTTGAACACTCCCCTTTGCAAGTTTGGGTACCTCCCAAGGACTACTAACCCCTTTTGTTTTATTTTGTTTACTTTGTTTGTCATTTACTGCTTTATATGTTTGTTATTACTCTTTTATATACTGTTTATATGCTGTTTTTTTTGTTTTTCTCAGTTTCTTGTTAACATAAAACCTCCCACTAATTTTGTTAAATTTTTCTTGGAGTTAACCCTTGACAATCCCCCTTTCAACTCGTCAAACCCGACAACCCTCCTCTAACTCGTCAAACCCGACAACCCCCCTTTAACTCGTCAAACCCGACAACCCCCCTTTAACTCGTCAAACCCGACAACCCCCCTTTAACTCGTCAAACCCGACAATCTCCCTTTAACTCGTCAAACCCGACAGCCCCCCCTTTAACTCGTCAAACCCGACAACCCCCCTTTTAACCCGTCGAATCCGACAATCCACCCATAGTTCGTCGAACCCGACAACCCCCCTTTAACTCGTCGAACTCGACAATCCAATCATAGTTCGTCGAACCCGACAATCCACCCATAGTTTGTCAATCTCGACAACTCCCCTGTGGCTCGTTGAGACCAACAATCCCTTCTGGTTCATCAACCTCCAGTCTATTGACCAGAAAGAACACCTGTTTTTATCCCATTTTGCCAATCCTGCACAAAAAAAAAAAAATATCTTTCTCTCTCTTTGGGTTTTGCAGGATCAATCTGAGCTTAAACACCTCAAGGCACGGCCGGCCGTGATCCTTGAGAGGAGAACCCGCATCCCTCGTTGAAGGCGAGTAATAACAGAAGAAATCTTCTTTTCTTGCTTTTGAGGAAAAGCAAGTGGCGATCACACCAACGTCCCTGGAAGCGGTCGGGCAACCTTGGACGATCCATCAAGTGGTGATTCGAAGCGCCGTGTGCGTGACGGAACCAAACTTGAAGGAACCCGGATTCACGACCAACGCCTGCGTCAAAATCCAACACCGACAGGCGCGCGTGCAGGGGCGCAGTGTGCGCGGGTGCACCCGGGAGGAGCTGGTCGAGCGATTGGTGCGGAGATCTGTGCGAGCGGATGATGCGCGGGGAGTGCGCGCGGGGCGAGGTGCTGGGCACGCGAGGCGTGCGGTGTGCTCGCGGGGCAGCGCGAGGCGTGCGGGGTGCGCGCGGGCTGCTGCGCTGGGGCGCAGTGGGCGCGCGGTGCACCCGGGAGGCTCAGCGGCTTGTCGAGGCGACGGGCAGGGGCCCGGCGGTGCGCTGGGTGCGCGGGCTGAGGGGCGGCGGTGCACCCGGGGGGCGGGTGGCCGTGCGGGTGGCTGCCAGGGGTGCGGGAGTGAGCCGGGGTGCTCGGGTTAGCGTGCATACGGGCCGTATGTACGTTTTCCCGAGTGTTGGGTATTTTTGGTGTATTTTTGTATATTTTTATGGTATTTGTGGATATTACTCACCAGTTGATACCCTGTCTTGCAGATCTCGACGGACGGTCGCGCGTCGACCCGACTTCCGGTGAGTGGGATAACCCAACCCAGTTTGGGAGGCGCTACATGCACTTGGGCGTGTACCGTCCTCCCCTGGGGCACATGGTTAATATTAACTGTTTTATTAAAATCCATGCAAGCATGATTTATGTGTAGAATGCATGCCACCCTAGACTTGTATGTTAGGGACTTGCACCCTTAGGATATGTGCATGAGCCGTGCATCCTGCCACCTCGCTATCATGCTAGGAAAGCCCCGACCTATGCATGCGTCATATTAGTTTGATTTATTTAATTAAATGCAAACTCGTATATTATTAGCATGCCTTGGGGAATATAAGGGGGCCTTGCGAGGTTAACAATGAGACCCGGGTTAGGGTACTCCGTGTTCCTTGTTTGGTTGGCGGGATGTCTTACATCGGGACCTCAGGTTGCCCTCCCAAGGTCTCTTTTCCTCATTTTTGTCTTATTTATTTCCCCGCATCTTGGTTATGCGCGCTGGAGGAATTCTGAAAGAATTCAAGACATTAGAGTTGTAGAGATGTGCTGTCAGCGGATCCGAGTGGATCATATGCGATGGATAGGCTGTTCTGTTCCCTTCGTTGGATCCGTGTAGAGACTACCTCAGCGTTAGAAAGGTTGTCCCGTGCAGGGGCTCCCATCAGTAGGCACCTCCTGATTTGGTAGAAGGACTGTGCTGAATGTGGGAGTGGCCAAACGACCTACGGAGTGGGGAGAGACTATCGGTGGACCAAGGGTGACCAACAGCCTAGTCAGTCCCAAGAGCCTATGTCACCTATTGAGGGGTGAGGGTGAGGGTATGGTGGGCCGGCGATGCGGCGACCCACTGGATTGTGTAAGGATGATTATCAACCTATTAAGTCCCAACATCCTTTGTCACCTATTGAGGGGTGAGGGTGAGGGTGAGGGTATGGCGGTTCGGCGATGTGATGAACCCCCGGATTTGTGATATTTATGCCACTTTGAGGCTAGTGATTTGATTAAATGTGGTTAATATGAACTGTATGCATGGGTTGTGCTATTCACTGAGCGTGTGGCTCACCCCTCGCATAATTATTTTCTTCAGTGATTACCGAGGAGGACTTGAAGGAGGAGCTTCCCGAGCGACTACACCAGTAGCGGAGTAGCGCCACGTCCCTCGAGTTTTGAGGCCATCAGCATCCTTCTCTTTGTTGTATGTATATATTTCTGTGCTTGGGCACCTAGTTTGGATTATGTATGGATTGTATTTGTGTGTATATGGACATGTTGGCTCTCACAGGACATATGATTATGTATCGAGTCTGTAGTATGTTTTGATTACAGATTCAGTCTTTTTAGCTTCCGCATTTGGTGTATATATCATGTCAGCCCTGCCTTTATCTGTGTTGTCATTTTAGTTGTTGTTTGTGGTATATTATTGATCTCCTGTTTACTGATATCATATATACACTTGCCGCGTCCTGGGGACGGCCGCCCTGGGGCGTGACACTTAATGACCTGTAGTGAAACTGAAAACATTGGTTTAAAGGTAATCCTACTTCGAGTCACAATTCACAAACCTCAATTTGAATGGGATGTAAGTATCTTGTTTTTGGAGGGTGTCTTGTTTTAAATTTTGTGCTTTCACTTTTTGTGCTTATACAGTTTTGTTTTAAATTTATTTGGACTTGTTGTGTAACCCTGTGTTCCATTGATCTACATGTGCTAGAAAACATTGACTGCATTATAACATTTTATATAAAACCTTTTATAGCAAGTAAAAACGTTGAGTAATGATGATAAGCAGTTGAAATCTGTATAAAATGGGTAGACTATATAGCTCAGATAAACATCTATTATTTTTTAGTGATTATGAACCCATATGATGATTGATTTTCATACCTTTAAAGAATCATGAATTCATTAATTGTTGCCATTTATTCTCAGGGAAATATCTATTATCTGTAGTCAATATGACCCCATATAGTATGTATTCTTCTCATGCCTGAAGAATTATGAGTGCATTGATCAAGGCCACTCATCATGCATACTGTCAGATTCTACATCATGTATAGAGAAAAAAAAATTCTATTTTACATCTGAAATTTCGTTTGTCATGAAATAGACTCTAGAAATCCAAAGAAGCTTGTTGAATTATTTGAAATTGAAAAAGAAATGAATAATTCTCATGATGAACATTGAAAAAATAATAGATACACGTGCTGGAGTAATAGCAGAGCAAGCCCACACACCTTAGCTGTGATATTTTTTTCTTCTGTTGACTTATCCAAATTCCAGCAGATGTCAATGTATATTTCTTTGATTGATAAACCAAATCATTTGCGTCCTTGCTTGTGAATTTTCGCTTATACGCCAAGTTTTTTTTTTTTTTTTTTGCTTGGTATGATTTGGTCTATCAAGTTGAGAGACAGTAAATGATCAAGACATTGTACTTTAGAACACATGCAGTTTCCCACACATACATCTTTTTTTCTGTCCTCTGTTTTGTACTTTGATTATATCCAATTATATAAAATTTTCTTTTATATACACACTGAATGCATATCTAATTTTGACATTTAAATATTGAAATTATTTTCAGATAGAGGTGGATATGGTGCATTCGAATACTGAAGATGGGGACGAAACTTGCAAATATGAGTTTGAAGTGGATCCATCTTCATAGAAGCTTGTTGATAAATCAAAGTACGAAGTACTATAATATTGAGAGGGTTGTACATGAAATAGAACACGTGGAGTAAAACAAATTCAAAACTGAAGAGGATATTATTTTTACTTCCACAAAAACCATATATGATGTTGTTGTTAACTGTGTGTGTATTTAGTCCAATGAGTTTCAGTTTTTGTTGTAAACTGTTAATTGGATGTTTGCAAAATTAAGGCCAGTCTTGGAGATGCTGATTGTTGATTGCTACCATTGGCATTAGGTGGTTGTTGTATTAAACAATAGGTTGTATATGTAATATAGCTGCAAGTGGTTGTTTT
This sequence comes from Acorus gramineus, assembly GCA_030737835.1. NCBI lineage: Eukaryota > Viridiplantae > Streptophyta > Magnoliopsida > Acorales > Acoraceae > Acorus > Acorus gramineus. The sequence goes on along the minus strand of JAUJYN010000081.1, from coordinate 160,602 downwards.
AGACAGGATGTAATGTAATAATGTATGGTTGAAATGTGATGTTTTAAATAGCAGGATTAGAATGTTTGTTGTTTTAAACAGGTTGATGTGAGAGCTGGAACTAAGCAAGTTAATGGGATTAGAATGTTTTAAACAGGTTGTCGGGTGGAGCCTATGCTTTTCGATATTAGAATTTGGGTCACTCAATTATGTTTGTGTTGGAGGCCCCAAATAACCAAAGCTTTTTTTTGAGATTGAAAAAGACCAAATCACAAGATAATTTGGCAACTTTCCTGACAATCAGAAATCATGTGCCTAAAGTGATTCCATAACAATACAAGAATGGGGACTGAATTCAATCAGAAAATGTGCCTTGGAACGCTTCAAAATGTTGCATTTTGGAACCATACCTCATTGGACATCATATTGCAGCCCATAGCATTTCAGATGAACTATCAGTAAATATTAGTCAGATATTTTTTTTGATGTAAGTATTAGTCAGATATTATAACAGTGTAAATATTAATCAGACATTATTTCACTCCAGATATTGTGTGGAACAACCTGCATTTTTGAATCGACAATTACTACATCAATAGACTCACTGTCTATCTTCATTCTTCAATTGGCTGCAGTTGAATAATGTAATTCTATGTGAACAACAGAAATGACCAAGAACTATATGAACAACAGAAATGACCAAGAACCCTGTGCAGTTGAATAACAGAAATTCAAACTGCCAGCCCAGGAGATGACTTGTCTAAAAAGTAATAACATATACATCTTTTAAAACCTTGATCTGTATTGATAAACAAACCACCAGATTGACATAAAAAAGAAAAAACAAAATAAAAAAGAAATGACAAAGAAGAACTTCAATGAAGAAATGATAAAGCCGAAATGACCAAGAAGAAATGACAAAGACAACATTCACATTAATCCCATCATCTCCATGTTCTCTAGTTCACATTATATGTAAAGAAATCCCAAAGAGGGTCCGGATTAATCCCATAGTGAAGTTGCAAGTCGTATGTTGAAAGGTCTGCAATTGCCTCTGTTGAGAGTTTTTTTTTTATAGTTAAAGAACATCCTCCTAGAAAAATCATATTCAAACCATAACATCAATCCATTTATGAAACCATAACATAAATCCTAACATCATTAAAAAAAAACCCTCTTTTGTAAACAAATCAAACATCTTGCGAATAAAAAAAAACATCATTAGAAACCCTAATCATCATGAACCCAGCCGTGGATCTCCGACCCGGGGAAGAGGCGGAGCACCGATCGGGCAGCAGACCACGCGCCGAAGCCGAGGATTCCGATGGATCCCGGCGAGTGGGTGGTCGGGGGTGATATCCGGTGGTCGTGGGTGGACGTCAGCGGTCGCGGACGGTGGGAGATCGGTGACGCAGGGGGGACTCGAGTTTTGTTTTGAAAGAGGGGAGATCGTCGTGGTGGTCGTCGATGGGGGGTCGCAAGGGGAACGTCGAGGGGTCGTCGACGGGGTCGCAAATGGACGTGGAGGAGCTCGCCATGGGGTCGCAGTCGCCAGGGTCAGATTTGACCAAATATGTGTGTGTGAGTGAGAGAGTGAGAGAGAGAGAGTGAGCGAGAGAGCGACAGAGAGAGACGAGAGACAGCGAGAGAGAAGGGTCACGAGTTACGACCCACTTTTTTTCGTTTTGTTTTTTTTTTTAAAAAAAAACGTGGACCGTGCGATCGCAAGACCAGCTATCGCACGGTCCATGTTAGGGGCGCACGATGGGCTGCACCGTGCGCACGGCCGCACCCCATCGTCCCTATATATATATATATATATATGTATCCAAAAACCCCCAAAAAACAGAGAGAGAGAGAGAGAGAGAGGCGCAGACCTTGGGGTATATCTTGGGTTTGGTAGAGGAGCTTGTAAGTTTCCATGGCCATGCTGACCATTTTTTTCTTCATGAGATGATTGATCTTTGCATTGAGAATCTTTTCTGTCGTGTGGAGCTTGCGATGCTAAAAGAAATTGAAGATTGGGACCAAAAGATTCTCAATGCGAAGATCAATCATCTTGGCGCGATGAGCTCTGTAAGGTCGTGATCCATCTCCGCCACAGAGAAACCCTAAAACAGGTTCTCCAAGAGAAGACAAGGGTTTATGTGTACATGAAAATGCATGTTTTACGCAACCCCCCCCCCCCCCCCCCCCCAATTTTTAAGGTTTCAAGAACCAAACAAGTGATAAAATGTTGTAAGCAAGGTTTATCAACTAACATTTGATAAAAGTGTTCAGTTTAAGATGGCTCAATGTGAATTTGCATACAATACTGTTCCAACAGTAAGAGCTAAATATGCTATAACAAAACAAAAACACTCAATTATGTTGCATTGCCTCTTGTGATGGGGCATAACTCCCCTCGCCAACATCGCCAGACAACAGAGGTGTGACAACAGGAAGCCAATGATATAATCAGGGGCTTCGAGTTTGCCCCCAAAAGCAAAGCCATATGAGATACAAGTGCCGCGATCTCCACATAAAATATCGCGAAGAAACGATTACTCTTCTATTAAAACTAAAATATATAACATCTGTATATGTATATATACCTCTATATATATATATATACATATACCTCTATATACATATATGTATATATGTACATATATATATATATATACCTTTATATACATATATGTATATATGTACATATACATATATGTACATAAATATGTACATATATGTATATGTACATATGTTATATATATAAGTACCTCTATATATATATATATACATATATATATATATATATATATGTATGTACATATGGTGAAAAATGGATTTTTTGATGTCTCCTAAATTTTGTATTATCTGCATGCAGAATTTCACTTCTCAGAATAGAGTATGGCTGATGCACTACAGCTTTTTCATCCGTTTCAGCCATGAAGATAGTAGAGAGGACATCGTTAATATTTACTTTCAGGACAGGTTTGTTATCTCAATGTCACGCCCCAGGGCGGCCGTCCCCGGGACGCGGCAAGTGTATATATGATATCAGTGACAGGAAATCAATAATAAACCACAAACAATCACTAAAATGACACACAGATAAAAGCAGGGCTGACATAATATATACACCGAGTGCGGAAGCTAAAGGACTGAGTCTGTAGTCAAAACACACTACAGACTCGATACATAATCATAAGTCCTGTGAGAGCCAACATGTCATAAATATACACAACAAAATCCAAATATAATCCAACTAAGTGCCCAAGCACAGAACATATACATACAACAGAAAGAAGGGTGCTGATGGCCTCAAAACTCGTGGGACGCGGCGCTGCCCTCTGCCGGTGTGGTCGCTCGGGAAGCTCCTCCCTCAGAGATCACTGAAAAGACAATATGCGAGGGGTGAGCCACACGCTCAGTGAATAGCACAACCCATGCATACAGTTCATATTAACCACATTTAATCAATTCATAAGCCACAAGTGGCATAATATCACCATCTGGGGGTTCGTTCATCGCCGAACTCCATACCCTCACCCTCACCCTCACCCTCACCCTCAACAGGTGACCTAGGATGTTGGGACTTAGCGGGTTGATAAACATCCATTCATAATCCTGTGGGTCGTCGCATCGCCGGCCCACCATACCCTCACCCTCACCTCTCAACAGGTGACCTAGGCTCTTGGGACTGACTAGGCTGTTGGTTACCCTTGGTCCACCGATAGTCTCTCCTCACTCCGCGGTTGTTTGGCCACTCCCATGTTCAGCGCAGTCCTTCCAAGTCAGGAGGCGCCTACTAGTGGGAGCCCCTGCACGGGACAACCTGTCTAACGCCGAGGTAGTCTCTACACGGATCCGACGAGGGGAACAGAACAGCCTATCCATCGCATATGATCCACTCGGATCCGCTGACAGCACATCTCTACGACTCTAATGTCTCGAATTCCTCAGAATTCCACCAGCGCGCATAACCAGGATGCGGGGAACATGCATTTATTAATCATAACACAGGGGTGCAATATTATTGGGAAAGTATCCTGGGGAGGGCAACGTGAGGTCCCGATACAGGACGTCCCGACAACCACACAAGGAACACGGAGTACCCTGACCCGGGTCTCAATGTTGACCTCGCAAGGCCCCTCCCTATAATATTGACTAAAACATGCAATCCTCATTTATGCTAGCATTTGAGTAAACAAATCAAACTATAGGACGCATGTAGAGGTCGGGCTTTCCTAGCATGATAGCGAGGTGGCAGGATGCACGGCTCATGCACAATCCTAAGGGTGCAAGTCCCTATCACACAATCTAGGGTGGCATGCAATTCTACACACACATCATGCATACATGGATTACATCAAAGCAGTTAATACTAACTATAAGCCCCAGGGGAGGACGGTACACGCCCAAAGCATGTAGCGCCTCCCACGCTGGGTTGGGTTGTCCCACTCACCGGGAATCGGGTCGACGGGCGACCGTCCGTCGAGATCTGCAAGACAAGGTATTAACTGGTTAGAATAAATCCACAATGACCCCAAAAATACATAACACACACAAATAGACACCCAAAGATCCCAAATCAACTCCCAACATCCCCCGGCAACCACCCGCATGGCCGGCCACCACCCGCACGGCCACCCGACCGCCCGGACGCGCCGCCGCGCCTCAGCCCGCGCACTCCGCGCACCGCCCGGGGCAGCGCGCGTCCACCGCGCCCAGCCGCGGCAGCCCGCACGCGCCCCGCACGCCGTGCGCTGGCCCGCGAGCACCCCGCACGCCCCCGCGCGCGGCGCCTCGCCCCCGCGCACACCACCTCGCGCCCGCGCACACCACCTCGCGCCTGCGCACACCACCCCTGCCTTGCCGCGCCCCGCGCACGCCTCGCGCACACCTTCCTGCCCCCCCCGCGCGCTCCGCCCAGCACCTCGGCCAGCACCTGCGCGCTCCGCCCAGCACCTCGGCCATCACCTCGCGCGTCCAGACCAGCGCCCAGACCAGCTCGCCATCAGCCCCTCGCGCACAGCTGCACGAACAGACCCGCGCACAGCACCACCCGAGCAGCTCGCACGCCTCGCACCGCCGCGACCAGCTCCCCCGAGCGCACGCTCGCGCGTACGCACGCGCGCACGCCCAGCCGGCTCCTGTGCTCGTTGCCTGTGCTGCCTGAGGCCCCCAGCCCACGAATCAGCGCTGCCAGGCCATCCAGCGCGCCCAGCACGACCAGCCCCACGCACCAGACCCGCGCACACCCACGCACACGCCGCGCGCACGCACACCCGCGCACGCACGCGCGCATGCCCGCGCGCGCCCGGCCTGCGCGCTGCCTGGCCGCTGCCGCTGCTCCCTGCTGCCCGGGACAGTGCTCCTCCTGCCGAGCACCTCCAACCACCCTTCCCACTGCCGCCGACCACCTCCAACCGCCTCCGACCACCCTCCGACGACCCCCACTGCCACCGACCACCTCCCAAACACAAAACCCCCCCTAGCAATCATCTAGACAAGAAAAAAGAGGGAAAGGAGGCTTACCGAGGGGAGGAGGAGGCGTCCGGTGGATCTCCACACGCCGAAATCCTTCCCAAAAGCCTTCTCACTCCCCGATCTAGCTTATCCCTCGGAATGGGCCAAATCAGAGGACGAAAAGGGGAGGTCGGGGAGGCTAGGATCGTCGGAATTCGGATTTGAAGACACCGGAGCGTAGATCGGGACCCGATCTACACTTCCCGTGCTTTGGGTTTTTGGTTTTGAGGGGTGTAAGGGGCTCAAACGGAAGAAAAACGGAGAAGGGGAGAGAGAGAGAGCAAGTCGGGAAGACGATGAATAGTGAAAAGATATTTTTGATTCCTTTTATATAGAGTGCGACTTAAAAACCCGGATACGCCCCGGAACTGTGAAATTTTTGCAAACGATGCCGGAATTCGATGAAATTTTCATGAGTGGCTTAAAATGGCACCAGGACACATAATATGCAGTTAGATTTTCAATCGGAGTCCTCTAGCTCAGACGATAGCTAACAGTCCAAAATTATGCGGTTCCGATCGAAAAACCCTGAAAATTTTAAAACTGCCAAAAATGCTCCAATGGTTGCCAATAGGCCAAAAAGTGACACATATATAACACTCAACATGGTCAATTTTCCTTTCTCTTAGGTCTTATCTTTAACTTCTTTTATTTTCTTCACGTTATATAATAAATGCACAGGTTGCTAACTCACACATATATTATATCTAAGACCATCATTTTTCTAAAGCAGATTTTCTGTAACACATTTGCCTTTTCTTTCAGTTTATTCATTTAAAGGTTATCTCCACATAAAATGTCGCGAAGAAACGATTACTCTTCTATTAAAACTAAAATATATAACACATGTATAAATATATATACCTCTATATATATGTGTGTACATATACATACATACATACATACATACATACATACATATATATATATATATATATATATATATATACACACACATAAATATATATATATATATGTACATATACATAAATATAATTATATATATGTACATATACATAAATATATATATACATATATATAATATATATGTATATATATATGTTTATACATATATATACATATATATATACAAAAAGACAAGGCAAATGTGTTACAGAAAATCTGCTTTAGAAAAATGATGGTCGTAGATATAATATATGTGTGAGTTAACAACCTCTCCATTTATTATATAACGTGAAGAAAATAAAAGAAGTCAAAGATAAGACCTAAGAGAAAGGAAAAGTGACCATGTTGAGATAACAAACCTGTCCTGAAAGTAAATATTAACGATGTCCTCTCTACTATCTTCATGGCTGAAACGGATGAAAAGGCTGTAGTGCATCAGCCATACTCTATTCTGAGAAGAGAAATTCTGCATGCAGATAATGCAAAATTTAGGAGACACCAAAAAATCCATTTTTCACCATATGTACAAAAGGGATGAAATATAACCTGGGATTCAATTATCTCATTCAGACTCTTAAGATCATCATGAGCTGCACCCCAATCACAACGCAGTATCTGAGCTGCAAGTTTTCTCCATAAGGCACGTAGGCTTTTCTTGTTGTTAGTGCACAATGCTTGGTAATGCCCTAAATATTTAACAGCAGCATCATAGTTTTCAAATTCAAATTAGAAATTGACATACTGATACAATGCTTCGATCTGTTCAGCCCCAATGTATAGAAGAAAAAAATTCATCATTGGAATCGAATTGTCCATTTAACATGACATAAGTTTTTAAAAAATAGCGCAGAATTTAAAGCATTGTTATATCATAACATCATCTAATGATAGCACTACAACAAAACTTGTCTGGAATGTGAATAAGGAATCAAGAGCATCACTTGATGCTGATCGTCGAGCATCTGCTGATTGTACTGCTTGTCCGACGGGTGCTCCTCCTCGGACAGGGTGTCAATGAATTTTATCAGCAGCGCCGCCGACTACTCGAGGGTCTTCAACTGCGTCTTCACCTCAGACTGCCACTCCAACATTTCTACATAAATCCTAAGTCCCATCAGAAACTCCAAAATCCCCCAAAACACAGAGAGAGAGAGAGAGAGAGAGAGAGAGAGAGAGAGAGAGAGAGAGCGCAGACCTTGGGGTATATCCTTGGTTTGGTAGAGGAGCTTGTAAGTTTCCATGGCCATGCTAACCATTTTTGTCTTCCTGAGATGATTGATCTTCGCATTGAGAATCTTTTCTGTCTTGTGGAGCTTGGGATGCCAAAAGAAATCGAAGATTGGGACAAAAAGATTCTCAATGCGAAGATCAATCATCTTGGCGCGATGAGCTCCGTAAGGTCGTGATCCATCTCCGCCACAAAGAAACCCTAAAACAGGTTCTCCAAGAGAAGACGAGGGTTTATGTGTACATGAAAATGAACGTTTTGCGCACCCCCCCCCCTCCCCCAATTATTAGGGTTTCAAGTACCAAACAAGTGATAAAATGTTGTAAGCAAGGTTTATCAACTAACATTTACAAAAGTGACCAGTTTAAGATGGCTTAATGTGAAGTGAATACAATACTTTTTCAACAGTAAGGGCTAAATATGCTATAATAAAGCAAAAACACTCAACTATGTTGCATTGCCTCCTGTGATGCGGCATAACTCCCCTCGCCAACATCGCCAGACAGCAGAGGAGTGACAACAGGAAGCCAATGGTACAAACAACAATCAGGGGCTTCGAGTAGTTTGCCCCCAAAAGCAAAGCCATCTGAGATGCAAGTACCGTAATCTCCATAGACAATATCGCGAAGAAACGATTACTCTTTTATTAAAACTAAAATATATATATATATACACATATATGTATATATATATGTATATACATATATATATACACACATATATATAAATATATGTACATATACATGTGTGTATATATATGTATATGTATATATATATACATATATGTATATGTACATAGATACATATATAGATGTATATATATATATATATATATATGTACATATGTGTGTATATATATGTATATGTATATATATATATATATATATATATGTACATAGATACATATATATATATATATATATATATATATATATATATATATATATATGTATATATATATATACATATGTTATATATTTTAATTTTAATAGAAGAGTGATCGTTTCGTCGCGATATTTTATGTGGAGATCGCGGCACTTGCATCTCATATGGCTTTGCTTTTGGGGGCAAACTCGAAGCCCCTAATTGTTGTTTGTATCATTGGCTTCCTGTTGTCACACCTCTGCTGTCTGGCGATGTTGGTGAGGGAAGTTATTCCGCATCACCGGAGGCAATGCAACATAGTTGAGTGTTTTTGCTTTTTTATAGCATACTTAGCTCTTACTGTTGAAAAAATATTGTATGCAAATTCACATTAAGCCATCTTAAACTGAACTCTTTTATCAAATGTTAGTTGATAAACCTTGCTTACAACATTTTATCACTTGTTTGGTACTTGAAACCCTAATAATGGGGGGGGGGGGGGTGCGCAAAACGTTCATTTTCATGTACACATAAACCCTTGTCTTCTCTTGGAGAACCTGTTTTAGGGTTTCTCTGTGACGGAGATGGATCACGACCTGACAGAGCTCATTGCGCCAAGATGATTGATCTTCGCATTGAGAATCTTTTGGTCCCAATCTTCAATTTCTTTTGGCATCCCAAGCTCCACAAGACAGAAAAGATTCTCAATACAAAGATCAATCATCTCAGGAAGAAAAAAATGGTCAGCATGGCCATGGAAACTTACAAGCTCCTCTACCAAACCCAAGATATACCCCAAGGTCTGCGCCTCTCTCTCTCTCTGTTTTTTGGGGGTTTTTGGATACATATATACATATATATATATATACTAAACTAATATATATATGAATATATGTACATATATATATATATATAAATGTATGTATATATACATACATATATATGTATATGTACATATACATACATACATATGTACACACACACAGACATATATATATATATATATATATATATATATATATAGGGACGTGATATCGTGAGCGACGTGAGCGAGACGGACATCGTGCGCGACGCGTCCTCGTCCGTCCGATTTTAATTTCCACCAAATGAACGGCTGTTTCGAAACAAACATCAAAACCAATTAACACTTAGCATCCTCGTCAACTATTGACCGAATAAAAAAATAATAAAACCAATTATACCCATTATACCCTCCCTCAAATAATCCCCTCCGACTCTCTTTGGTTCCTTCTCTCTCCATCTACAAATTTTTTTGTTTACAAACCCTCTCTGGTTCCCTCTCTCTCTCTCTCTCGATTTTTTTTTTCATCCCCAAATCGGATGGCCTAACGTTGGCGTCGGCGACTACCCTCCTCACGTTGACGTTCGTGACTCTCCTCCTCACGCGGTCCCCCTGCGTTCGGCACCCCGTCCCCCTGCGTCGTCCCCGTCCCAACATCGTCCACGCCCTAGCATCCTCAACATCCATTGTAAGTATTTATTTTCCATGTTCTGATTATTTAGGAATTTTTTTGTTTCATTTGTCATTTTGTTTGATTAGCTAGGGTTTTCATAATTTTTTTGTGAATTTTTTTAGGGTTTGTAAATATGTAAGTGTTAAGGGTTTAGTTTTTTTTTTTATTTCCTTTTCATGGGGGAAATGATGTTTGTATATCCAGATGCTGAAAGCAGTTTTTTTTTTTTTTTTTTTTTTTTTTGAGTTTGCAAAAATCTAAAACAAAATGCCAATATTTGTTTGAATTGAGAATTCAATTTATGACATATAGACCTAGAATTTTGCTGATGATGCTTAATGTATTTTGTGATAGTTTTTATCCAATACTTGGAAAAAATTTGCTTGGGGCAGACCTAAGGGGGGGGGGGGATTATTCAAATCAAGCAGAATAATATGCTAGGATTTAGATTTTTAGTTGAATTAATCACTTCATGTTCACTTAGATAATCTTGGGATTTAGTAGAAAAATGTATGTTTCCTTGTTAAAATGTTGAAACACTTAGAGGCAACCTCTTTGGCATATCACTTTAATTGTTTGTGATTGTTTTATTATCTAGGGCTTTCAACTAACTTCATTTGTACTTCATTTATTTTTTTGTTTGCTTGGGAGAGACTTAAGGGGTGGACAGGACATCGCCAATATCTTTAGATCTGAATACATTAGGAATATGTGATGAAGTGTTAGATTTCTATTTTTTTTTTTTTTTTTGTGTGTGTATGAATTAAGTGTTTTCTTTATGTGATGACTCATATGTCATGGATAGTTAGATAATGTTGGGATTCCGATGAAGCCATTATTTACATTATGTATATATGTTCTGATAGATGGAACATTCGCAAATTGAATCATCCAATGGACCTACGACCCATATTTACTGTTTATGTGGGAACAAAGCTATTCTAAAACAATCACGAACAAAATTTAATCCATGGAGATGGTTTTGGTCTTGCCCTGAAAGAAAGGTAATCATTGGTTAATTTTTTAATTGGTAATTAATTGTTTGATTTCATTTGTTAATCATTGTTTCTTTTTTTATTATATTGTTATTAGTCGAAGAATGATGTCAACGGTTGTAACTTCTTTCAATGGCAAGATGAGAGTTTGGGTAGCATGAATATGATGGTTCATAGCATTGAACAACAATGTGCACCAATAGAGGAAAACTCTAAAGTGTTGGCGAGACTGCAAGCTATGGAGGAGAGAATTTCTAAGGTTGAAGCATTACAAGAATGTGTGAAAGAAATGGAGGAGAGAATTTGTAGAGTTGAAGCACTACATGAACGTGTGGAAGAAAGATTGACCATGTTAGGGCATCAAAATCATCAATCTTTCTTGACTATCTTTTTTTTTATCGTGTTCATGTTGATCGGGTTATTTGTAGGCTCAATGTTAAATGGAGTTTGAAAAACGGGTTTCAATAATTGTAACTTGTTTCCTTTTTTGGATATGTAGCATATGGATATGTTTGAAATGAAGGTTGGAACTCTGTTGATGATATAATGAATTCAGAGTGGTTGATTTATTTATCCTCCTCTTTTGATTTACTATTTTATATTTGTGGATGCGCAAATTGAAAATATAGCTGCATATTTTACTTTGTAGTTGTGTTATCATGGAAACTGCTTATATTCAAACAATGCATTATTGTTTGTCCTTCCGCATTGTTCTACTTTTGACTTAGTCCCTTTGTTGCATTATTGATCAATGGTTTACTCTGTTTAAATGATACACTGTTGTAGTAGTGTCAATTAGACTTCTCTAAAAGAAGGTGATGTAGTGTGGGACACTGTATTTGGTGTTTGTTGTCTATTAATCCCATGGTCCTTTAACTTTTTCCTATCAATGGACACACAACATTTTTGCTATGTCTCATGTATTTCTTGATCTGGATGCCATTGTTAGCACCAATACATTATCAATTTTGGTGTTAGTAAAAGTCCCTGACAAGTATTGTTGGAGGGTCATGAATAAGTTCTTGTGTAGCATTGCTTAGACTTCTCTTTGCCCCTTTATCCATAGCATTGTTAATGAGGTTCAGTTCTTGTAATAACCACAGAAATGCCTGTTTCAAGAAATGCAAGAAAGGAAACAAGTTACAATTATTACGAGCAATGTAACTGCAAAAAAAAAAAAAAATGTAATTTTTCACTTCTATTATAATTAAGTTCATATAATTCATTTAAGTGTGTATCTTATTTTCATGAAAATATATGCCTTGTTACATTAAAATTACATCTTCAAAAAAAATGAAACAATTGTTCCTAATCTCACTACTAGAACCAAAAAGCCAAAGTCAACCTCAAATGCCATAAAATTGAATTTTTTGGGGAAAAGATACTACAAACTGAATCTTGCAACTGATATTTCTCTACATTTTTTGTTCAAGGAACTCCAAAATTGGTTTAATATTTTTGTAATCTGCTCATATGAGATGTTCATCTCTCTCACTCGAGCATCAATATTCATAAGCAACTTATAATGAAATTTATAAGCTATCTGTAGTTTATGCATTCCAACTTATCAAGCTGCATTGATTCAATTCAAAAGGCAACATAAGATTTTTCAGTGCATCAAGAGAAAATTGTGAAACTACAACTCAAAGTCTCAAGGTGACACTACATTAGAGAGAAAAACTATATCACCCGTGATGTCTAAAAATAAATTTTGCTATGGATTTCAAAGAACCACAGAAATGCCTGTTTCAAGAAAAGCATGAAACTCAAGAATTCATCTAATCATGTCAAACCATAAAAAATTAAACATCTCAATTGTAATCAGTTTCTATGCACTTAAATATCTAGATTGTTTTACCTAACAAATTTGCATCAATTGGTAGTATGTGATGATGCTAACATTCATTGTGATCTCCCCAACTTCTTTCACTGCTTGATACCTCTTCAAATTGACTGCAATAAACATCATCCATCCTCCAAATCCACAATAAACCAATAAAACAAACAGAGGCCCCTCCAACAACACAAAGCACAAATTACCTATGCCATCACAACAAGCACAAGAACAGGGTTGAATATAAAAAGTAATCAGATTTATAATTTTTCGCAGATCAAACAAAAAAAAACCCATTTAAATATATAATACATAACTATGTTCTACAGGCATCAATAAACCTAACAAGTTAATTTGGTTGGAATTGCTTGGCTTAGCTGTCAGCACCAATACATCTCTAAGCCTGAAACAAAAAAAACCAAACCTCCTTAAACATCCTGAAACAACCAAACCCTTCTTTACTCAAATGTCAGCACCAATACATCTCTAAGCCTTCTCAAACATTGACCTGGAAATAAAACAATAACCAAAATATTACAGATACAGCAAAATCAATATAACTAAAAAAAACAATGTAATTGTAACCATAATTACCAAGTTTCAATTAATGGTTGAAGCTTGAGTTTCATTAAATGCTATTGGATCATCTTGGGTGTTCTGTGATAACCTGAGACATTCATAAACTCTTATATATTATTAACAAAAAGAGTTGACATAATTTAACATTGGAAAAATAGATTATAAGCTTACATTTCTTTCAATTTGGGACAAGTACGTGCATTGTCTTTTTCTTTTTTACCACATACACTGCAAGTTCTCCTCTTATCCATCTCTTCCATTGCTATTTCTTTTCCCCCCTTCAATCTTTTTCCACTGCCTTTGGTTTTTGAAATATTTGGGGGATGAACATTCACAATTGAAGGGACTGATGTGCTTCTAGATTGTGGTGGATTATTACTGCCACTTGCACTGTAGGAGGCCTTGATTTTCTGCAAATCAGCCAACATATCTTTCGCTGCATTGCACACTTCAATAGGAGCATCATTCAAGCATTCTGCAAAGCCACGCAAGATCTCAATATTTTTTCTACCATTCGATTTGCTTGATGTTCTATGTGCTGCAAGCTCCACTCCATCATCATCATATACAGCCCTTTCTTTGGCTGTGATAGTCCATCTTTCGAGAATGAGGGTTTCAGGCAAACAATCAATAAAGTTGTTTCTCAAAACAACAATAATATGAGAACATGGAATGCCTTCATTCTCAAACTTCTTACATGAGCAGATGAGTTATTGTTTTGATGGATTAAATGAAACTTCATGAAAATGATTGGCTGAATCCCCTAACCTTTTAACAATATGAAGTTGCACATCTTCATCAAGTTTCATCGATCCATACTGCATAGAAGAAATAACTTCTTTTTGGAACATGTAAAAGATCTTGTGGGTATATCTTTTGGCCATTTGCAACTCAATGGCATAATTAGTGGCAATCTGTGGGGCTTTATCAAATGTCCCATGATCAGCCACCAATTCATTGTGCCTTTGATGTTCCAAGGCCCTTTCGAACAGGTGAATGAACTCAATGAGACTATGATTTTTGTTGAAGTATTTGTCAAACATAGAATTTTGAGCTTCACTTCATTGACTACTCTTCATCCCCGCCATGAATATGTGCTTAAAGTACACTGGAATCCACTTTTCACGGATTTGATACATTGTTGCCAACCATTCATTCTGCTCTAACTGAAACTTTCTAATTAAACCCCTCCACTTTTCTTCGAATTCATCTACAGTTTCTGAGCCATATACGCATGCTTTGAAAGGCTCTAAAAAATCACTTCGATGAGCAATCAGGCTAACTTTCTCTGACAACTTCTTCATTATGTGCCAAATGCAAAATCTGTGACAGGCATGAGGGAACAAATGTGCAACGGCAGCCCCTATAGCTGGATCTTGATCTGTGATGAATGCTTTCGGTGGATTATTTCCCATTGCTTCCAACCACTTCTCAAAAAGCCACATAAATGAATCAATCTTTTCATCTTTCAACAAGCCACAACCAAAATTAATGGATTGGAAATGATGATTCACTCCAGTGAAGGGTGCACAAATTAGAGAATATTTGTTTGTGCTATAAGTTGTATCAAACACAACAACATCCCCAAAATGAGCATATGCCTTTCGTGCACCCCCATCGGCCCAAAAGCAATGTGTTAACCTGTTCTCTTCATCCACTTCATACGCAAAATAATAAGACGGATTCATTTCAGCTTTTTCTTTGAAGTGGTTTATAAATAATTCTGCATCATAGTCTTTCAACTCATTTCGGGTTTTCCCTATGTAGTTTCGAACATCTCTCTCCGTACATCCAACCTCCTCATACCCTCCTGAATCAATGCCCATAACAGAAATAGTTTGTGCAGTGCTGACATTTGCCCCTCTAAATGTGTCAATCAAGGATTTTTGAGCTGCTGTTACTTCTCTATGTGATCTCAAAAGGTGTGTTTTTCAGGGAGTACACAAAACGTGAGCATGACCTTCAACAAAATTGTTCACCTTCCATTTCTCACCATCTTTCATTAAGCTTAATTTAGCCTTGCATCCTATTCTTGTATGTCCTCGGATCTGTTTTGTATTTGAAGGAGCTTTAAAACCTTGTTTAGAGCAAACAAAATCTCTCAAATAGAGTTCTTTTGCACCATCAACATTTCGGTATTTTGTGGATGATTTTCGAATACAAAAACCAGAAATTTTACCATAATTGACATAAAACTTTTCTGCTTCTTCTTGAGAATCGAAAAACATTCCAATGACTGGTTTACATTGTTCATCTACGTCTGGAATCCAAAAACCTCTATCATCACCACATAAAGATCCCAAATTCTCAACATTTTCATCATCATGTGTACCGTCAACTCTACTAAACATTTTAACTGTAACATGACAACAAACAAAACCATAATTATCTAAATATCCATGCCATATGGGTCATCTACCCTATAAAACAAAAAAAACCAACAGAAATCAAACAAGTCATCACATATTTGTAATGCAAAATAATACTCTAAAGCAATTGGAGATGTCAAGTTTGAGGCTCAATGTTGGAAAGACTTTTGCAAACTGAAGGATAAAAAAAAAAGATTTGATGGTTTGTATATATAAACACCATTTCCCCCATGAAAAGAAACAGAAAAGAATTGAAAACCCTTAATACTTAAAGATTTACAAACCCTAAAAAAATCATAAAAAAAAATATGAAAGCCCTAGATAATAAAACAATCACAAACAATTAAAGTGATATGCCAAAGAGGTTGCCTCTAAGTGTTTCAACATTTTAACAAGGAAACATACATTTTTCTACTAAATCCCAAGATTATCTAAGTGAACATGAAGTGATTAATTCAACTAAAAATCTAAATCCTAGCATATTATTCTGCTTGATTTGAATAATCCCCCCCCCCCTTAGGTCTGTCCCAAGCAAATTTTTTTCAAGTATTGGATAAAAACTATCACAAAATACATTAAGCATCATCAGCAAAATTCTAAGTCTATATGTCATAAATTGAATTCTCAATTCAAACAAATACTGGCATTTTTTTTTAGATTTTTGCAAACTCAATAAAAAAAAAAAAAAAAAAAAAAACATTCTGCTTTCAGTATCTGGATATACAAACATCATTTCCCCCTTGAAAAGGAAATAAAAAAAAAATAAACCCTTAACACTTACATATTTACAAACCCTAAAAAAATTCACAAAAAAATTATGAAAACCCTAGCTAATCAAACAAAATGACAAATGAAACAAAAAAATTCCTAAATAATCAGAACATGGAAAATAAATACTTACAATGGATGTTGAGGATGCTAGGGCGTGGACGATGTTGGGACGGGGACGATGCAGGGGCACGGGGTGCCGAACGCAGGGGGACCGCGTGAGGAGGAGAGTCACGAACGTCAACGTGAGGAGGGTAGTCGCCGACGCCAACGTTAGGCCATCCGATTTGGGGATGAAAAAAAAAATCGAGAGAGAGAGAGAGAGGGAACCAGAGAGGGTTTGTAAACAAAAAAATTTGTAGATGGAGAGAGAAGGAACCAAAGAGAGTCGGAGGGGATTATTTGAGGGAGGGTATAATGGGTATAATTGGTTTTATTATTTTTTTATTCGGTCAATAGTTGACGAGGATGCTAAGTGTTAATTGGTTTTGATGTTTGTTTCGAAACAGCCGTTCATTTGGTGGAAATTAAAATCGGACGGACGAGGACGCGTCGCGCACGATGTCCGTCTCGCTCACGTCGCTCACGATATCACGTCCCATATATATATATATATATATATATATATATATATATATATTAAAATGAATGAAAATCCTAGAATTTAAATTATAAAAAAATAAAAAATTAAACACACCTTTTCTTGCACCTGCATGTGGTTGCCAACACCTTCAAAGTCTCCAAATTTTTTCCAAAAATCTGCCAATTTATGGAAGGGACCATTGCCAGGTCAAGAAGGCCACGATGGGAGTTCTGGCCAACCGGGATAGGAGGCTCGCCAGGCGGACCCTCAGGGCCTCGCCAGCCCTCCGGGCCAGGCAGACCCCAAGGGACATCCGAGTCCCGCATCATAGCATGCATGCTAGCAAACAGAGAAAAGGATTAGTTAAAAAACAACACACAGGAAGGCATGATTGTATCACACACAAATATACTTACATTAGTTACAGACATACATGATACAGATTCATTGTTTTATAAAGCAGAAAGCATTCCGTGTAATAAGAAACTGTTGTCCATAATTAGATATTGTACGCTCTATCGAATATTGATGTTTGTGAATAAGTTCATGATTGTGTGGCAAATAAGAAAAACAAGATATACACTTGGAACTTCTTCTAGAGATTTGTAGGGCATTAGATGAAAAATTTTAAGTTCATATTTAAGAAAATATATATCAGAATCCACATGGTGCAGAGTGGCTAAATGAAACTCAATACCTTGATCAGAAAGCTCATTAACATTTAAAAACAAACTAGTACAGAATGCAAAAAGTGGCTTTTACCATAAAATCCACAATTCAATTGATCCAAATATATTTTTAAATAAAAAAAGTACCTATACTGATGAATGTGACAATACCTCTCAGTGATATGACTTGCATTTTCAAGGAACTACTCCATCAACGTAGAGTTGGGTGTCCAAAGAAAAGGGTCGTTCATAAATACCTGAAGTGTGATAAGCACACGTTAGACTATCTAAAATGCTAAGTAATCATTACATTCTTGAAGTGTTATATATGTGTCACTTTTAACCTGCTGGTAACCGTTGGAGCGTTCTGGCAGTTTTTCGTTTTTTTTCGGTTTTCGATCGATACCGCTTATTTCTGGACTGTTAGCTATCATCCTGAGTTAGAGGACTCCGATTGGAAATCTAACTGCATATTTGGTGTCCTGGTGCCATTTTAGGCCTCTCACGAAAATTTCATCGAATTCCTGTAACGTTCCCGAAATTTCGCAGTTCCGGGGCATATCTGGGTTTTTAAGTCGCACACTATATAAAGGTGGGATCTAATTTCGAAATCACTATTCATCATCCCTACCAACTTGATTTTCTCTCTCCCCTCTCTCCTTTTCTCACTTTTGAGCCCCCTCAGACCCCTCAAACCCAAAAACCTAAAGCATAGGAAGTGTAGATCGGGTCCCGATCTACACCCCGGTGCTTTCAAATCCAAATTCCGGTGAGTTTTGCCTCTCATCCCCCCCTCTCTTCTCCTCTGTTTTGGGCCATTTCGGAGGTGGGAGTAGATCCGAGCGTTGGAAGCCCTTTGGGAGAGGTTTCGGTGCGCGGAGAGCAACCGGACTTCCCTTCTTCCCTCGGTAAGCCACTTTTCCTCTCTTTTCTTGCATAGATGTATGCTAGGAGGGTGGATTTGGGGTTGGGTGGTGGTCAGCGGCGGTGGGTGGCCGTCGGAGGGCTGTGGGAGGTGGTCGGAGTCCTTGGGGTGGTCGGAGGTGGGTGGTAGAGGAGCTCGGGCTGGCAGGCTGGCAGTCCCGGGCAGCAGGCAGCAGCACAGGCAGCACAGGCGCAGCAGCTGGAAGGGGCGCGCGCGCGTGCGCGTGGGCGTGCGCGCGGGCGTGCGCACGGGTGGCGCTGGGCGCTGGGTGCTGGGCGCTGGGCGGGTGGCGCTGGGCGCTGGGTGCTGGGCGCTGGGCGGGTGGCGCTGGGCGCTGGGTGCTGGGCACTGGGCGCTGGCGGGCGCAGTCGCGCGCGCAGTCGCGCGCGGGTGCGTGCGCGCGGGTGCTGGCGCGAGCGGGGGTGTGCGCGGGTGCGCGCGAGCGTGCGCGCGCGCGGGCTGGGCACCTGGGCACTGTGCCTGGGTGCTGGGCAGGGCGCCTGGGCGCGGTGCTGGGGACCAGTGCGCGCGGTGTTGGGGGCCAGTGCGCGCGGGTGCTGGGGCGTGCGTGCAGTGCGCGCGGGGGCGCGCTGGGCTGGACGCGCTGGCGCGCGCGAGCGTGCGCGTGCGTGCGGCAGTGCGTCGGGGCGCGCGGGCTGAGGCGCGGCGGCGCACCCGAGGGGTCGGGTGGCCGTGCGGGTGGTAGCCGGAGTGCTCGGGCTAGCGTGCGTGCGGGTCGTATGCACGTTTGCTCGAATGTTAGGTGTTTAGTTGTGTGTTTTGTATGTTTGGGTATTTTTTTGAGTATTCATGTATTGTTCTCACCATATTGAATGTCTGTCTTGCAGATCTGGACGGACGGTCGCGCGACGACCCAGATACCGATGAGTGGGACAATCCAACCCAGTAGAGAGGGGTCATACGCATTTGGGCGTATACCGACCTCTCCTGGGGTGCCATGGATAAATATTAACCTGCAGTAATATGTAATCCATGCTTGTATGATTTAAATGTAGAATGCATGCTACCCTAGTCTTTGTATGTTAGGGACTTGCACCCTTAGGATAGGTGTAAGAGCCATGCACCATGCCCCCTGTTTTCATGCTAGGAAACCTCGGCCTATGCATGCGTCCTACTAGTTTATTTATTAAATTAAATGCTAGTGTATGTTAGATCGCATGCCTTAGTGAATATTATAGGGGAGGGGCCTTGCGAGGACAGCGGTGAGACCCGGGTTAGGGTACTCCGTGTTCCTTGTTTGGTTGTCGGGGTATCCTATAACGGGAACTCACGCCGCCCTCCCGAGTTCTTTCCCCCAATGATATTACAACCTTGCTTTTATTATACTTATTTCCCCGCATCTTGGATATGCGCCCTGGAGGAACTCTGAAGAGTTCATGACATTAGAGTTGTAGAGATGTGTTGTCGGCGGATCCGAGTGGATCATATGCGTATGGATGGGCTGTTCTGTCCCCCTCGTTGGATCCGGTAGAGGCTGCCCCAGCGTTAGAAAGGCCGTCCCTTCCAAGGGTTCCCATCAGTGGGCGCCTCCTGATTTGGTTTCGGACTGAGCCGAAGTTGTGGGTGAAAACCAAGCGGCCTACGGAGTGGAGGAGAGACTATCGGTGGACCAAGGGTGACCAACAGCCTAGTCAGTCCCAAAATCCTATGTCACCTTTGGAAAGGTGAGGGTGAGGGTGTAGTGGGTTGTCGATGAGCGACCCGCTGGTTGTGTTTATGGATGATTGTCAGTCCCAATATCCTGAGTCCCCTGTTGAGGGGTAAGGGTGAGGGTATGATCTGGGTTATGGAAATAGTGGTTTAAGATGGATTATTGATTATGTTGTTCCTGCCCTTTGGAGGCGGGATGAATAGTTGGATTAATATGTTGTGGTCAATATTGTCTGTGATGCATGGGTTGTGCCGTTCACTGAGCGTGTGGCTCACCCCTCGCATATGTTTTTCCCCAGTGGTCACTGAGCCTGAGCTAGAGCCGGAGCAGCAGTTGGAGCTTTCCGAGGGATTCCTTCAGTAGCGGAGCAGCGCCACGTTCCGCGAGTATCAGAGGTTATCAGCATCCCTTCTTGACTGTATGTATTTGATTTCCGTGCTTGGCACATGTATGTATATGTTCAGTTGTATTTGGGTGCATTGGCTCTCACAGGACAGATGATTGAGTATCGAGTCTGTAGAATGTTATTCACAGACTCAGTCTTTTGCTTCCGCATTTGGTGTATATATCATGTCAGCCCTTTTGTTGCATGTGTGTCATTCTAGTTGTTTGTGTATGATATATTATTGACCTCCTGTGTAGATTCTGATATTATATATACACTTGCCGCGTCCCGGGGACGGCCGCCCTGGGGCGTGACATGAAGTTTAGAACAACTCACATCTTTACATTCTTGAAGTTTCCATAGTGCACCATCAAAGTCAAAAGTAACATACACGCATTCCAGAAACTCGGTTATAGGATTCTTGTAAGTAAATTCCTCTTTCCGAATTACTTTAATCAATCTGAGCATATTATTGCCCATTGGGTAGACAATCACAGTGGTTGCAACATAACGTAGAAGGTACTGGGCATTTTTTTCAATGGCATTCAAGTACCTGGACAAATCTCATACGATAACATTAAATATAATTTAGAGCTTGCAAACATGCACAATTGGGGCAAAATGAACAATAAAAAACCTTTAAATGAATAAACTGAAAGACAAGGCAAATGTGTTACAGAAAATCTGCTTTAGAAAAATGATGGTCGTAGATATAATATATGTGTGAGTTAACAACCTCTCCATTTATTATATAAC
This sequence comes from Acorus gramineus, assembly GCA_030737835.1. Lineage (NCBI taxonomy): Eukaryota > Viridiplantae > Streptophyta > Magnoliopsida > Acorales > Acoraceae > Acorus > Acorus gramineus. The sequence continues at coordinate 139,105 of JAUJYN010000081.1, read as the reverse complement.
GTGAAGAAAATAAAAGAAATAAAAGATAAGACCTAAGCGAAAGGAAAAGTGACCATGTTGAGAGAACAAACATGTCCTGAAAGTAAATATTAACGATGTCCTCTCTACTATCTTCATGGCTGAAAAAGATGAAAAGGCTGTAGTGCATCAGCCATACTCTATTCTGAGAAGAGAAATTCTGCATGCAGATAATGCAAAATTTAGGAGACACCAAAAAATCCATTTTTCACCATATGTACAAAAAGAGATGAAATATAACCTCGGATTCAATTATCTCATTCAGACTCTTAAGATCATCATGAGCTGCACCCCAATCACAACGCAGTATCTGAGCTGCAAGTTTTCTCCATAAGGCACGTAGGCTTTTCTTGTTGTTAGTGCACAATGCTTGGTAATGCCCTAAATATTTAACAGCAGCATCATAGTTTCCAAATTTAAGAGGAGATAGCTATTGTAAATACTCCAATTGTTTTTCTTTTTTTTTAAGTGCAATTAGGAAAATTAAAAGTCATTAATCTTGCTTTTTTAAATTTCAATGATGAATTAATAAGTTTTAAAATATTTAAAAACCCCAACCAATTAAAATTAGAAAGACCTTTTTCAAATATTTTTTGAAAAGTTATCTAAAAAACATTTTTTTGGTAATTTATTCTTTTTAGCATTGATTTTACACATCTTAAAAAATCGATCGGTTCATCTAACCCGATACAGTTTTCTAAACCTGACGATGAAACGGCAGTTGAATGATTTTTCAATCCTAAGCCGGTTTTTCAAATAGATTGGTTTAGTGGGTAAACCGAACAGGAATATAGGTCAGTCACGGTCAACCCAGTTGAGCCAGCTCAATCAAGTTTTTAAAACACAACATACACTAATATTTTAAAAACCGAACCGTTCAATGAACTAGAAAAATCACCAAGTCAAGTGACCAGGTCAAGGGTTACTGATTCAACCGTCGAGTTAACTGAATTTGAACCGTAACACAATATAATATTGGGAAAAATCCATACAACCCCTGAAATCTGATTTAAATCCATATAACCCCATGACTTTTCTTATAATCCATATAACCCCCTGAAAACACCTAATAAATCCAAATAATCCCTTGAATAAAATTTTTGTTAATAGATGATGATTATTTTGTGAACATTTTATTTAGTTAGCCCTAACTGAAAACACAATACACTAAAAAACCACTACAATGTGTTAAAATGTTTGCATTTTTAACACACTGTGAGGGGTTGTTATTATACTATATTTTTAACTAGGGTTAACCAAACAAAATATTTACAGAATAATCTTAATCTGTCAACAAAAATTTAAGTCAGGGGGTCTATTCAAATTTACTTATGTGTTTTCACAAGATTATATGGACTTTAAAAAAAGTCAAGGGGTTATATGGATATTGAAAAATTTACATAAGTTATATAGATTTTTCGCTAAAAAATAATGGTATTGTTATATTTAATAATTTACGGTCCATAACATATCTTGTTATCCCATCCACTCATTTTAGATTTTTTTTATTTTTTTTACAAATAACATCATTCAATTAATCAAAATATATATATTGCTTTTTATAAAAATAAATAGTGATTAAAAAAAAAAAACATGTGCACTCTGCCTTTCGATTAAAAAATTGATTGAGGTTGTATTTGAATATGCAATTGAAATAGTGAGATTCTTAAAATTTTATATTTTAAGCTCAATTTTTTAAAAATAATTGTTTGTTAGTTTTTTCAATTGTTAAATTTATTTATTTTAAAAAATAAAATAATAATTTAAAAAGTTACACACTGAAAATATAATTGAATTTACGTAGCTTACGGAGATTGAGCATAACATTTTTTTTTTTTTTTTCTTAAGAAAATCTGGAATTAAATTTTCTATATTATTTTCACTGAGGTCCACCTAGGGATCTCCAGTTAAAATTTTCTACTCTCTCGTCTTCTTTACTTCTCGATCTCGTCCTCCTCGTCGTCGTCCTCTCTCTCTCTCTCTCAAACTGCCTCTCTCGCTGGGCCGTGAAAGTGGAGAGGCTGAAAGGGGAGACAGAGAAGGAGATCCGCGAAGGGGTTGTCCAGGAGGGACTCGTGAAGGTCCGCCTGAGGTAATGCTTCGAATTACATCTTCCTGGTCGATCGTGGGACTGATCGATTCAAAAGTGAGCTCTTGTTTTTCAGATCCTCCGTTCATTCGTTTGGTTCTTTGGATCTTTGTTGGATTCGATCGGGCTTTTTTTTATATTTTAAAATCTCTATGAACTCTGATTGATTCACTGTGTTTGCTTCTTTGTTTTAGATCTCTTCAATCGTTTTTTATGGACACGATTTTAGTTGAAAATGCGAGGGGGATTCTCTTTGAGATCGTGATTTGAACCACTACCATCAATTTCTGGGGAAAAAAATTAACAAGCAAAACATCCTCGATCATTTCTATAGTTTTTTTTTTTTCCTTTCTGTTGAACAATTACAAGATTAAGCCTTTACAGCATCAGATCCTCTGAATTTGTGGAAATTGGAGCATTTTTTTGTTGATTTGACTAGCAAATCATAGGTTCAATCCTGCTAAATCTGTAAGTTGTTGGCTTGGGCAATTCTTTGGAAAAAAAAAAAAATACTTTCCATTTTTTTATTTAACTACACAAGTGATATTTATTTTTTGGCATTGTGAATTTGTGAAAATTATGCTGCTTTGTCGGTTTGCCCCCTTCATTTTGGTCAGCCACCCAGCTCCTTTGGAAAAATTGTCTCTGCTTGCACATTTTTTTAATGGATTGGGATGAGTAACTAAATCGAACCATTGTTGTACAGACCTTGTTTTACCATTTTATGCGATAAACATGTATACTACTAAAATTGGTGCAAGTTCATGAAGCCTGGTGTACCAAAATTTTTATTTATAATATCGGCATTCTTTAAGTTACATATTATATTGATTAAGAAGGTCATCTTCTGGATTTAAAGAGTTTAATGAACAACTTGCCCTATTCTTTTACACGCTGGGTTATGGTGCATGAAATAATGTATTGGCAGAAATATTTAATCTCTCTGGTGAGATTATTAGTGGACACTTGCTCTGTGGTTGAGGAAGGATTACATATAAATTTCTCATGCATCTGGAAATGTCAATTCTACGTATTAAAAACAAAGACTATTCTACTGATATATCAAGGTATCCTTGCAAAATATTTTAAAATACATGATTTCTACACTGTTATATTCCTTGATTCAGTTGATTGAAAACCAGTAATTGATTTAGACAACTGTGTAATATTGAAAATGTCATTGGTTTAATTAATGGAATCCTGATTAAAGCCATTGTCAGGAAGTCAAAACTATATCTCAGAGAATGTTTTGGTAGAGTTTTCGTGTGACCTTCATTTCTTTATGTGGCTGATGATCGGGGGGGAGGGGGGGGGGGGGGGGGGGTGCTCAATGGCTGATATAAAGATTCTTTGTTAGGAGTTACGATTTTACGATTTTACAAGTATTATTGGTATTGGGTAGCTGTTGATCGGGTGATCGAGCACTTCATGTCCCATGAGCCCCTTATTATTAATTCATTGTGTAGCTGACAGGTTTTTGATACTAAATTTGATGGTCTAATCTTGTTCACTAAGATAGTCTAGGGGTCACATTTGGTATTAGATCATGTCTGCCATGTGGTGGGTTGGGTCGATCACTGGGAGACATATGGCTCATTGGAGGGTGGTGTCCGATGTGGTCCATTAAGGATGTGGTAGTCTGGGCTAGCCAAGAACTCAATAGATCTATGTGGGTGATGATGTGAGTGCTTGCATCATGCTTTAGTCGCACATTGTCTGGCGGAAGTGAATAGTCAGTGGTTTATGTAAACACAACTGTAATATACCTAAAACATGGTTTATATTTGAAACCGATGATAGGTAATCTGGACAATATATTGTTGTAATCCTGGAGCATTACAAGATCATCAGAATGTAACATAATTGCTAGACAATATATTGCAGAGCATAGAAGTGGCTATGATTTACACTTGCAAACATGTTTGTTTTTTTTTTTTTTTGAGGAACATATTGGAGCAATCTTATTAAAGAAAGATGCCTCGAACAAAGGAGACAAGGGATCTCCGTACATCAAATTAAAAGTAAAGAGCAAGAAAGAAGATAAAATTCATTGGAAGGAACATATAGGAGCAATCTTATTAAAGAAAGATGCCCCAAACAAAGGAGACGAGGGATCTCCGCGGAACATTATCTCGTCTCTTTTGTTCGGGGCCACTTCCACAGAACTCCGTGGAACATTATCTCCCAAACCATGATCTCTCATAATGGTCGAATGAGGGTCCACGCCAAAATCAAATTAACACAATCACAGAGGTTTGAAGAAATTGCAAACATTTTTCTGCCCTCTTCTTTTTCATTCATCCTATCCTTCCCACCTCTGCACTGGTGAGTTTAGGCTCCCATTGAAATTGCAGGCCTCTCCAGTCCTTCATAGACTTGCTTAGAAAGATCACAGGATAAACAAATGGACCAGGCGTCTCTATCTGCATTACTGCACCTGGTGTCCATTATCCTTTTGGACTCTGGTTAGAAGTTTCTCTTGATGTAAAAGCCACATTAAATCTTGGGCTTTGAGAGGAACTTTGGGGCACCAAATCTTATTGTGTTTCGATGTTGTGACATTAACAAGTGGCAGTTCCTGCTCAACCAACCATAAAAAGATTCACATAAAACCTCTCCTTTAGATATCTAAGTCCCAATCTTCCATTCCCCTGTGAATTTTGACATTATGGAATTTTACAGCTGCTCTTGAAGATAAAACCTCCAAATCAGAGAGGGCAGTACATGAGTACTAGTTAGCCTTACCTCCTCCAGAGACATGTAAGCCATACCGATTACATGTCTGTTAGCTGTCACTCTGTAGAGTGCAGTTAAACACACTGTCAGAAAATGAACATCCATCTATTCCTCCATATCCTCTCGTAAGAATTACTACCTACCTGGCATTTTTCTTATTATTACATTTAAAAAGAAAAACTTATGATGCATACCTAGATTTATTTGATTCTTTCTGATCGGTTAAGATGTAGTTTTTGGGCTATCTGTTAGTTTGTGAAGTCTGTGTTTTCTTTTGTTTCTTGAGTTGTTTTGATTTGATGAATTTGTTTTTGGTGGATGATGCTTGATTGGATTGTTGTAAGCTGGAAACCATTTGAAATTTGATTGGATTAATTATCCTTTCTGATGAGATATTATTTCTCTTGAATTTGTTGAATTTCTTTCTTTGGCTATGTGGCTGAGTCAAATTCAGAAGGATCGAGAATAGTATCAGATATACCTATTTGATTAGGAAAAAAATGTGAAATCGTTGTGGTAGGTGTTTTTTCTATTTATTTGATAGGTTTTCTTGAGGATCTTGTCATTCATTAATATTTAGAAAACCTAATTATCATCCCAGCATGTATATATATACTCTTTTGATGATGGGTTACTAAATGACACAGGATTAATGGAAAAGGATTTGACATAGTTCTTTGTAAATTCTTCTGCCATAGCAATTTTGCGGTGCATAATGATTGTATTGTCTTGAATTGTCACATTTGACTCCTTATTCACCAATGTGGTCAGTAGTGTTAAGTATTTGTATGTCTTCAAAACATAAAAAATAAAAAGAAAAGAAAAATGATAAGTATAGAGAAAAAAAAGAGTTAATAAACAGATTGAGGATTGATTGTGTAATGATCATTGATTTTTAAGTCTCATTGACCAGATGAGGTGTCTTCTTAAATATTTCCATCTGGAATGCTAACAAACAAATTGACTGATTACATCATGATCATTGCCCTTGTCATTGTTCTATGGGATGATTTGATGCTGGTTATGTGAATAGGGACAAATGCCACTTTGGATATATGGAGGTATGGATCTGAATCTAAAGGTTCGTAGTGCAACTAAAACAAAATTTAGTATGCTATTTGGTGCATATGGTAGAAAAGAGGCTCTATCAAATTTTGACTGATAGAAAATTGCCTAAGGATTCTGAACTCAACATGTAGAGATGAGTTGATTGTGCATCAATCATTAGAAGATGTTGGATGAACAAGGTCAGGTGGCATCATTATCATTTTTATTATCTGATTAGATATAATATCTAACTCACTTTTTCCTGCTTAATTGTGATACTACCTGGTTGATAAAGCAAAATTTATCCACCCTGTTTACTGCCATGTCAGCAAAGTTGATCATGCTTTCAGGAAACTGAATCACATTCATTTCCAATATTTTTTAAGATGTAGAACGGACAAAAGTAAAATATGTTTGTTCATAACTAGCATTTGGGCTACCCAATTAGTATATGTTGTATCTGGGTGTTATAATATGTATCTCATTTATCTTCAGATGGCTAATATATTAATATTCATGTCATGCAAAAATAGTATCACTTTCTATGGCAATTGTGTTTGATAACTAAATTTGTGACTGTGACCTTGCACATACATGTAGGGGTTTGTTGGTAATATATACATTGATTCAATCTATTTGAAAGTTTCTAATCCATGCCTTTTGGAATTGATCTGTGATGCTGCACCTGGATTTATTGGTTATCTTGCGATATGGCATTTGCTTTTTACTTTTATAAATGATAGGCTGCTGATTATTTCAGAAAGCACTTTGTTCAAGTTGTATTATTGTATACAACAAAGGGAGAGCAATTATGTCTATTTTAGAGTGTGAGAATTTAGAATTCAGATGATGAGTGGGCAATTATGCCTAGCTTAGGCTGTGGGAGTCTAGAATAAATATGCCAGTAATTAGTAATAATATGTTTGGCAATATTGATTTTTTTTTTTTTTTGTATTTTTCTTTGCAGGTCATTCAAAGGGTTAACTGGGTTATTAAGCTTGTTATGAGAATCCCATGAAGCTGATTCCTATGCCTTCTTCATGAGTAAATTGGTAATTGTGATCTTCTGAGAGGAGTACATAAAATTTTCATTTGTCTAGCTTGAAATAGAGCCCCTACTCCAACTGGGCACTAGTATTAAATTTGTCATTCCATTTGTGACATTTGGGAGCATCTAGTTGTTCATCATCACCATATTATATGGGTCGTATGAAACTGCAGTCTGGAATAAAGGCAATAGAAGAAGAGCCTCCTGATGAGATGGAGTCTAATACCAATCGAGCCGCTTTGGCTTGCATGGTTAATTCTGAAGTGGCTGCCGTCCTGGCAATTATGAGGAGAAATGTTAGATGGGGAGGCCGGTACATGGCTGGTGATGACCAGCTGGAGCACCCACTCATTCAATCATTGAAGGCATTGCGGAGGCAGATCTTCTCATGGGAGCAGCACCAATGGCATGCGATCAACCCCACTCTATACCTCCGACCTTTCTTGGATGTGATCCGCTCTGAAGAAACCACTGCTCCCATCACTGTTGTTGCACTTGCATCTGTCTACAAGATATTGTCACTTGACATGTTTGACCTGAGCACTGTGAATGTGGATGGAGCAATGCGGTCTGTAGTGGAGACGGTGACTAGCTGTCGTTTTGAGGTGTCTGACCCAGCATCCGAGGAGGCGGTGCTGATGAAGATACTCCAGGTGCTACTGGTGTGCATGAAGAGCAAGGTGTCTTCCGTGCTGAGCAACCAGCATGTGCTCACTATTGTCAACACGTGCTTCCGCATAGTTCACCAAGCCGGGACAAAAGGGGAGCTGCTGCAGAGGATCTCCCGTTACACAATGCAGGAACTCATCCAGTGCATATTCTCTCACCTGCCGAATGTTGTCGAAGAACACCAACCAGATCAACGTTTGGTCAATGGAGGTGGCCCTTCTGGGAAAGCAGAGGTATTAATATAGTTTTATCAATCTGTTGATGCTTCCAAATTATTTGCTTTTTTGAGCAGGAATCTTTTTTTGTGCAGCTGGGTGGGCTGGAAAAGGATCATGTACTTGGGGTCAATCAATTAGACAATGGAAATGGACTTGATGGCTTTTATGCAAAAACTTCAGATGATATCCCAGTAGGGACGGTTGTTAGTCTTAATGGGCCTATGGCATCCAGTGACTCTGACCTGACACTAGACCCGTACGGGATCCCTTGCATGGTGGAGATATTCCACTTCCTGTGCTCCCTCTTGAACGCAGCAGAGCACATTGAGATGGGCCCAAGGATGAATCAGATCACATATGATGAGGATGTCCCCTTGTTCGCGTTGGGGCTGATCAACTCCGTGATTGAGCTGGGTGGCTCGTCAATCAGTCGGCATCCGAAGCTGCTCTCCCTGGTGCAGGATGAGCTGTTTCGCAACCTCATGCAGTTCGGCCTGTCAATGAGCCCGCTGATCCTGTCAATGGTGTCCAACATAGTGTTGAATCTCTACCATCATCTCCTTGCGCAACTCAAGCTGCAGTTTGAGGCTTTCTTTACATGTGTCATATTAAGGCTGGCACAGAGCCGATATGGGGCCTCATACCAGCAGCAGGAGGTAGCAATGGAGGCTCTAGTTGATTTCTGCCGTCAGAAGGCATTCATGAAGGAGATGTACGCCAACTTTGACTGTGACATCACATGCAGCAACGTATTCGAGGAACTCACAAACCTCTTATCAAAAAGCGCATTCCCTGTGAAATGCCCTCTCTCCACCATGCATGTGCTCGCCCTTGAAGGACTGATTGCTGTCATCCAGGGTATGGCTGAGAGGGTTGGAAATTCCCCAACTCCCGTCTATGATAGGGCGGCTGTAAGGATCGAGGAGTACAGCCCATTCTGGATGGTGAAGTGTGAGAACTACTCTGACCCAGACCACTGGATCCAGTTTGTCCGTCGTAGGAAGTACATCAAGAGGCGGCTGATGATTGGAGCAGATCACTTCAACCGTGATCCGAAGAAGGGTTTGGAGTTTCTGCAGGGAATCCACCTCTTGCCTGAGAAGCTTGACCCTCAGAGTGTGGCATGTTTTTTCCGTTACACGGCAGGGCTGGACAAAAACCTGGTGGGAGACTTTTTGGGAAACCACGATGAGTTCTGCGTCCAGGTCCTTCATGAGTTTGCAAGGACCTTTGACTTCCAGGACATGAATCTGGACACTGCATTGAGGCTCTTCTTGGAGACATTTCGGCTTCCGGGGGAGTCGCAGAAGATACAGAGGGTCCTTGAAGCATTCTCGGAGAGGTACTACGAGCAGTCCACACAGATCCTCGCCAACAAAGATGCGGCGCTGCTCCTGTCATACTCGCTCATCATGCTCAACACAGACCAGCACAACGTGCAGGTCAAGAAGAAGATGACGGAGGAGGACTTCATTCGCAACAACCGGCGAATCAATGATGGGAGCGATCTCCCTCGGGAATTCTTATCCGAGCTCTACCAGTCCATCTGCCAGAATGAGATCCGCACGATCCCTGAACAAGGAGCTGGGTTCGCCGAGATGACTCCTAGCCGCTGGGTTGACCTGATGCGCAAGTTGAGGCGGACCACCCCATTCCTCACATGTGGATCCGGAGCCCATCTTGACCGTGACATGTTTGCCATCATGTCAGGCCCAACTATTGCAGCCATCTCGGTAGTGTTTGACAATGCAGAGCACGAGGAGGTGTTCCGCATGTGCAATGAGGGTTTCCATGCCATCGCAAAGATCTCAGCCTGCCACCATCTCGAGGACGTGCTTGATGACCTTGTCGTGTCCCTGTGCAAGTTCACAACCCTTTTGAACCCCTCTGCCGTCGATGAGCCTGTGATGGCCTTCGGTGATGACTCAAAGGCGAGGATGGCAACCGAGACTGTCTTCACGATCGCAAATGCGTATGGTGACTACATCCGCACGGGGTGGAGGAACATATTGGATTGCATATTGAGATTGCACAAGCTCGGTCTCCTCCCAGCACGTGTGGCGAGTGATGCGGCTGATGATGCAGACTCACCCACACCCACCTCATCCACCACCACCACATCTTCATCAGAGACGACACACGGTGGAAGACCAGTACTGGCAACGAGCGCATTGGGATCCGTGCCCCAACATGTTCCTGCGGTTGCGATGGGGACGCCACGAAGGTCATCGGGGTTGATGGGTAGGTTCAGTCAGCTGCTGTCACTGGATGCTGAGGAGCCAAGGTCGCAGCCGACGGAGCAGCAGTTGGCAGCACATCAGCGAACCATCCAAACAATACAGAAGTGCCACATAGACAGCATCTTCACCGAGAGCAAGTTCCTGCATGCAGACTCCCTCCTCCACCTCGCTAAGGCCCTCATCAATGCCGCGAGCCGATCCCAAAAGGGGTCGATGGGCCATCACTCCTCACCTGAGGATGAGGACACTGCTGTGTTCTGCCTCGAGCTGCTGATAGCGATCACCCTCAACAATCGGGATAGGATCAGGGTCCTCTGGAACGACGTGATCGCCCACATCTCGAACATCATCAAGACCACCATGATGCCCTGCACCCTTGTGGAACGCGCCGTCTTCGGCCTGCTCCGCATCTGCCAGCGCCTTCTGCCATACAAGGAAAACCTGGCCGAGGACCTCGTGATGTCGCTCCAGCTGGTGCTGAAGCTGGATGCGAGGGTGGCGGACGCTTATTGCGAGAACATCACTGTGGAGGTTGCCCGGCTCGTGAAAGCGAATGCGGACCTCATCAAGTCCAACAGCGGGTGGAAGATGATCATATCCCTGCTGTCTGCGACTTCCCGCCACCTGGAGGCGTCTGAGCCGGGTTTCGAGGCTTTGGAGTTCATCATCACTGATGGTGGTGGCCGGCACCTCACCCCGGATACCTACAAACTCGCCTTGGAGGTCGCGAGGCAGTTTGCCATTTCTCCAGTTGTGCCGTCGGAGCGGTCAGTGCGTGCACTTGACCTAATTGAGGGGTCAGCCGCATGCATCTCCCGGTGGGTCACGGAGCTTGGTGAGGGGGAGAACGAGGAGTTTGGGAGCTCCTGGGTGCAGCTCGTAACAGGGCTGAAGAACTTCTGCTTGGACCAGCGGGAGGATGTCCGCAACCACGCGGTCACCTGCCTCCAGCGCTGCGCCGTCAATGTGCATGGGGTGACCCTTCGACCCTCTTCATGGACGCAGATATTCGACCCCGTTTTGTTCAGTCTGCTCGATGAGCTGCTCGATATCGCGATGGGGCACTCCCCGAAGGACTACCGCAACATGGAGGGCACGCTCCTCCAGGCGATGAAGCTGATCTCCAAGGCGTTCCTGCACTGGCTGAAGGAGATGATGGTGATGGGTGGAGGAGGAGGGGTGCTGCGGAAAGTGTGGCTCGGGGTACTGGGGAGGATGGAGAAGTACATGAAGGCGAAGGTGAGGGGGAAGAGGAGCGAAAGGTTGCAGGAGCTGGTGCCAGAACTGCTAAAGAACATGGTGTTGGTGATGAAAGCGAATGGTGTGCTCGTGAAGAAGGCCGCTGCCATTGGAGGGGACTCCCTCTGGGAGCTCACATGGCTACACATCAGGAACATTGCACCATCGTTGCAGTCCGAGGTGTTCCCTGATGTGGAAGAAAATGAGGGTTCGATCGAAGGGACCGCACCTTCTGTAGCAGTGGCTTTGAAGGAAACTGTGGTTGTGGCTTCGGGCGAAGGGGGGTAACTCTCTCTCTCTCTCTCTCTAAGCCACATTTTTTAAAAATTATATACTGTAAGACACTGGATTTTTTTTTTTCCTCTGATGGGTTGGCAAAGAGTTCTATATGATCATTATGTGTTCCTCTGCTGTTTTCAATGCTTTTGCCTTCAGTCATTGATACTCGTAGTCTTCTACACATTGTTCTAGGAAAGCAGAAGATGGAAAAAGTATGTATGTTTTGGGATTGAAATTATTTCAAATCTAATGTGTTTTTTTATACATTCATTCTTGTGAAACCTCTAATGATTTTTATCTTTTCCGACAATGTCCCATGAGAAACCTAGACATGTTGTCACAGATGATGCTATTTAATTGAACACCTCGTTTTGTACCGTTCATTTGGTGAAGATTTTGACTCTTCAATATAGCCCTGTTTGAAATTAATTGTCAAAGATAATTGGTTCCAAATAGATATTTTTGAACTTCAATATTAGTTTTGAATTTTGATATTGAAATTTTTTTTAAAATTGATTCCAAACAGGCTTCTAGAGTAATTTTATGTGTTGTCTTGGACATGTTTTGTATGTTCTTGTTGGCACGAGTTTACAGATTGACGATAACAGGATAAACGTCGTTGATTAGCGGAGTTTGCACCACTGGATTTGCGTAGTGGCCTTTTCTATCCATACCATGGTTGTGTTTTGCTTGACACTTGAATATTAGTGGGTGGAATAACCCAATTTCATGGGGAGGTAAAATTGTTATGCCACTTAATTCCAATCTATTCTAATCATGATTATGAGGCTATTCTAATCATCCAAACAAGTTTCTTGGGCTTCTCCACTCCTATTCTACATAATCTAAACAAGATTAAAATCATGTACTGAGTCCAGACTGCCAATAAGATTGCTATCATTTCTTCTCATAGAAATGCACCAAAATTGTTGCCTGAAGTGCTCTATGCTCAAAGGAAACTGGAACATGGTCTGTTTTGTTTAGCATTTCTTTAAATGGCTGGATTTCAAAGGCATGGGAAACACTGATTCAGTTGTCGTTATCTTTGTTGTGGTCATGGTATGGCAGGATCCATGGATTGGGGGTGGAGGGGGGGTCCCATCCAATCCAAAACATGACAGCCTATGTAGCTTTAGCTTTCCATTCTTTTCACTTCATCCAACCAAAAGAAAAAGTTCTACTATGCCCCTCCGTTGCACAATTATAACCATGGCCGCTGAATAGAAACATTAAACTGAAAGCCCATACAAAATGAGCACCCAGGAAAAAAAGACCATATGCAGATAATGAAGAACCATACATTTATCAACTACAAGGCAGCAACTTCTCAACTAATAACTGACAACACATCACACCCCCCCCCCCCCCCCCCCCTTTTTTTCTTTGGGGGAAAATCCAAATAACCCCTGTAAACTGCCTTAAATCCATGTAACTCCTTGACTTTTCATAAAGTTCATCTAAAAACACTTATGTAAATTCAAATAATCCCTCGAGTTAAACTTCTGTTGACAGATGAAGAATATTTTGTGAATATTCAGTTTGGTTAACTTTAACTGAAAACATAGTATATCAAAAACCATATGCAATGTGTTACCCATCTGAGTAGATTATACAACTTTATTTAGAGGGGTAAAATCATCATTATAGAGAATGTTTTACATTTTTAACACATTACAAATGATTTTTGATAACTGTGTTTTTAGTCAGAGTTTACTAAATAGAATATATGCTTAATATTTATAATCTGTCAACGAAAATTTAATGCAGAGGTCTATTCGGATTTACATAAATGTTTAAGAGGGGTTACATGGACTTTAAAAAAATTCGGGTGGTTTTATGGTTTTCGGGTAGTTTACAGGGGGTTATATGGATTTTTTTTTTTTTATTTTTAAGATTGATGCCCGAAGATTTGATAATTGGTTATCATTTACAATGAGGGGGTGCTAGTTGACTGGGTGGTACATTTTCTTGGAAAATGGTCCAGTGATGATAAACCATGATGCAAGTTGATGTGTATCAATTACAAAAATGATTATATTGCAACTAAAAAGGTGACTGAATGATTCATAAACTAGTGGGTACAGGTGAAAAAAAATAGTTCATTGTGCCCGTAATCTATTTTGTGTTCACATCAACTCAAATGCATCTAGTATTAGTTGTGAATTGTTACTGTATGTTTGAGATTGTGTCTAGTACTAGTAAACAAACAGTCCAACATCCAACAATGCTATATAAACTGAAAACGAATGTGCATATATTGACATCTATTGTTGTTTTTGTTACATGTTAATTTTTCCACTAGATAAGATGATATATTCACTCTCATCCGGCTTTTAAAACTCACAATAAGTCATTGATTTAGTAAGTACCGTGGAGTCGTCGCAACAAAGTAGTTTTGGACATTGTTATACTTTTATCCATTTAGCTATCTTGTTTGCAACTTAGAGACGTTTCTTAGCCGTCTGTCCTAGTACATTATATATACCACTAATGTAGTGTGTGAAAAACTAAATTAAATGAAATTAAATTTTTTAAGCCACTTTTTATTATAACATTTACATCATTAAATGGATATACATATATAATTTAACAAATATTCAAAACTATTAGGGTTACATTAAGAAGTGAATATGTCATTTCCCATGTACATTTTAGATATAACACCTTCCATAATTAGAGAATCATTTATGGGGTTATATGCAAAATATCTCCCATGGGAATCAGAGCCCCCAGCGCTAGGGCTGGTAAACGAGCCGAGCAGCTCGGGCTCGGCTCGGGCTCAGCTCGGTTAAAGCTCGCTCAGGCTCGTTCGATTAGACAAACGAGCCGAGCTTGAACAATTTTTAAAGCTCGGTTTGTAAACGAGCCGAGCCCGAGTCGAGCCCGAGCCTAGACGAGCTCGTTTACTTAACTGAAAAAAGGTTAACGAGCCGAGCCCGAGCCGAGCCCGAGCCCGAGCCCGAACTTATGTTACTTTCACATGTATAAGGTGTTGTGATTTATGAAATGTGACTTCTTAAATGCTAAATAAGATTTTTTTTAGCTAAACGAGCTCGAGTCGAGCCTTGATTCGAGCTTCAGCTTGGCTTGTTTAACAAACGAGCCGAGCCGAGCTTTAACCGAGCTTTTCACGAGCCCAACGAGCCGAGCTTGAACACAAAATGAAGCTCGTTCCTGAGCTGAGCCGAGCCCGAGCCGAGCCTGATACTAAACGAGCCGAGCCTGAGCAGGTCAAAGCTCGGCTCGTTCGACTCGTTTACCACCCCTAGCCAGCGCCCCCTTCCCCAACAAAAAAAAAAAAAAAATCGAGGGGACCAATATAGAAAGATCCGCCGGAACAAGATAACATTATTCTTTTTCTAAAATCAGCGAAAAACCAATCCGATTGGCTGAATTCACGGCGACCATAAATTCCCTCCGAACACTATTACCCCTCCAAATTCGCTCCTCTCACTCTCCTCCGCCGCCCAATCCCCATCTGTTTTTCTTCCTCTCTTTAACGGAATCAATGGAGGCTTTGGCGGTTGAACGACTGGACTTCGGCAAGATGGACTACGGGTAAGCTCTCCAAATCAACCCTTCCCCGTCTCGTTGATTTGGTTAGATCTGGATCGTCTGATCGTTGTTTTTGGTGGGCGAAGGTGCAAGCACTACAGCCGTCGATGTAAGATCAGAGCGCCCTGCTGCAACGAGATCTTCGGCTGCCGCCACTGCCATAACGACTCCACCGTATTGTTCTTTCTCTTTTGTATATTTTATTATTATTATTATTATTATAATCGTTTAATGGGAACAAGTTGTGGTTTCAGACGGATCGGCATGAGATCTGTCGGCAGGATGTTCAGCGGGTGTGTTTTGTTGGATTTTGTTTGTGTTTCTTGATTTTCTTTGTTGTTGAATTTTGAGGTTTTTGAGACTAATTTGGGGATCTGTTGGGTGTTTGTTAGGTCATCTGTTTGGTTTGCGACACTGAACAGGAGGTGAGATTTTTCTTTTCTTTTATTTTTTGTTGAACCTATAAACCCCTGTTTGATTTGCGAATAGCTTATCCGGGTATACAATCATTATACGGGAGTAGAGAAGAATTTTCTCGGTTATGATAAACTTTTGTTTTTTGTGGTTGTCTTATTGGCATTAGAATTATAATTTTGGATGGATGAGTAGGAAAACTAGACCTGAATTAGAATTTATTTTATACATACAACATAAATATATTTATTTTGGTCCCCGCTTGGTTTGCATTTTGAAGGATTAAATTATTTTATGCTTGGTTGTTATTCCTTTCTCTGTGTTGATTTTTTTTTTTTTTGTGTCTAATTAGATTATAGTTATCATTTTGGATGGATAATTAGGAATAAGCTATCCCTTCCTCTCCTGATATAGTTATGAGGGGTTTAATCTAACTTATTATAACTATTACAGTTTATCCATATTAAGTGAATTTTTATAGCCACCCTTAAATGGGGCCCAGGGATTTGAGTTTTTGATGAATTGTTATTCCAGGTGACTAAGGTGTGTTCGAACTGCGGCGTGAATATGGGAGAGTATTTCTGCGATATTTGCAAGTTCTATGATGATGATGTGAGGCTTGCGTCTTTGGTATTTATTCTTTGTGGTTTTCCATGCGTCAATGGTTGGGTCACTATAATGTTGACTCCATATTGGTTTTTGGTTGCAGACTTCAAAAGAACACTTCCATTGTGACAAGTGTGGCATTTGCAGGTTATAGGGAAACCTTCTGGTCCTTTTTTTAGAACACTTGTGGGAGTTTATTAGTGATTTGGAATATGAAAAAGGAAAAAGCAGTAAGATTAACTCTTTTATTAAAGAATATTTTGGTGGGTTATGTGCAGAGTTGGAGGTCGAGAGAACTTCTTTCACTGTCCGAAGTGCGGTGAGTTTCCCTTTCACTACTTGCTTTGCATTCTGGGCTATTTGCTTATTGAGTAATTTAAAACAAGTGTATTTAATGTGAAATATAAAAATAGTTAAATGGCGGTGTTAGTTTTATATATGTTAAAGGAATGTAAAAACATCTTTCTGCAATTGGTGTGCACATGTTTGTATTCAGCAGTTTTGATGGGCCTAGGCTCATCATTTGCGTTGGAAAGATTTGTTAAAAGCCTTCGAAGTTCAAAGTGAATGGTTCCATTTTTTTTTTGTTTTGGTCATGGGGATCACTTTACATGGAAACTTGGAGGGATACCCACCCTCTTGGACTGTGTTAGATCTGTCTGAATGTATCTGTTTTCTGCCTAATTTTCATACAGATTTTTCTGATTAGTTGAACTTGCTCTTGGCATGAATGATTTCTGGTGTTCTCCGATGAAACAAAATATGAAAAAGCATGATTATGAATGTAAAAAAATATGTCATGTATAGTGTTGGGGTCAGGACTTCATACTTGTCCTTGAACATAAATATATAATGTTATGGTCATATGTTTGCCACTTGTTTCTCTCTAATATAGTAGTAAGTTATGCTGGGCATAAAAAAATATATATTGTTGTTGAAATGATGTTCTCATATTACTGCTTTCCGTAGGATCCTGCTATTCGGTTGGCTTATGCAATAAACACGTTTGTGTGGAAAACTCAATGCGGCATCACTGTCCCATCTGTTATGAGGTTTGTGATTTAAAATCTTTGCTTTTTAAAACTTCAAAATTCTTGTTTGTAAATTGTTGCCACTGTTCTGCAGTATCTGTTTGACTCATTGAAAGCGACAGAGGTTCTGAGTTGTGGTCATACAATGCACAGTGAATGCTTCCGTGAGATGATGATACACAAACAGTAATTTAATTTTTCATTCTCAGCAGGATTTTTGTTTTGTTTCTTCTTTTTTTTTCCTCTGAAGGTAGTATTTCTTTAATTGATTTTTTAATGCCTGTCCGTAGATATGCATGCCCGATATGTTCAAAGTCTGCAATTGACATGTCAAAATATTGGAGGACAATGGATGATGAGGTAAGTAAGTTTTGTGCTCGTATAATACTATTTTCTCCGTAAGAGAAGTAATGCCTTTTTTGTTAATAATCTGATACAAATTTTCTATGCTTATGCAACTTTTGAACCATCTGCCCACTAAATATTCTGTATCAATCACATTTCTTTAACCTCAACCAGTAAAGTCTACTTACTTTAGTTAAGTGGTGGTGGTATTTGTCCTTTGGAGATGATTTAGATTTAGGTAGCGTTTGGAAGCATATTTGTACACGCTTTTGCTTTTTAAAACAGCAAAAAGCACAAATATGTTTCCAAACGTCTCCTGAAAAACAAGCTTAATTAAAAAGTTACATCTTTTAGGACAAACGACATACTTTTAAAAGACGCAGAAAGTGAACTTCTTAGAAATCGAGTTTATTTAAGCTACTTTATTCAAAATTATATTTTGCCAACGCGTTTCCAAACGCACCCTTAAACTTGCATCTATTTTGTCAAAGAAGGTTAAACGTAATCCTTAGATATTTCAAAAATTGTAGAAAAAGTTCAGGAACATGGATTTCCTACTTGGCTATAAGTGCATTCCTTGCCTTATAGTATGACTGGTAAGAAGTGGCTTTTTTTTCTGGAGTTGCAATACTCTCTTTCTGTCCAGTGATTTGTTTTATTTTCAAGAGTGCTTATCGATTCATTATCAGCAAAGAAATTCCATTTAAGGGTGTGCGCGCGCTAAAAGGAATGTGAGGGAAAGTGAGAGAAAGTGATGGAAAGTGAATTTTCTCTTTGACCATCCAAAAATCTAGTGTTTGTGTCAAAGAATGGAAAGAAAGAAATTTCCATCACTTTTTCTCTCATATTTTGTCTTATTAGAAAAAGTGAGAAATTTTTTTTCCCTTCCCCATAGGTATGAATTTGAGAGAAAGTGATGGAATTTTTTTCTACCATAAGAACAAATCCCATGAAAGTTGGTCAAAGGGAAAATACTTTACCTCCCACCACTTTCCTTTTGACCTAAATTCCCTCACTTTCTTTCAGTTTCCCTTCAAATTTGTGCACAAACACACTCTATGTAATTCTATATGCAGTTTGATTAAATTCAGATCCATGCTGACATTGCTTGGATGTATGGGTAACATTTGCTAGATAAAGAAATAAAAAACAAAAGTAGTTTTTGTTTTAATTGAGAGCCTGCGAGATTTTGTTCTAGTTCCATGTGCAATACTTTAATCATTCAGCTGAGCTCTTTCAGATTCTTGAACTTTTACGTATTTTTTCTAATTTTGTTTTGTCTCTGGCCAGTACGTTCGGTGGTTCCTATGTTTTGTTTAAATTGTTGTCATTTGGGCAATTGCAACTCTTTGTTTGTTGAGGGTATTTTAGTCGCTGTCCTTTTCTTATTGTCAAGTTTACAATCAAATATGTGAGATAAAGAATAAAAAAACAACCGACAGATTTAGTTGTGTGAATACACACCTATATTAGGAGTGAAGTGATTGATAGTTTATCCTTCATGAATGGTTCATCTTATATCTGTTCTTGAAAAGATGAAGGATCTAGTTGATAATTACAATGATTTTTAGAATCAAAGTTGTAAACTATGGTGGAATATCTGCTATATGCTCAGTAAGTTCTAGTTTGATTATGGGAAAAAAATTATTGTTGTGTCTGGGTCCTCAGAATTATCTATTGATTCAATGACTCTTATTTATTTATTTATTTATTATAGAATTGAGTGCATCTGTGATGAACATACTGGTCTTCTGAGTGTCAGCCAATTTTTTAAACTGTTGTATTATTATGTAGTAAGTTGATTCTTTAATCTTATGTTACTAGTATTGAAAATCGTGTGGCTCAAAATTTTTGAACAGAGAAGACTATCATAACAAGCAATAGATTTTCTTTATTTTTCAATATCTGTATTTGGGCATTTATTGTCTGTTTTCATTTGAAATTTGACTGGGCTTTTCGGCTCGTTCTTGTGGGCTTCGTCATGAACCTTTTTATATTTTGCATCATTTGCATTTACAAATGTATCACCTTGGGCACAACTATCATTTCCATTTAGAAGCCCATTCTAGAATGGGGAAATGAATTGATATAATCCTATCAACTATAAGGGTATTCTACACTAATCTAGGAATCTAACCTAAAGGGCTGGTTTGGCAAGGGGATAAGGGGTAATTGTGGAGAGAAGGGGAGGGGGGGGGGGGTGGCAACTTATCCCATTCAGTATAAAAAATATTTGGGATAAAGTGCAAACAGTTGTTTCAATTTTGAAATGAAAATGGGGAATTGTTTTTCCACCTAAAGGCTAGAATAATATTTAACCCCACTTTTTGTTCCAATTTTGACAAATGTGAATAAAGACAAAATTGATAGACTTTTTATCCCAAAAAATTAGGACACATGTCCTCAAAATCTTAGCCCCTTGCCATAGGCTAACATTATGAATTAGAGTCCCACTCTGTCTTGGAGTGAGGTTCAATCATGTAGAGTCCCCATCAGGAGTTAGAAATCAATGCTACTTAGGAGTAGGATAAACAACCTTTATAAATAGAGGAGGCTTGAGACTATGTGGGCAAGTAAAATCGAAGGTAGAAAAAGGGTGCAAGGAAAATTGTCCTTGTGTGATAAGAGCATAATTCTTATATATATATATTTTTCCTCTCTTATTTTATTTATTTTCTTTAATAATTCAATTAGCACAGGTTGGAGAAAGAAATTTCTCTTCTACTTTAAGATCTTTAATAAATGTAAATGGTTCTAATGTCTAAAAATTTATTGATTTGCTGGAGGAAATAGCTATTTCATGCGGTGTTGGATTTGTTCTGACTTATAATTTAGACTATAGTGAAACCTAAAATCACGAGAGCAGGGGATGAGAAGGATTTAGGACTTAGGAGATTGAAAAATTTAGGCAGCTTGTAGGACAATTTAAAAAATGATACCTGAATAAGGTAAAGAGATTGTAATTGTTTTCTGCTAGTAGGAATTCATCGTGAACGGCAATGCAACTCTAGTGGATTGGATGAAGTTACAGCCAACCTGAACGCTACCCAAAGTTATGAAACATCTACTCAGACCTAAATCTGACTCAACCCTCAACCCAAAGGTGGGTGTTCAAGATGGGTTTGGATTTATGCTTTAGAGTGAGAGGAACTCCCCTTGACCCCCATCTTCCACTCCCTTAAAGAATCCTCTCTGCAACCACCACTGTCACGCCCATAACATATTTCATATTTTCAAAAATAACCAATCATCTGCTTCATCTCATCCTCCATTATCCCCATGAAACATCACAGGAAGTGAAAAGTAGAATACGCGTGCGAACAAACACAAAAAAAACCTGGTTACTCCAATCAAATCAGAACAAGATCTTCATGTTTCCTCTGCTAAACATTGATGGAACCCTTGTGGGAAATTTCCTCAAAAAGGATGATTATATGTGTTTTCTCTTCTCTTTCTTGGGGTTCTTTTTTCCCCTTTCGTCCTTTGCAATCCAAGAACTTTGGTGCATTCTTTAGGGGGTTGTTCCAATTCATTGCCAGATCTTAACTCAAAACATTATCTATTAAAGACACATCATAGAGTTATACAGTTGGTTTTGGGTTGATTCAGGTTGCCCGATTGTTTGGCCCAATCCTTTCAAAACTCATGTTCAATTCCTTGGGTTTTGGTTGGAACTGACGCAAGCATTCTATTAATATCTTTCTCTGTGCTTTGAACGGCTCACTTCATCCTCTACTAGCTTCTCTAATAGTAGAAAAAAAAATAGTCATCCTGAGTGTGTGTGAAGTTTTCTGAATATATTATCAAAGAAATTGATCCCTCGGGAACATTGAAAACTGAAATTTTGTTGGTTGCTCTTCTGTATAATTCTCGTATGGTGTTGATTCCCATGGACACTCAGTGCTGGGGATATGGACTGTTTTCTGCAACACTGGAAATAAATATAATTGCTTCAATAATTGTGTGCGCGAATAATGTAATGCAACCTATAATTAGATATTCCAGAGATCGGCTTGCAAAATAATTATGAGAAAACCAATATTTTTTGATGGTTAAATACTATGAAGGACAAATTAAACTGTTCATCAAAGTGATTTTGCATTGCTTCAGTATTAGTTGGGACATCAACATCTGCAGTAGGATCTTGATGGTTTCAGTTTTTGCTGCAGTTAATAAGATCATCAGTCCATTCCCATTAACTTTAGGAACAATACGCAATGCAAGTATGCGGAGTTCAAAATTCTTTAATTATATATATTTTTTCCTGACGACCCTGAGAAAGGGTCGAATCTTTGCCTTTTCATGGAATTCATAAAGCTGAACAATGATGATGATCATAATGTTTCTTTTCTTTGGGATCAGGTTGGCTTAATGCGACATTTGATTTAAGTTTCGATTGCAAATAAAGCATATTTAGTAACACAACTCTCTCTCATATGTTGCATCTTTTTCATAATTACTGCCATCTTTTTTGCGCCTGCTTCAAATACTCCATACTGATTAGTGAAAAGTTGTGCAGGTAGCAGCTACTCTCATGCCTGAGAATTATCGGGGCAAGAAGGTACTCATTTTTTTTCCCTCAGAAATTTGATTCAAGTTATGAGTGCTTCCACATTGCAAACAAACATTCTCAAATAAAATTGTGAACCCGTTCTAGCAAAGCTGCTGCTATGTAGAAATCTACATGCAGACTTTGCTGTCACACTGAGTAACATAATAGTCAGTTGAAAAGAAATTGTATTTGTATTGAAAATGTTACACTTGGGTTATTTTGCAATCACTTTTGCTTACAAAACACGTTCTGATTTATTTTAAATTATATACTAATCCAATGAAATACCTGCTCACATAAAATGAAGTATTTATTGGAATGAATTGAATGCATACATTTTTATATTTTTTATAATAGGAAAATATACTGAATGATATTGTATAGACTCTATTAGAAATTTCATATACCGCGTTTGACGACATTGTGTCTGCAGAAATTTCAGTGTATGAATGCCCTATTTGTATTCGTGGTCATAAACTAGCAAAATTCCATTTGTGCCTTGTGACAGTAGATGACAATGAAATGAAATGAAATTCGCAGGTGTGGATCCTTTGCAACGATTGCAACGATACTACAGAGGTGATATTCCATGTAATTGGGCAGAAATGCGGCCACTGCAATTCCTACAACACCCGCACAATTGCGCCTCCTGTGTGCCCTCAATGACCATTGTCTCTGATTCCTGGTTATAATTGAATTCTGATTGATAGGCTCAGAAGAACAATATACAATATATGCTATTGCGCATTGATGCTGTCATTGTTGCAGAGCACCCTAATGGGTTCTCTTGCCTTATTTGCATAGACAAATGAAAAGAGAGGATTCTTGTTAAATTGCAAGTCTGGTTAATTTTCTCAATTTACCTTTATCATGTGACATTTGATTTGCCCATTATTTGTGGGAGATGTTAAAGTATAATATGGTTTCACTTGGTTGTTTCTTTCCATGCTCAGTAACCATCTATGTGTGTGTAATTTTATATTTTTCAAATGATTATCCAGGGTGAATCAAGTTTTATTTCAAACCTTCCTGGGAAAATGCTTGTATTGCGAGTTGGATTGGAAGGAATTTTTTGTTACTTTTTTTTTTCCCCTTATAGGTGAAAGTGAAAAAAAAGAAGGTAATTGGCAATAGCAAAAAAATGTTTTTAAACCCTGACTTTGGGTCAAGTCCTCTCTCAAAATTGAGGAAAATTTTCATATGAGTACATATTTCTATCATTACATGTTTGGATGGATAATATGTATCTATCAAAGAGTAAAATATCTTTCATTAATTAAAAAATCATTGATAGTGTGTTGTCCATCTAGACGAGTACTGATAAAAATTTCATTAGTACGCATTGATATGCAATTTTTTTTCAAAATTGAGATGTAAGATTCCCAAATGCACATAGTAAGCTTGTCAGTGCGGATAAATAGCTCATGTATTTGTATCTGAAAAAATATTTGTGTTCAATATTTACTTCCAAAGTACTATAAATCATAATGAGAGCATCATAGGCTCATTGTGAATGCATCTCCCAAATTTATAAGTATATATATATAAATCATCATATGTTTAAAACATAAAAATAAAAAAAAATCACAATAGTCCTAAAATATGAATATATCATATTTTTTCAGAGAATTGACTGGCTTATCACATCGTCAATCAAACTTACGAAATGCAATGTATATCCATACAATTCAAATGTTTTTTTTTTTTTTGGGGCTGGGTACAGTTTATAAAATGTCTCATTAATTAAAAATTATCACCACCAAATAAAATAATTGTGGTAAGATATCTCACCAGCCCACTTCAATTTGTGTTTTGTTCCATCTACCTAATACTCTGATATATATTTCTCTATGTTTATCACACAAAATCTTTATTTTGCTGTATAGATTTTCGTGGTTGCTCATAAGACGGGAGTGCTTAACTTTATTCGCTATGCCTTTTTAAAATATAATTTTATTTTTATGAAGTACATACGTTTTTTAATGAAGTAAATATTTATAAATTGAATGCATGCTTTTTTATATTTTTTACATAATAAAATATATAGTTAATAATAGTAGTACTCTGAACCCTGAAGTAGCTGTGTCCATCAGAAGCTTGGGTAAGCTTCTAAAAAGAACCTCACAGGGATACTCAAATGAGCTAGCTTCAGCAATGAGTGGAATCAATGTAGGCGGATCAATTTCCTGATAAAAATGGAGGAATCTATACCTCAAAATAAGTCATTAACATAGGAAATACCATTTATCCATCTTATATTATACACACGTCAATTATTTAGAAATTCTTCTTTGAAAATGAACTGCAGCATCATTGTTTTCACTTTTTGTCCAAACAAATTAAATGTACAGTTACAATTTACAGTCATATCTTCCCTGCATGATATATGTGCACTCTTGAATCTAAAGCATAGAATTGTTTTCATAGAAGTTGCAGGGAAAAAAACCAGCTTAACCTATGAAAGCACTAGTAACAAAAAGGGGGACATGTTGGAGGTACAGAGCAGATTAAAGTTCAAGATTACACGGTATTTAGTAGCTGATAAGTATTTTGCATTATGCAAATTTTACCATCATCATTAAATATAGCCTAGAAATAACATCTGCAATTCTCATATGTGAGTGCACATTCCATCAGCCTCAAATTTGAAAATCATAGAAATTTTTTACCACCATATCCTTTTACATATAGAATACTTTCAGATGTCCCCACTTGCATGATGTCATCATGCATAGGCAACCATCAAACATCAGATGATAATATGGAAATTCAAGTGTAATATATTGTTGGAATTTTATTATTATCTAAAAACTTAAATGATAAATTTTACACAGTCACCGTGCAAAATACAAATTCAAATAAAAGAGAGATTTAAAACATATTAGCACACTAGATATATGATTATTTCAATATGGTTATATGAATTTGTACTTGTACCACACCCAATCAGTATCCAGTAGGTTTGGAATTTTGAGAGTTAAGCATGCAATCTACATACATCATCAGCATTTGTATACCAAATGAAATTTCAATTAATGCAGACAAGAATTGACTTATTTTGTCAACTCCATCTTCCTTGGATCATCTAAGGTAAAATCAACTCTATTCACTCAAACAGATATTGATGGACAACGATTGAGCATATAAATAGCTGTTACTGATGTATGATATGACCAATTCATAAATGTGTGCAGACTAAATTTTGATACGAACTTTAGATGCGTTATACTATCACATTTGGAACATCCCCCATCTCTCTGAGGAGATTGTACTAATAGATGCCTAAGTGAAACTTCAATTAGAAAATATATATAAAGAAAGTGCTCTCCGTGTACATTGAGATAAAAAATTTGAGTATAATGCTAATACAAAGGCATCAAAAAGAATAAACTGAAAGCTGTTTGCATCTGTAATTGGCAGTGCAAAGGGGAAGAAGAATGTTAAAGCATAAGTCTGCACAAAAAAAAAATGATAGGAAATAGCCTTCAGTATGTTAATCCTATCCTTTAAAAAACAGCAGATCTGTTCTTCAAAGGCTCTCTTCCTCTGGAAAAAAGGCTAGCATTTCTGGTCTCAACTCCAATAAGATCACTAGATGTTAGAATATCCGATTGTAGTTTCTCCAATGCTTGTATATATGCTCGAAAATGTGCACTTAAAACCTGCAACAGAAAAGGCAACTACAATGATGAGGACACAGAGAAATTCTATGTGAGATGGGATATAGTTGGCCATACCATATCAGAAGCTTTGAGCATAGATATTTTTATCTTCAGCAAAACATGAGTAGGGCCAACTTGAAATTTTATATAGGTTGATTGAAAAAGGATCTCGAACCACTGGGAACTTGGGAAGTATATTTTGTCAACCTCAAAAGGACCTGAAACATGATTCCATGTATAACACAATCAATTGAGTGACATTACAACAAAATCGATAATATGATGCCCCAAGTTTGTTCTGGAAGGATGGTGGGATCAGATGCCGACATTTAAGTGGAAAGAAGATTTTCAAGGACAGGATGGAGCCCCTGGCTGGTGCATTTCATGAATGTCCTGATAAAAAAAAAAGAAAAAAAAAGAGCAGAGGATGGATTTAAAGAGAAGATTGCTGACATCTTTATGTCATCCAGGGTGGAATTGGTGACTTCTATAGATGCATTACAAGAGTGGCAAAGGCATGGATGGTTTAATCGGAGATGGCCCACCTAAGTAATGAAGTAGCTTCATTAAACAGAAAACAACTACGATTAAAATAGCAACGAATAATGTAATGCAAGCTTCGCAATTTTATTATTCAGCATAAAACTAGTATGTATTCCATTTTTCCATATGGATGAAAATATCAACACGACATGCCATCACTATATACAAGAAGACATGATAATTAGAATATCAAATTGTTCTTAAAATATTCACCATGTTCATTGTGTCAATATATGCACCCATACCATGCTCCTTCAGAAAGACAACATACCTATATATTACAAGTTCATCATCATTTGCCTAACCACACTCCACTAAACATTGGCCAGACTGAGCATAACATTCGAACATACCTTTTCAAAAATAAAAAATGCTAATAGAAAATTAAAGTTTTTGTTACATTCACTAACATGATCTTTTCCCTCGAGCTCAATTTGCCTATAAAAAAGCAAAAACAGGGATGAAGCATGTGCCAGGTTTGCCAACAACCTTTATTGATGCCTCAATAGAATAATTCAAATTCAAATGACCATTGATGGTTTTACTGCTGATTTGAAACCTACCAAACCATCATCAATTTTCCTTGACAAAATAGAGGTTTCTTATGCGTTCCCATTTTCACATTTTTTTACAAGAGTTTATATAATACTTTGAACAAATAAAAAAAATTCTTGTCATAAAAAATGACCATAATCACACAAATCTAGAAGATATTTGGCACCCATATAAGTTAACGAAAGAAAGAGTAGACATTTGATATGCACAAAAAAGGTACATGCGCAAGTTCCTGGCAAGGAGGAGCTTGACACATGCATAAGTAATAAGAAAGATGTGCCATGCTAGTGGTTAGGTGCTAATAGCAACTCCTTTTTTTAGATAAGGTAGGCATTTGGCATGCCAAAAGCAACTTAGCAGCTGTAGACAACCACTTGAGTCTCAAATCCCAGTGATTATATTAAATAGAAGTCCTACACATTACGAAAATGCTACCATTAAACCATCAGAATCATTGCCTCATCAGTATTATAATTCATTTAACAAGCATGAGCAAGACGAGAAATTCAGGTCTTTCAAACTGAATTGATTCAATCCTGGCAAATTTTGTTTTAGAACATCAAAGCATGTATAGTTGATTATTATTTACTAGCAATATAATGAATCCAACTTACTTGTATTTCAGAAGAACACTTTGTTGTAGGATCCGAGTATTCATTATGGGCTTTCTCAAAGTATAAAGCTTCTGAATAATGAACTCAATCACCTTCAACAAAAAAATGGGGATGCGGTCAAGAAGGCCCATAGATGTCTTCCATCTACTTTTGGTAAACTGCAGCAAACTTATTGAACAAATACAGGAAAATCCAGACATATTTGCCCAAGAAACTTCAAGATCAAATTCAGCAAGAAGAATAAAAAGCTGATTACTACATCAACCTATCACATGCAAAGAGGTTCTGGGATGATTTCCGTTCTTTCGAAAGCATAATGGTGGCACTGGAAAGCAAACAAAGATAAAATTTAAAAAAATATTTGTCCTTTCTATCACTGGTCAGGAGGATATAATTTTTAATATCAGAAAATAACATTTATGCAACGAAATATATTCTACTCTTGCAGTTCAGCGGATTCCATGTTTCCAGCACAAATAAAGTTCCATGACTTTTAGAAGCAGCATACAAAAGTTTAGGGTGGGATTGTAAATGAGTGGAGCTCCCTTTTTTTTTTTGGGGGGGGGGGGGTTAATGGGGGGTTTGGTTGGCAGAACATCTCAAATCCATAGAGAGTATAATACTGAAGCGACATGGCTATGTGCCAGAGGGGGAAACTGCATGGGAAGAAGATCAAGCTCATCCATATTTCAGGTAAATGTTGTTCCTTGATAGAATAGGCATCATGTATGAAACAAGTGCTCAATGACATAGAAAACTGTTGCACATAGAAATATTGTAATTACTGTTGGAATTATGTCTCGATCCGATGTATCACATCGGATGGCCATGATTAAACCATATTAGGTTGGGCACCTAATAAGTAGAATATTATTTAAGATTTGATCTTAATTAATATTTAAAGTGAATCTTCTAAAATAGGAAACAATATTTGTTTGTTAATTAGGAGAGTGAATATCTCCTAATTAATGGAAACAATATTTGTTTGTTAATTGAGAGATTACTTGAGGATAAAGTTATTTATCTCTATAAATATCTTCTAGGGTTTCATGGCAAGACAAGGCAATGTATACAATGTAGAGATCCTAAGGGAATGTTGAGAGGGTTCTAAGAGAGGGTAACTCCATGAGAGAGTTTGTGAGTCTCTTAATGTATCTCAACTATCAAAGTGGATTCTCTGTTTTTGCCCCGTGGATGTAGGCCTAGGCCGAACCACGTATATCTTGTGTTCTTCGTGTGTTGTGATGTTTCGTTCTTGTGTTCGATCTCGTGTTTGTTGGTGGCTTCCACGAATAACCTTCCCAACAGTGGTATCAGAGCTCCAGGTTCCGACCTAGGAGGACGAGATTTGAAAAACGAAGATTAATGGCGACATGGGTCGATGAATGCATACCATCGACGGATGTATTGTTGAAAACTCCAACAACGGTATGTTGTACATGTTTTCATGTGAAGAAGAAGAAAAAAATCATGCAAGGTTGCATGGAGCTTTCGGTGGTGGAAGAGGCATATCTATTCAGGTGTGCAATGATGATACCAATTTGTTGCGGGTCCAAGATCCACCGAGAAGCAGACGTGCAAAGACGCTCGGGGTGCAAAGTTCGCAGTGACACGCGGAGGCACGTGGGCGAATCACGTGAAGCGTGGGTGCGGAGTTTGTACAAAAGAAGATGGAACAGTGCAACACGGTCTAAAGCGTTCTGAACCGGGTATGGGAGGAGCAGCCCCATGTGGTTCAGTTAAAAGAGCGAGTCCAGTCATCTCGCGAGCGCGTGTGTGGTATGTTCAAGGTGGAGGTAAGATCCAGATCTTCTTCGGAGATTCACAAGGAGCATGGAATAGATGCACATGAAATCAAGTCATGGCATTGACTTGGGGATGCGTGATTACTGAGTCCGACTCAGGGGTTGACCCATGATAAGGCGAGCGCAGGCTTATGTGTCAAGCCCCAGGGCGGCCGTCCCCGGGACGCGGCAGGTGTATATATCATATCAGAAGCCTACACATGAGGTCAAACATATATACTCTAAAACCACAGATAAAAATGACAACACAGATCAAACAGGGCTGACATAATATATACACAATATAGCGGAAGCTAATACTGAGTCTGTAACCCAAAACACATTACAGACTCGATACACAATCATATGTCCTGTGAGAGCCAATATACATAGCAACAACTGAATATATACAGACGCGTGCCAAGCACGGAAATAAAATACATACAGCCAAGAAAAGGGATGCTGATAGCCTCTGGCACTCGCGGACGTAGCGCTGCTCCGCTACTGAAGGAATCCCTCGGAAAGCTCCAACTGCTGCTCCGGCTCTAGCTCAGGCTCAGTGACCACTGGGGAAAAACATATGCGAGGGGTGAGCCACACGCTCAGTGAACAGCACAACCCATGCATCACAGACTATGTTTACCACAATTCCATTATTTATCCATCCTTAAAGACATAACAACATAATCCAGTGGTTCGTACCTTGCCGAACCACCACACCCTCACCCTCACCCATCAATGGGTGACATAGGCTATTGGGACTGATAACCATCCATTCACAAATCCAGTAGGTCGCTCATCGCCAACCCACTACACCCTCACCCTCACCCTACCACGGGTGACATAGGATTTTGGGACTGACTAGGCTGTTGGTCACCCTTAGTCCACCGGTAGTCCCTCCTCCACTCCGTAGGCCGCTTGGTCTCCACCCACAACTTCAGCACAGTCCGAAACCAAATGAGGAGGTGCCTACTGATGTGGGTCCTCCGAAGGACGGCCTTTCTAACGCTGGGGTAGCCTCTACCGGATCCAACGCAGGGAACAGAACAGCCTATCCATACGCATATGATCCACTCGGATCCGCCGACAATACATCTCTACCACTCAAATGTCATGAACTCTTCAGAGTTCCTCCAGGGCGCATATCCAAGATGCGGGGAATAAGTACAATCAAAAGCAATGTTGGAATATCATTGGGGGAAAGAAACTCGGGAGGGCGGCGTGAGTTCCCGATACAGGATACCCCGACAACCAAACAAGGAACACGGAGTACCCTAACACGGGTCTCACCGCTGTCCTCGCAAGGCCCCTCCCCTATAATATTCACTAACATGCTAATAATCATACCAATCATACAACATTACTTATAATATTATTGGGACTAGAAACCTTGGGAGGGCAGCGTGAGTTCCCGATACAGGACACCCCGACAACCAAACAAGGAACACGGAGTACCCTAACATGGGTCTCAATGTTGACCTCGCAAGGCTCCTCCCGATAATATTACCTAAGGCATGCGATTTAACATACACTAGCATTTAATTTAATAAATAAACTAGTAGGACGCATACATAGGCCGAGGTTTCCTAACATGAAACAGGGGACATGGTGCATGGCTCATACACATATCCTAAGGGTGCAAGTCCCTAACATACCAGTCTAGGGTAGCATGCATTCTACATTTAAATCATGCAAGCATGGAATACATATTACAACAGGTTAATATAATCCATGACGCCCCAGGAGAGGTCGGTATACGCCCAAGTGCGTATAACGCCTCTCTACTGGGTTGGATTGTCCCACTCACCAGTATCTGGGTCGTCGCGCGACCGTCCGTCTAGATCTGCAAGATAGACATTCAATATGGTGAGTTAAAATCCATAACTACTACAAAATACACAAGAACTTACATAAACCCACAACTTAACTCCCAACACTCGGGCAAACGTGCATACGACCCGCACGCACGCTAGCCCGAGCATCCCGGCAAACACCCGCACGGCCACCCGACCACCCGGGCGCACCGCCGCGCCTCGGCCCGCGCACTCCGCGCACCGCCGCGCCTCGGCCCGCGCACCGCCGGGCCCCTGCCCGCCGCCGAGACACGCCGCCGAGCCTCCCGTGTGCACCGCGCGCCCCCTGCGCCCCAGCGCAGCCGCCCGCGCACACCCCGCACGCCATCGCTGGCCCGCGAGCACCCCGCACGCCCCGCGCGCAGCGTCTCGCCCCGCGCGCACCCCGCGCGCATCTCCAGCCCCCTATCCGCACGCACTCCGCGCGCACCTACCACCCTCTAGCCGCGCGCACCACCCCGCGCGCCACCCGCTCGCACCCACTGCACCCCGCGCACGCCTGCGCCTCCGCCCAGCGCCCGGTATCCGCGGCCCAGCACCCGACGCTCAGCGCCCAGCACCCGGGACCCTCACCCAGCGCCCACGCGCACGCACGCGCAACACGCGCCCAGCACGCCTGGCAGCACGCGCCCAGCGCGCCTGCCAGCATGCCCACGCTGCTGCCCGCGTTGCCTGCCTGCACGCGTCGCCGAGTGGCCCGAGCACCGTTCGCCTGCACGCCCGGCACTGCTCGCCTGATGCCCGAGCACCTCCTGCCCTGCTCGCCTGCGCGCCCAGCCTGCCAGCCCGGCCTGCCCGCGCGCACAGCCCACAGCCTGCCTACCCTGCACACACTGCCCTCACGGCCATCATCCCCAGCACCGCCGCCCAGCACCTCGCGCACAGCCCGCCCAGCTCCTCGCGCCCAGCTCGCCCAGCTCCAACCGCTCGACCAGACCTTGCACGACCAGCACGCACAGCACGCCCTGCACGCGTGCTCAACTGGCCACCAGCGCCCCCGAGCGCACGCCCACGTGCACACCCGCGCGCACGCACGCGCGCACGCCCGCGCGCGTCCAGCCCGCGTGCTGCCTGCGCTGCTGCCTGCTGCCCGGAACAGACCCTGCCTGCCGAGCACCTCCAACCACCCATCCCACGGCCGCCAACCACCTCCGACCACCCCCAACCACCCCCGACAGCCTCCCACAGTTGCCGACCACCCCTCATACACAGATCCACACTCCTAGCATACATCTATGCAAGAAAAGTGAAGAAAAGGACCTTACCAAGGGGAGGAAGCGAAGTCCGGGTGCTCTCCGCGCACCGAAACCCTTCTCAACGGCCCTCCTACGCCCCGATCTACCACGGTCCTCGAAACGGGCCAAAACAGAGGAGAAAGAGGGGAGGACGGAGTGGCTAGAGTCGTCAGAAAAGGGATTTGAAACCACCAGGGTGTAGATCGGGACCCGATCTACACTTCCTAGGTTTTGGGTTTTTGATTTTGAGGGGTCTAGGGGGCTCAAAAGTGAGAAAAATGGGGAAGAGGAGAGAGGGGAAGGTTGGTAGGGATGATGAATAGTGCTACTCGAAATTTGATCCCACCTTTATATAGTGTGCGACTTAAAAACCCAGATACGCCCCAGAACTGCGAAATTTCGGAAACGTTACCGAAATTCGATGAAATTTTCGTGAGAGGTCTAAAATGGCACCAGGACACCAAATATGCAGTTAGATTTCCAATCGGAGTCCTCTAGCTCAGGACGATAGCTAACAGTCCAAAAATTAGCGGTTCCGATCGAAAACCCTAAAAATTTTTAAAACTGCCAGGACGCTCCAACGGTTACCCGCAGGCTAAAAGTGAAACAAGTATAACATTATGGATCTAACAAAATTGGGCGGTGCAGATGTCCGGAGGAAGAAGTTCCTAAAATCTATTCAAGGTGGAGTTCTGCGGAGCGGGTCTAGTGAACAAAAAGACTCATGATAGCGACTTGAAGGCTAGTGAGGCTCAAGGAAGTCGAAGACCACTTGATTGCAAGTAGAGGTGCATAGTTGCTCGCACGGTCGTGCTTCAAAGACGACATGGAGCAAGGTGGAGACATCAACGGAAAATCTTCTAAGGGGTTCGAGGAAGTCCAAGCTTATCGGATACGAGCCAAGGTGGAGATTTGTTGGAATTATGTCTCGATCCGATGTATCACATCGGATGGCCATGATTAAACCATATTAGGTTGGACACCTAATAAGTAGAATATTAATTATTTAAGATTTGATCTTAATTAATATTTAAAGTGAATCTTCTAAAATAGGAAACAATATTTGTTTGTTAATTAAGAGAGTGAATATCTCCTAATTAATGGAAACAATATTTGTTTGTTAATTGGGAGATTACTTGGGGATGAAGTTTTTTATCTCTATAAATATCTTCTAGGGTTTCATGGCAAGACAAGGCAATGTATACAATGTAGAGATCCTAAGGGAAGGTTGAGAGGATTCTAAGAGAGGGTAACTCCATGAGAGAGTTTGTGAGTCTCTTAATGTATCTCAACTATCAAAGTGGATTCTCTGTTTTTGCCCCGTGGATGTAGGCCTAGGCCGAACCACGTATATCTTGTGTTCTTCGTGTGATGTGATGTTTTGTTCTTGTGTTTGATCTCGTGTTTGTTGATGGCTTTCACGAATAACCTTCCCAACAATTACTTCTATTCTTTAATACAATTTTACCAGCATACTTACCAAGAAAACAAGACTTTTCCTACACATCAATCAACAACCATCCAAAGAAATGATGAGAGCTGGGATTTCGTGGAATTTCAAATATTAAATCATGTACCTGCACATTTTATGTGTTTTCTTCAGTATATGCTATAAATAACCAGCTGGAATATACAAAAAACATTTCCATCCTAATGGACTGGGAAAGCGAAGGCGTAGAACAACCAGCATATTTGCATAAGCCACCCCTTCATGGAAGTCATGGAGTTATATTAACCATCAATAAAAGGTATTTTAATATTTAATATTATTATCTTATTTTCATGATATTGGACTTATATTATACACACACACACACACTTTTCGAATGATCCACCATATTCTCAAATCTGTGTTTGGCTTCTGAAGAGTTTAAAAATGGTTGTATTTGCCATTTATAGCCTGAGAACTAACTAGTTTATCTATATTAGATCAATGATAATCCAATATCAATGTGGACCCCTGCGGATGGCAATGGTTACCTACTATAGGACATAAACCTGGTGGTCAAACACTCAATAGTTTTCTACCTTAAGGTAGAGTTCAAAGCTAATTATCCCCCCACGCCCCCTACAAAAAAATAAAAAAAAATAAAGCTATCTGTTCACTTATGTTTGTGTATTAAGGACAATTAGAATTTCAATATGATAGGTTAACATGCTGTCGGGAAGCATGTTATTCACTATGCTTCTGTAAAGATAGTATTAATTACTGGGACTAAAACATTCATGTGACAAGATACTACCAACGAATATAAATCTGCCTGATTTACTCAGAAACCTTTGCAACCGCCTTCTGCCAAAGCCTTTCCAATTCAGGCTGAACATCTTTTAGAGCTTTTGATAATTTCACCATGGGATCAACTTCAACGAATTTTAGCTTCTTACTTAATGTCTCAAGGGTTCTCATATATTCATCGTTTACCTGCATTGGGAGCACACAGGAAGACCTTTGTTTGATAGTATTTTATGAAGATTCTCTATTCCTAATTACCCTGGTAGGGACAATGCTGAAAAGAACAAACAAGGAATGAAAATCGCATCACTGATCCATTTGTGATACGCGAATGGTAAAAAGGGGGATCAAAGCCTTTTGCTCTACTTACTTTAGAGTTGGAGAAAAGAGCGCAAAATTGTCCGAACCTTTGTTAATTATTGTTATTCTCGTTAGGTTAAGTCTGGCGGGAATAATATTCCACAACTAACAACTCATTCATTTTCAAACCGACCCATTTACTATCTATGATTTGATTTACTAATCCTTTATGTTGGAATGAGTCAAGAGTCATCAAATACAAAATGAAGAACAAAATTTTCTAATTTCATCATAACACAAATTTTCATATATGAAGGATTAAACATGTTTTGTTCCATCCAGCAAACTGATGGAGGAGTTCCGCATATAAAATTAAAATCTAAAAATTAATTAAATAATAATAAAAAGAAATAATTGATATTTATTCATTAAGCTGTATCATACTATCATCTCTTCTCTGATTAATTAAAAACAAGAGCACAAGAAGTTAAAATTATCCAACTCCATCTTATCTTATAGCTATTGAGGGTTGGAAATAGTCTCCCCAATTATCTAGTCTGCATCTAAATTTCCATGTCATGAAATGTCATATTCTATCAATTTAATCTGATAGAAACTATCAGCATTTCAGTAAGAAATTCCTATTTTCTCATGATAGAATGTCCAAACTTATTCAATACCTCATATCCTTATGGCCATATCCGACCATGAGTATTAAACTTTTACGATTGGGTGATTAGTTGAGTTGGTACATACTTGAAAAGGGAAAAGAGCCTTCTAGTCTAATACTAGTGAACAAAAAGGGTTTAACCTAAAATTTATAGATATTAGAGGTTTCCCCAACTTTCTGTTATAGGAATCATAGATAAAGATTATAAAATACATATGGAGAGATCACTGTAAAACTGAATATTAACATATTTAAAATGTGAGTAATGTGGCTGATTGTGGCATTATGAACAACAACAATAATCAAGATAGTCTATTCTTCAACAGGATACTAAATATATTCCAATAAGAGGGCATCAATATGTAGTATTAATTACCTCCCCATCAACGATTATGTCAACCATCCTTAAGAGAGACAATAATGTTCTCAACAAATCTTGCCAATGTTGACTCTGCCACCTATAAAAATTATAGAACGTACCAGAGTAAAGTAACATGATATGTAATGGGTAATGCATAAAGGTTCAATAAGAAGGGACCTCATATATAATAAGAGGAAACCTCAGAAAATGTGAAAATCATATGCTCAATAATTCCCCATCGTGACAATATGCACCTTACCTGCCTCCCCATAAATTACAATTTGCGCGTAGTCCATAACTGAAAATGTCCTAATGTAAAAGTCCTACCTATTTTGCAGGTGTGTGCAGTTTGATGAAATTGAAGATGCATATGGATATACAAGCTCAAAGACCAAGTGAAAGAAAGCCACACGTACAAGACCAGAGAACCTTCTTAAATAAGTCATAGATCTCATGTCATGAAATCTATGTGATTAGAACAGTAAGTTTTTTTTTTTTTTAAAGGGGGAGTGGATCATGCAGGTCTCGAACCTGCGACCTTCGCATCATTGGCAGTGATTAGCACAATAAGTTGTCAGTTTGTCAAGCAACAAATTGGCTTAAAAAGATTGGCAGTATAAATATTCATTATCAGTTTTGAGATTTCTATGGAACACTATTGGCTTATCTTACAACTAAGGTATTGCTGGAGAGGCATGAGTGAAGTAGGTCCAGCAAGAGAAACTGGCCACCCACATCACCATTGATTTTTAAGCTTGTAACATATAATGAAGGTAAATGTACATACCTTGCAGTTTTTAAGCTTCAAACCCATATCCATTGATTTTTCTTGAAGACTTTTAATTTCAGAACTTATGGAACCAATCTCCGCCCATAATACATTTCAGAAATTATTAATAGTATCAAGAAAATGAATTCAAACATCACAAGTGTTTAAGAAAAGCAAACACTGGTACCATGTAAATAGCAACAACATAGATAACAGACCATGTTGTGCATTGTTGCTGGAAATGAAGGGTGAAATAATGGAATGGGAAACTTTTTCACATGTATTAACTCTTAGGGGCTCAAAGACCATTAAGCCCTTTTTATTTCCCAAAATATTAGAATGACTTAGCTAGTAGGCAAAGAATTTGCTTCCACCATACATGGAAATGGACACCAAAAATGAGATTATATATAAAAAGAGTTGGACCATCTTTCTGATAATGAATTAATGCAAACAACAAGAACATTAATAACAGAATAAAGTTAGTGAGCCAATAAATAATCACACAATTTGTTGTGCGTGACACACAAATATTAGGCTAAACACAAATTCTTATAATTATCCCTTCAAGAATATAGACATCGAATAGATATATTAAATCATGCATATTCTAAAATATATAGTAAAAGCATGAAATAAAAGAGTTAGAGATTAGAAAATGTATCCGGAAATGTGGAAGCGAGTGAAGACACTCTGTCCTCGGTGAATAAGGTCCCCTCACGCACAAGGTTGAATGGCTCCTACCACTGAGAGATACGACCACAACAGGTTTTGTTCTTCCGAGGTGCGAGCTACGGATGAACCACGATGAACAAACTACGATCCTTTCAGACGCCCGGATCAAAGAGAATAGCTAGAAATTAATGGATGAATTTCAACACTCGTTTGTAGAAAATTGGAGTGCTAAGTACTCCTCACGGGTTGGTGATGAAAATATGCTGAATGGTGGTTTGTTGATTATGTTGATCATCATACTCTCTCATTTATCAAAGGGTGCATGAGGCCTTTATATAGGCAACAATATTAATTAACCCAATTAAATGATACATGCAACAAATGAATATTCAGTTACACCATTTCATTCACAATGCATGCAATTATGAATTTTTAACCATTGCATACAAATGAAACCGATTTGGAATGAAACGTTGCATGAGGGTATTGCAACCGTTTCAACATCACCCAATAATATGCATTGATTTAATGATATGAAATCATTTTTGGTCACTTAATGCCAACACAATCCTCTATCTACGAAATCATACCAGCAGAATATTTCATTAACATCATAATAAAATCAAATTAACTGAGGCCTTCAAACCTTTAAAAAACATAAAATGGATGACCTTAAAAAGTATGTACCCTATGACCAATTTGTGGTTAGTAGTATCATCCGCATTTACGAGAGAAGTATACATTGTTAGATATATTTTCCTACCCTAAAAACATTAGTTTTTATAAATACAATGTAAAGGGAGTCAACAAAAAATAGGTAGATTGGAAATCATCAGAATGGTGTTCAAGTAACAGATAATAGTAACAAAGTAGAAACATTTAAATCATTCTTCTCGCCATTCTTTAAAATTCACCAAAGGGAAAGGTCTGATCCACAGAAAAAGTGATCATATGGGCTTTCCATTGAGGCATCCTGAACTTAACAAAGCCATGACTGCTTAGAGCAGAATGACAGATGACAACATGAAAGAACATCATCCACAACAGGAACAGAACATATATATATATATGTGTGTGTCAAAAAGAATCAAAGGCTACACATAAAACTAAAACCAGTACACCATGAACAAATCTAACTGAGAAAAAATGAAATAAAATCTAATAGACCATCAGCCAGACTACTTTCTTCGCACGTCGAACCGATGACCGACACATGGGGCACGTCCGACTGCTTTCCATCCAACGGAAGATGCATTCTTCATGGAACCGGTGACCGCAAGGAGTGCTCTTGATCTCCTCTCCCACGACAAAATTTTGGAGACAGACAGGGCACACCTCCTCCTCCTCCTCGTCCGCGCCACTCCGATCATATCTGACAGTCTCAAGTTCCTCTCCAGTTCTGTCATGGTCGCGCGAGTGCACGATAACCATTTCGAGTTCCACCCAAACCTCCAATCCGCTGTCCTCAGGCCCAAGCATGCTCACGTTGTGGATTACGGATTCCGAGATGAATGGGGCGTAACGGCTGAATCTGTGTCCATAAGGTCTGGTTTGGTTCATCAAGCCAAGCAATCGCGTCTGGAGATCGGACGGACACCGGCCCATCAAGCTCTGCAGCCCGAGAGTGAAGGAGGTGGTCTTGTCCATCAATCTCTCGCAATGTCCTCCCAACAGTAGGACGTCCTTGGAGACTCGGAAATTCAGAAAGACCGTCTTGTCTTGGATGTTGTTCGCAGTTTCCCGCCATCCGAGCCTTCGACCATACACGGCTGGGCATTGAAAGTGCTCTGTTCTTTTCATGGTCTCTGCGTTTTTGAGGAAGAAACACAGAATTTTTGAAGAAGAACAATTTGGGTGTCTGATATATAGATGAGGATATAAATGAAACAATTGTTTCCTTTTTTTTTTTTTTTTTTGACCGTTTGTTTTATGACCGTTGGTTCATGTAAACTTGGTTTCCAAGTTACTGTTGTTTTAGGAAACTTAATTAATTAAAAGTTTGAATTATTTAAAGTGTTATTAGGAAACATTTTTTTTTAACCGTTAGATTTTCAAATTTCTTTTTACCGTTAGATATTCATGATTTCCAAGTTTCAATTGGAAAAGTTGGGTTTTTTTTTTTTTTTTTTTGTATATATGCAGTTCAAAAATATGTTATTTATTTTTATACCCGTCTAATTAATCTATTAATTACAATGTTTAAAAATTATGCATATTTTTCATTATAGTTAACTTTCATAAAAAAATTTATGAAAAATCGTTACCCTATTTTTAAGTGCTTTAAATTATGCTATTTAGTTATTGATCCCTCATTTCTTCATTTTTTTTTTTTAAGTCATTAACTTCAAACGCTATTTCTTAACATGGGTGCAACTTGGACGGGTTGAACCCGACACATCTCAAAATTTGGACGAGTTTGGATTGAGATTTTAGCATTTGAGTTCAACCCGAACCTAATTTGAGTTGAGTTTGGATTGAGGGTTCAAGTCACCCGAACTAACCCAAATCCAAAATTTTTATATCTAAGTAAAATATTCTAAGTAAAATTATAAATTTTTATTGTGTATGATGAAATTTGATTTTTTTATCTTGCCTTAATTGCTTTTGAATTTATTACTAAAATTATATAGATACGTAAAATCATGTGGTGAATTAACCTTTCATGCATTCATGGAGATTTGACAATTTGGGAATTACACAAGACACAAATCAATCAAAGTGATTAGTACTAAACTAATCATCACCCAATTCCCATTTACTTGAAAATGAAAACAATATTAATAAAGCATATAATATGTTAAAAAATATTTTTAAAAAAATGAATTTACATAGATAGTTATTAAATTTCATGTATAGTTGTATAGGTTAAATGGGATGCAGTGACAGGGGCTGTCGACGGAGTGAAAGGATCAAATAGACTCATATCCATAACCGTATCAGAACTAAATATCTAAAAAAATTATGTGTATCTGATAAGGGCGGCTCTATTTGCGTTCCGATCCTCTAATCTATAACTAAGCCCTCTTATATGAATTGTTTTGTAAATATTTATCTAAATCTGTTTCATAACCCCCCCCCCACCCCCCCCCCCAATCCAATTTAGACATTTATATTATGATTTTTTTTAATTTTAAAATTATTACAAATCATTTTTATGTTACAAATATTACAAATAGAGGATTGAAAAAATTATTATTAAAATTTTATGGGAATATTATGTACACAAACAGATTTATGTGTGTGTATTTATCAATGAGAACTACAATATGGAGCTTTTGATTAATTAATTTCACCAAAAAAAAAAAGAAAAAAAGAGAGAAAGTAGACAACATGAAAGAACATCATCCACAACAGGAACAGAAGATGTATATGTCAAAAAGAATCAAAGGCTACACATAAAACTAAAACCAGTACACCATGAACAAATCTAACCAACAAAAAAATGAAATCAACTCTAATAGACCATCAGCCAGACTACTTTCTCCGCATGTCAAACAGATGAACGGCACATGGGGCATGTCCGACTCCTTCCCATCCAACGGAAGATGCATTCTCCATGGAACCAATGACCGCAACGCGTGCGTCTCAACTCCTCTCCGACCACCAGACATTTGAGACAGACCGGGCACACCTCCTCCTCCTCCTCCTCGTCCGCGCCACTCCGATCATATCTGACAGTCTCAAGTTCCTCTCCAGTTCTTTCATGGTCGCGCGAGTGCACGATAACCTTATCGAGTTCCACCCAAACCTCCAATCCCCAGTCCTCAGGCCCAAGCGTACGCGCTGCACGGCATATGCATTCCGAGATGAGCCCCGCGCATCCGGTGAACCTGTCTCCATAAGGTCTGGATTGGTTGATCATGCTAACCAATCGCGCCTCGAGATCGGATGGACTCTGCCCCATCAACCGCTGTAGCGTGAGAACGAAAGAGGTGGTATTCTCCGTCAATCTCTCGCTACGTCCTCCTAACAATACGACGTGCTTGGAGATTCGGAAATCCACAAAGACCATCTTCTCTTCGATGTTGCAACAACTTCCGCGCTGACCGTGCCTTTGAGCACACACGCCTGAGCATTGAAAGCACTCTGTTCCATTCATCGTCTCTCCGTTTTTTGAGGAAGAAAGACACAATTTTTTTTTTACCGTTGGTTCAAGCAAGCAAGCTTGCTTTGCAGGTTATTTAAAGATGGTGGTTTAGTTTGAATTGGAAACTTTCCTTTTCTTTTCGGTGTTAGATTAGGAAACTTATTTGTGTTGACTTAATTGGACTCTGATTTTATTTGTTGCCTTATTTTATTTTATTTCTAAAATTGTACATTAAATTTTGTCAAAGACCCTTATTTAAATTATATTCCCTTCAATACTCTCAAAATAGTTTTAATTTTGCATCAGGGCCCCTTTGAGGGGTGTTTTTGCACAATATATATATATTTTTGGGGAATACCAACCAGAAAAGGGATACTGCTGAATATAGTAATTCACCAAGGTTATTTTGATAAAATGAGATCTTTTTAGGAGTATATGCAAAAAAATCCTAATTGAAATTATTTGGTTTGAAATTTGAAGATGTTACATGCTGTCTCCTTTGCATCTGGATTAGCATATATATACATTTTTTTTAAGTGAATACTCATACAGTAAAATATATATTTTAATATTTTATGAAAATGAAGTACTTGATCATATGAAATAAATACGTATTTTATTGGGAAAATGACCAAATAAATCTCTCAAAAGTTAGAAATACCAAAATCAGCTATTTTTAAAAATTATACAAAAAAAAGTCTAATTTTACCATTTTGAAAACTCAAAAGACTAACCTACCCCCCTATGTAGTTAGATCCCTAACATGCCTCTAACCCTTATTAGGTTATTCCATACCTCTTACATTTGTGAAAATATTTTACACATTCTCATGCATAATTTTTTTTTTACTCCAAATTATTCGTCATTAGATGGATTTTGTAAGATATGTGTTAAATATAATGTGAGTTTTTCAAAATACTCCCTTAAACGTTGATGCTTCTTTAAAAAATGGATATGTGTCAATGACACCATAAAAATGTGTGAATAAAGATTTATAATATTATAATATCATTTGCTACATTCGGGTATATCACATATTCAAATTACACATAATGATTATACATATTGAAAAATGATAAATAGCATAAGATAAGATATAAAAAACACACAATATGAAATTTAATAACAAAACCACTAAAATTTTCAAACAACACATATTTGATCAAAGAGATCAACATATCTAAAACAAAATTAAATTCATAATTTATTATAGAAAATGTTATAAAATAAGAAGTGCAAATCAATAATACCTACGGATGTGAACCATTGTTCGCCCTTTACATGTTTACTTGTTATGCCCAAACTCTTTACATATTTAAAGATGGTGGTTTAGTTTGAATTGGAAACTTCTTTTTCTTTTTCGGTGTTAGATTAGGAAACTTGTTTGAATATGGTGTTGACTTAATTAGACTCTGATTTTATTTGTTGCCTTATTTGCCTTTGATTTTATTTCTAAAATTGTACATTAAATTTGTGGTGAATCATTCATGCATAATTTTTATTTCTAAAATGCCCCCCCAAGCCATCCGTCCATTTTGAGAATAGTTGAAAGGGATATTTACATATAAACCCATTAAAAAGTCTTATATTGTCAAAGACCCTCATTTAAATTATATCCCCTACAATACCCTCAAAAGAGTTTTAATGTTGCATCAAGGCCCTTTTAGGGGTATTTTTACACAACAATTTTTAAATTTTTTTTTTGAGGAATATCAACCAGAAAAGGGGTACCGTTGAACATAGTAATTTACCGAGGTTATTTTGATAAAATAAGATCTTTTTAGGGGTATATGCAAAAAAAAATCTTAATTGAAACTATTTGGTTTGAAATTGAAAAATGTTCCGTGCTATTTTGTTTGCATCTTGATTAGTGTATATACATTTTTTTTTAAGTATATACTCATACAATAAAATATATATATTAATATTTTATAAAAATGAAATACGTGCTTATATGAAATAAACATATATTTTATTTACATTTTCTGTAATAGTGCATGAAGAGACATGACAAATGAAAATAGGACTATCAAACAGAATCAATGTATTAGCGCCCATTAAAATTTAGAGTCATGGGTCCTTTTTAAAAAATATTATGAAAAACTTTGTTTTTACAGTAATATTGGTATCTGATTTTGAGGTGTTGAAAAATTACTGATTTGGATAATTTAGTGATTTTTTTGTTTATTTTGATTTTTTGTTATTGCTATATTAAGTCTCTAACCCCCCGTTTGCCAACTGACATAAACAGAGAATAAGGGAGAATAACAGTAGAATAGCCCTTATTCGCTGTTTGTTTGGAGCGGATAAACCCTGATAGCAATGCCTGGATAAACTAGCATAAGGCCTGATAACAATTCCACTAAAATGTGAGAATAGCTTATCAGGGCTTATCTATTCCTGAGAATAAAAATACCCCTCACTATCATTACAAAAAAATTCTCTCTCTTACTTTAACACAACCCAATGATACACCCCCATTTAATCTACACCATCTGATTAGTGGATCTAGCCACTGTGAATGAATCAGAACCGTCCAAAAAAAAACAAAAAAACCAAGCTCATCCGGACCGTCCAAAATGATGCACCTATTTTTAATCTGCCGACACGTGTATCATTAAACACCACATCCACCAACCACTACCACTTCTCACTGTCGTCCCCATCGAAATACGCCGTCTCTCTTCACTGCGAAATTTGATAACCCTAGATGTGAAAAATAGGGATTCACCGCATCCGCCTTAGGAGATCTTTCGTTCGTCTGTTCGACGAGCGGCCCTGCGACGAGGTTGTGGTGCAGGAAACGTGGGGAAGGCGGTGCATCAGTAGAACGAGTGCATTCGGATTCAGCGGTTCTTTTTTGGATTTTCGTCGATTTTTTGCGAGGTAAGCATTGATTCTTCGATTCTCCGTGTCTGTGTTTTGGTGCTTTGGATTTGTGGGGTTTGAATTTGTTCATTGGATTTTAGGGTTTCGTTTGTTGTATCTTTTTTTAGGTGACATTATTGATTTGATCTTTTTTTTCGTGTTAAATTTTTGTATCTTCAAAGGGTTGGTTTTCATCTGATTATGTTTTTCTTGTTTTTTATGG
The DNA here is from genome assembly GCA_030737835.1 of Acorus gramineus. Classification (NCBI taxonomy): domain Eukaryota; kingdom Viridiplantae; phylum Streptophyta; class Magnoliopsida; order Acorales; family Acoraceae; genus Acorus; species Acorus gramineus. Next base: position 94,587 of record JAUJYN010000081.1, on the reverse strand, counting down.
ATTTTTTTAGCATCTTTCTTTTTCATGGATTTCTGGGGAGACATTTTGTTCTTCATCGTAAAAAATTCATTGGGTTCGGTCTGATTGGATTATTTGCTATACACCACAACCATTTCTATACATCCGCACATTTTTCACAGCAAGAACTTAAATAGGCATTAGGGTAAACCATAATTTGCAATCTTTGGGAATCATTGAAAAGAAAATGAAAGTTACTGCTACAATAATGTATTCATTGTCCCTAATGAAACCCCCCCTGTACACCTGTGTCTTAGCATAAATCACTCACCTTTCAGAAAATCGTGATTATATAACAAACCTATTAAATTTGGGAAATGAATCACTAGGAAGAGGTAAATAAGCGAACAATCCTTTTTACAGTTTACGATCGTATCTGTTGCCCAATTCTTTTCAGTTTCCATCATCTTTTTCTTCTTCCTTTCAGTAGCTTTCTTTTTTCCATGATATCTCTGTACTTCATTTAACAGTTCATTATAGGTCCTTGGAATGTTTTTATTTTTGGGCTTTCATTGTTTCCTATTGTTCTTTCCATCAGCAGTGCAAGATATTATGGTGTCTAGGCAATTCTATGAGCTAATATGAACAAATTGCTTCTCATCTACCTTATTCCAGACTTTGTACTTGGTATCTTAATATGTATATTTCTTGCATTGAAAATCTACTGCCCTTCCATTTCTTAAGTTCCAGATCAGTCTTGCTTGCTCAACTTATTTCCATGAGAGCAGATTTCACACCATTTAGTTTATGTATATGTGTATAGTGTATATGTATGAATAATGAAGACTATTATTCAATTATTGGAATGTTGTATTGTTTAAATATGAATAATTATTTTTATGTTCTTAGAAATTGAACTCCTATTCCTAATATGAAGTCTGTAATTTCTAGTACTCAATAACAGTTAGTCTAGCAACCCAGTTGTTAACCTCTCATAATATTTGTGCACATTGCAATTATTATATTATTGCAAGTAAACCTTCAATAAGTGTCTTTCATAGGTTTTGCATTAGTAATGCCAACTATAGGAATAGGCTGAGCAATGTATGTTAGTTTGTGATTCGGTATGCTGATTTATATTCCATGTTTTATCTAACTTTAAATGTGATGTAACATGTTTCTTACAAATGTTTAAAGTGTATATGAAAAAAGAAATTTTATTCAATATCCCAGTGTCTATAAATATAAAACACATAACCTATTTGCCTATATATTTTACATTTGAGTCTATTATAAGTTACATGCAAATATATACGACCATTTATCAGTAATTCAATGTAATTGGGCGATGTGTGGGGTTGGCTATATGTATTTGGTTGACTATACAGATATTGCACCCAAAACTTAAGTTTATATTGATTTTAAATTTGATATCCACAATAAGTGTTTTTCATTACTATCCGGTCAGTGCATCCAGTTTTAATAGAAACATAAACATTGTAAAACTCCTACTTGAGGAGTATCTAGTCGTGCATTTGGTGTATAGGGGTTATTAGGTGTTTCCCAAGAACATTGTTTCATGTCTTCTCATGGCCTGGCTCATCTACAACCATATGTATTATTAAAATTACATATTAGAAATGCATACTTAAGTAAACATTACAAAGATGGAGTCTATCTCATTTAACTTTATCCATATTAGTAATTTTACATATATGATTGGTTTATGTTAAGGGTGAAATCTGATGTTATTGACCAATGACTATATGAGAACTTGTTATATGCTTATATTTAGTGTTATTATGTGTTCAATTTTTAGCATAGTGCCCCCTAACTCAACCTTCATGCTTTACATTATTTTTCATATATGTTGCAACTATGTCATGATAAATGAATGATTCATAGAAACCTTCTACACCCATTGGTGCATCCCAATCTTGCGTATAACTAACCCTAACATATAACCGAGTATATATTGATGTTTACACATCAGTTACATACGTTAATTCATGTACCTCAGATCAATGGCCAAATAATATATTTATGTGTTCATGTGGGTTAGTCTTATTCGCAATCATATAGATGTCAATGACCAATGAATATGTGTGTGTGTGTGTGTGTGTGTTCATGTGAGTTAGTCTTTTTCGCATTCATATAGATGTCAATGACCAATGAATTTATGTATGTTGTTGAAATATTTAATTCATTCCATGCTGTCCAATGTGTCTAGATGTCAAAGATGAGCCAGTTTCCCCTACGCATGGCATCCAATAAGAATCGGATTGGAAACTGGACCAACCCGATGGATGCTTGTTTGGTGGGGTTGCTAGTAGATCAATTTCAACAGGGTAATTGCGTGAAGGGAGTCTTTCAAAACAGTTCTTGGAAGACTATCACTGCAACCTTGAACTATCGAATGGCTATGACTTTGGAAATGAGTCATTGCAAGAATCGTTGGAAAGTGTTGAAGCAAACCTATCACCTATACCAAGAACTTAGCAACAAAACAGGATGGGGTTGGGATGATGCGAGGAAAATGGCTGTACCGGGAGATGCACAGGACTGGGATAGGGTCATATCGGTATGTGCAATTGAGGATAGTTTAGTTTTGTCATGGTCATTTTATATTAGATATTAAATTAAAGTTATTCTCTGCTTATCCTGTGCAGAATAATACCAAGTTTGGGTTATGCCGGGACAAGCCTTTCATATGGTTCAAGGAATTCTCCATGATATGTGGGAACTCCACATCTAAGGGATTCCATGCCCATGCCTCCCTCATCAGTGAGGATGAGGATGACAATGACACTGAAGGAGACTCAATGGAGGCCCACAAAAATAGGTTCGATTCACTGCATATGGAGAGACCATCAGTGGATGAGTACTTCACTCGAGGGAATACATGTGAGAACAGGTGGGGGACCAGCACACCAATAGAGATACCTGATGAAGGTGAACCAACTTGTAGGAGAAAGGGTAAACGTTCCATGTCTACCACTGCTTCTGACATGGGGGAGGATGATTTACAAATTCCAAAAAAACGATCATCCGGGTCCGGGTCTAGTAGGAAGGTGAAGAACCCAATTGGTGCTGAAGGATACATGGCTGAGTTCATTGAAATTGGGAGGCGAAGGGTGGACGTTGCAAAAGAGTACTTGGAGAAGGATTATGAGGGGAAGTACACTTTGGAGCAGGAAATCAAGTGTCTTGCAATGTTTAGGCAACTTAGTTTAGCTAGTAAGTTGGCTGCAGCTGAGACTCTAAAGGATGAGGCGAACCGCACGATTTTTATGGCATTCCCAGATGACTTGAAGATAGACTGGATTGAGAGACAAGGAGCAAACTACCAGCCACCACCATATGTTCCACATGCACCCTAGGATGGACCCAGTCATGACCCTCTATGGTTCCATTACTTGCATTATATTTTGAGCCACCAACAGTAGGAAGGCTAACTACTTATTAATATGGATATGTAATTGCAGAAGACATTCTCATCTTTTTTTGTATAAACATGAATGCTTCTGCCTTTGGGATACTGCAGAAAACACTCCTAATTTTGTAAGTATTTATAGCATGTGGATGCTTTGTCATAATGTGTAATGACATGTATTGGTGATGTGGTGTCATGGTCATTTCATGTGCAAATGTGACCTCTTATATCATCCGTTTAATATGAACAACTCATTCCAGTTCTTATGAGATAATGTCTGATGTATGATTGTCATACGTTTACATAAACATGAATGCTTCATTTCAAGTAATGCATCCACTATGAATGCATCTTCCTAATACGGATTGTCATTCGTCATGTTCTAAACCCATCTATGGTGGAGTTAATGGCCATCCACAATCCATTTATAACCCTCTTCCTTTGTTCTTATGTATATGTGTTAATCTCTCATGTGACCAATGCAGTCTATGGATTCCTCAACAAGGAAAAGACATCGGTCTGAATTTTTTAGGCAATTCTTTGAAGAGGATGAGGAATCAATGTTCTTGGAGATGGCCTTTGTTCTTGACCATGTCAGATATAGGGTTGAAAGTCAATCAATGACAAGGCGACCTATGAGAACTGGACCACTGTCAGGCCATACATTCATTCATGAGTTGCTCCAAGGACATGAGGCTAGGGCATATGAGAACCTCCGCATGGCTCCTCGATTGTTCTTGAAGCTGAGGGATGTCTTGATCAACAAGGGTCTCATGAAAGACACTACAAACCTCACTTGTACTGAACAACTTGCTATCTTCCTTCATGCTCTCGGCCATGGTGTGTCAAATAGGGTGTTATCGGAACGCTTTCACCATTCTGGGGAGACAATAAGTAGGCACTTCAATGCTGTCCTCAAAGCAGTAGTGTCCCTAAAAAGAGAGTACATCAACCTTCCACAAAATGATGTGCAAGTCCATCCTCATGTCAGGCACAACAAAATCTTTTACCCGTATTTTAAGGTGAGTTCATACAACAGAATATAACATGTTGTACTCCTACTCTTCCTTATATATGTCATATCCATCTGATGCAAGTACATGTGTTCTTCAAATGTAGAATGCAGTCGGGGCAATTGATGGGACACACATCCCTGCGCTTGTCAGAAAAAATAAGGCCACACGATATCGCAATCGGAAGGGATGGATATCACAGAATGTGATGGCCGCTTGCTCATTTGACTTGCAATTCCAATACGTCGCCGTGGGTTGGGAAGGTTCAACGGCTGACATGAGAGTCCTCAGATGGGCGTTGGAGAGTGGGGGTTTTAGTGTCCCAGAAGGTATATTCTTTCAACATATTTTAACCAATTTATTAACTTGTGGTAGGTTCATTCAATTGCATTGAACTAATACTAAATGTTTCTACCAGGAAAATATTATTTGGTTGACTCTGGATACGCGAACACTGATAAGTTTCTTGCACCTCACCGTTCTCATAGATATCATTTGTCTGAGTTTCTTAATTTGGGCAGAGGTAATAGATATAGCGGTCCAAATGAACTCTTCAACCATAGGCATGCACAGTTGAGGAATGTCATTGAGCGTGCATTTGGTGTTCTAAAAATGCGCTTCAAATGTCTTAGATGCACTCCATATTATCCATTCAGAACCCAGACTAGAATTGCACTTGCATGTTGCGTACTGCATAACTTCATTCGTAGGGAGGAAGGGTCAGACATTTTATTCAATATGAGTCAAGATGAAGTGGATGGAGTTGGGGATGTGAGAGATGAAATCCACTCCGACGTCGCAAACGAGGATAATGTTGGAGGGGCTCAACTGCGAACAATGATTACTGGTCAATTGTGGGGGGGTAGGAATGTAAGTTAAGGTTCTAATAGTCTCTTCAGATTACGTGACATATGTATTTTACAATCCTTGATGTGTTATTCATCTAAATATGGGTTTTCTAATTGCAGAGGCAGTAAGGTGGTGGCGTTCTGGTAGTTTGGTCTGTCAACGTATTGAACTCCTATTCCCCTTTGCATTATGTGATATTTGTTTAGTTTGATGTAAATATTTATTTCGTTGACCATGTGATTTGATAAATTGGATACTCATTATATTCATTCTATTATGTAACAGGCACTTGTTTCATCGGATGGGAAATTATCCATATTACGCGGTCGCGAAGGGAAGGAGGCCCGGGGTGTATGATAATTGGGCCGCCTGTCAAGCGCAGGTGTATTGGTTTAGAGGAGCTACATTCATGGGTGTTGAAGACATCGAGGAGGGGTACGCGTTCATCGCATCTGTGAATGAGGGCCTACAGCCAGATGCACCCATCATCGTGTCGGATACCACACCCACTCCATCAGATGAGACCAAGTGCATCAACAAACCACTGCTACCAGACACTCCACCAGCTACTACAGATCTTCCAGAGCTTACACCAACCGAGATACTGCCACCATCCTCAGAGCCAGTGTACCACCAGTTGTCCTACAGTGCAGAACAGTCACGCCCCATTTCAGGTGACATTCGAACCACTATTTCCTTGTCTGAGGTTACAGTGCATGGTATTCCTGTTATGCCACTATTTCTTAGTATGTTTGCATCACTTGTGGTGCTTGTTGGACTTATTTTCATTATGTTGTTTCTTTTGTTCCTGCGTCATCAGTAGTATGCAGGAGTTGGGATAGGTGGACAAACTTAATACTTTTATTTTGTGATGCTCACTAGTATATGGGCAGATTTTGTGGATTATTCAGTTTGTATGGATGTTTAAACACCACATTCTGTTTATCCAAGATGTTAATTTTCATTTAACCTCGACAGTACAGGAGGTTAATGTGAATATAAACTTATGAATGTATGTTTGTGATGTTGTCTTTCATGTCTATTATTATATAAAATAGCTTTTTTAAACTATGGTGTGTATATGTGTTTAGATATGTGTGCGCATATGAAATGTACATATATATGTTAGGGAGTTGATCACAGGGATGTCATAGTTCCAATTGAATATACTGTGTCAATGATCAATCTTCATGTTCACCATGGTTTCCCATATGAGAAGGGATATTTGGAATTATGTGAAGTGAGGGGTTTATGTGAGTCATATGTGTTTTGCAAACTTACCTGTTCTAATATTTTACAATATATTTACAGAGGTCAATACTTACCATATTTCTGTATATATTGTTATTTAAGTATTTACCTAGTTTATATAAAAGTAAAATACACAATATAGGTGTATAAAAAACTTAGAGGACCCTATTATAATCCATATAAAAATCTACATATAACACATATAAGTTAATTAAATGAAGCAATGTATAAAATGCCTAGGGTTATTTGGTACCCACCAACAATGACATTGATATTGGCAATATAATTTGTTAATAATATATATATGAGTTATTAGATAAGAATAAGCGGATAATTTATTACTATTTATGACCAACTGATTGGGTAAATTTAATTAACTCATAACCCAAAAAAACCTATCATTACAAAGCAAATGGAATCAACATTAAGCATACATAGAGTAATTGATAAACATATTTGAAGGTCCACCATAAAATATTACATAAGATGGACGGTACTTATTTAATTTAAATAAGTGTTTTTTCTTGATATATATCTATCAACGTTAACCAAACATAAACTTATATTTCAATATTAAATTAAATGAAGGCTTATATAAGAATGCTAGTGTTATTTGGTACAACAACAATATTGACAATGTTACTTGTGTAATAAAATCTATCAATTTTATGGACAACCTATGATTTATATATATTTTCTATTTATGATCAAGTCATTGAGTAAATATAATTAAATTGATATAAGATAATTAGAATCACCATAAAGCATTTGGAATCACCAATGAATACATAGATTAGTTGTAAAAAATATATAAAGGCCCACCATAAAATATTACATAAGATGGACCGTCCAGATTTAATTACACTCATGATGGACTGATTTATATTCATCAATTACACCAAACATAAAAATATATTTCAGGGGCAAAGTTGACATTTTAAAAATAATAACTCCCTATCCATCCCTTATCAACCATTTATCCACAGTTTATTCTAGGTCAACTAAACACCAAAAATCTACATTTTACGTTTCCCAATAAGAATAAATAAGAATAACAAAAAATGCAACCAAACACGGATAGGCCTATTCTGTCAAACACTAATATTTATCCCCGTATAACTATCAGGGCTGAATAACGTAATTCCACTTCCCAAACGGGGGGTAAGGTTTTTTGGAAGTTGGGTTTGAAAATATATTTCTAAAATATAAGCCCAGAGAATATCTATATGATCAATTATTTTCTTTATATTCATATTTTTAATTTTTGAAGCTATATTTATCCTATTTTTTTTATGATGAGAGCAATGAGATTTCAAGCTTTTTCTTAGATCTTCTCTAAATGATTCTAGATCACTAAATATAAAAAAAGTAAGTAAAAAAATAACTTTCGATATGAATTGATTGTCCAAATTCATCTTAACTTATCATAATATATCTATAATTATTATTTTTATCTTACTCTTCTCTTGGCCCTCTAACCCCCCTTACTCTAATTCCTGGCTCTGCCCTTAAATTAATTTATTTATTCTTATACCATTACAATATTTAGAATTTATGCATATTCCCATCAATATTTATATGAAAACCGTTAAAGTCTTAAAAAATGACTAAAATACCTTTTTTCATGTTTTTTCTTACCAAATACAATATTTATTAGAGATTTTTATTTTTAAGTCTCTATAAACTATGTTTTTTAGAGATCGATCTCTCTTGTTTTTCATATTCATTTTTAAGTCTCCGATTCAAACACTACCAATTTTCCTTTCTTTTTTAAAATCATACACACTTTCATTGAAGTACATGCAATTATATAAAATGAAGTATATACTGAAATACATTAATGTATTTCTTTCGCATTGAAAAAATAATAAATTTTTTTACATTATACTTTATGATAAAACCCCATACATATACTACGTTATTATACTGTATGAGGTTGCAAAACGGGCTACAAAATAGACTGACCACTAGTTTGGTAACTCTGGTCTGAAAGGAGAATTCATCATTCTCATGCATCTATTTCTAATAGATTTTACAGAAAGAGAAATTTTAAATGTAATATCCAAGAATGAAAGCAGGAAGAAAGGATCCTAAACATAATTTTTTTAGGTCTCTTAAGCGAAAGGAGAATGTATCAGCGCTAAAGTTGCATAATCAAGTGGGCTGGGCCTAACTAATGTAAATCGGATGCACCATCTACAGGGACCTATTCGTCATTTTCCCTTTTGAACAACGCACAACACGGTCATCAGTCTATTTTCAGGGTTTTGGGAACTACTCGGCGAGGTGGGATCAACAACAACAAACGATGATGCAGGTCTGCTCGAGAGCCCGCCGTCCGATCGCCTCCCATTGCCGTCGATTCCTCGCCCCTTCCATCGGCGAGGAATCCCTCGCCCTTCCTCCGCCCCACAGAACCTTCACTTCTCAAGCTCCTCCTCCACTTCTCCCCCATTCAAGGATCCTCCATGGCGGCGCCTTCTCGACGCTCCGGCTTCGGGAGGGTCTCCCTATGTGCTCTCCCATGGTGGTGTCCTATTTTAGCTCCGAAGCAACGACATGCCAAGATGATGGAAGCCCTTCAGGTTTATATATATTGAACTTTTGATGAAATGCAATTTATCACGTTGTAAACTTTGAATTGAATGTTTTTTAGGTTAAAATGTAATGTAATTTTTGTGGGCACATCATGTATAGATGGCTTCAGATAATCGGAGACACCGAGAGTTTGCGATGGATGATCTTGGCTTGACTGGAAAAAAAAATGATTATAAAGAAGGGTTTAATACACACAGTCATTCCTGCGGTCCTTTTTGTAGTCTCTACTTTTTCATAACCTAGTAAATACTAGGTTAGACTAGTATGAACCAGGATAGGAGAGATAACAAAAAGTTTGTTCAATTCTTTTGGAGTATATACTTCATTTTTAAAAAAGTATGCACTTTTTCATTAGACAATTGTATACCTTGAAAAAAAAGAAATTCAAAACATGTTGGGGGCCGCAAAAGTGACTACAGGAATTACTTATCCTGACAGTTTCCTTTAAGGAATCCAATGAGGGTTGCAAAGTTGCTATGGGAAGGTGGTTCTCACATCTGGAAAAAATGGTGATCAAACTTTGAGAGGCGTTGCAATTTGTTTGATCTTGAGACCCCCGCTATTTATATACATTTTTTAAAGAAAAATGTAATGGATGGAATTGTGCCCTTTGTAGAAACCGAACAGGATGTTTTTGGAAATCAATCTTCCAGGAGGATGTGGCAGATTGTGTTCCCTTACTAAATGTTGGGGCTGTATTAAACTTCCAGCAATAGATAGGGTTTTAGATTTACATGGTTATTCATTTAATTATTAATCGCAACTTTCCGCTTTATTTGTATAAGAGATCTTGCATTATTGTCTGTTGTTTCACTCATTCTCAAAGTTTGTTTTATATGGCTTGCGCCAATTTTGAGTGAGACCATATTGGAGCGCAGCGTGATGCTATGAGCAGTATTTAGTGGCGCACGTGTGCCACAATGGTTTCAAATAGATAAACAAGCATCATCTAAAGCTTGAAATGGAAGTTCAATTGCCGAAGCATTGGAATTGTGGGTGATCATAAGTGTATAGGATCTTGTTACTTTGGTGTGGGTTGTCGTATTCTTCTCTTCTATATAGAAAATTTTGTCAGATTTCATCTCCATATCTCATCTATTATCTGTCCCATGCTTCGTACAACCTCCACTGATGTCTTTTACAACCTTCTCCTCCTCCCTGTAGTATTGACTCAACTCTGCACATTTTTTCCTTAAAAAAAAAAAAAAAAAAACACTCTGCTCACTTTTGTTGTGTGTCTACTACACCATGAAATTTTTTCAGAGATTAGTATGCATGTCATATTTCATATACCTACATCCAATCTCTGTTGATGTCTTTCTTATTCTCCATCCCTCCCTATACTACTAACTCTAATTTGCTCTGTCATTCATGTTGCGCATTGTTCATTTAATGGTAGAAAGGGTGTGCACTTGTTGAAGTGGGGTAATGTTTATTGTTGCAAGGGTGAGGGAGGTTCGACAATGTTGAATTTTGGTAACATGAAATAACTTTATTGGGAAAATGTTTGCGGAGGTTGTTGGTTAACCTGGAGTCATTGTAGAGTAGGGTGAAGGAAAAGCATTATATGGGGTGTGGGACTATTCTCAGGTGAGAGCGAGGTTGTCTTTGGTGTGGAATGGTATGTCTGATGTTTTTCAGCGGTGATTGCAAAGGAACTTGGTTTCAAACCCAACATGGTGAGTAACTTCTTTCGGAAGGACACGTAAATAAATGACACATCACTGGCTTTTACTTTTTCCTAACTTTTGAGGGGGCAATTTAAGGATGACAAGGTAGTGATTCTGTACCTTTCACTGAAAATGAACTCATTTGTTCTCTTAGTGTTCAATGGGATTTGGATGATGAAGAGGCAATGGAGGTTACTTCTCTCATGGTGCTCCTTCAAGAGGTGTATCTAGACTTGAAAGAAGAAGATATGGTGTATTGGAAGCCAAAACATGCATTGGTATTCTTTGATGTCATTCTATTGGCATCTTAACCAAGAATTGAATAAAAACATACCGTTAGCCTGTTTTGCATGTCAAATTTTGAGTGTCAGTACTCCAAAAAGAAGAAGATATGGTGTATTGGAAGCCAAAACATACATTGTTATTCTTTGATGTCATTCTATTGGTATCTTAACAAAGAATTGAATAAAAACATACCGTTAGCCTGTTTTGCATGTCAAATTTAGAGTGTCAATACTCCATTGAAAATTTAGAGCTTCATGTGGTTACTCTCGCTTGATTTTTTTTTTAAAATTAAGATGAACCGGAGTAAGTGGGAAAATGATAGGAACATCATGTTCGTAGAATAGTGCGGAGCAAGGTTGGGTACGCAATGTGATTTTTGCAATTGATATAAATACCACATTGTTCTAAAAGATGGAAAGTTTGCCTCCTTTGTTCCCCAAGCACAGTATTAGTGGATTTGACTCATACAGAATGAATGGATTTTCAAATGGAGGGCAGTTGTCTTGTTGAAAAAAATATGCAATTGTAAATATCATTTATTCGATTGAGTGAAATTTTGAGGCATACATGACTCCAAGTATGATGGGGCAGGTGGGGGTTTGGTAATCACACATTTTTTTTGTTTTTTATTTTTTGTGAGGAAGCACACACTTCAATGAGCATGTCATGCCTTTGTTTGACATGTATTTAACAATATGCATCAAACATCTTTTGTGCATCCCATACATGTGTAAAATTCAAAGATAATTTTCTGAATTTGGAGCACACATTGGACGCATGATGGACACAATGTAGACATATGACACAATGTTGTAACTTTTTCTTCCTAACTATTTGTAAGTTTTATGCAACATAAAACCAAATGTTGTTAAATTTTTTAATGGAGTTATTGTTGAGATACCATTGAAATTGTATCAATGAGCATGTTTATGAATGTGCGCTCCATTTTTCCAAATAATATAACATTTATTATTTATTTATCTATTTATTCATTGTAGTGTCTTTGTTGTGTCTGTGTCTTAGTGTTTCGAGTTTTTCTGTGTCACCAGACACCAAGTCTGTACAACGTTGCGTCCTTGTCCAGTGTCCATGTCCATGCTCCATTTATTTGTGGTCCTTTGGGAGTGGGGTCTTCTTGTTGCATAAAGAATTTATTTCATCTTTCTTTTGTATGAGATCCCTTGTTCGAGGAGTTTTCTTCTTACTTAGTCTAATCAATAAGGGCTCCTATTCTTTTTTTTTCTAATAATAAGTTAAAAAGATTCTTAGACACAGGAGAACAAAACTTCCTCAGCTACATAACTACATAAGTCCAATCTTTATGTAATATTATCATCTTTCTTTCATAGTTCAGACTCTTAGCAAGATGGATAAATATGTTCACTTCTTCAGAAGATCTACATTTCCCACTGTATAAGCTTTCATTCACCTTTAGGCCGTGTTTGGATTGGAGGTCCGGAAGCCCGTGTTTCTGATACACGGCTGTTGAAGGGAACATCAAAGCAGGGTCATGTCAGCAAAGCATTCCACCGATCTTTTGTGGCTGTTTGGCGATCATTCTTGCGTTCCCAACGCCACCAACCACTTTTACCAAAACACCCCTCAAATATGGCCCCACCCATTACACGTGAAAAACCCTATTTTAGATTGACATACTCCTTCAATCGCCGCAGCTGAAAGGGGTCTTGTCGCTTCCAACCAACAAATCATTGTGATCAATGGGCAGGGTAATCACCGGAACTCAAATGTTCTCCACCGTATCAGATCTTCATTTTCGGTAGTGTTGTTGAAGTCTTTTGTTGTATTTTGTTTGATTCAGATGTGCCCTTCACTTCCTCTTTTCAACTTTTGTCATTTTATGGTTTTACACAAACCCAATAATGAATGGGGAAACTTGGTGTGATCACCGGAGCTGAGAAGAAAAAGAAAAAAGAGAGGAGGTTGAGGGACTTGCAGGGACAGCCTGAGGAGTGAAAGGGGTATCTTGTTTGCTAGGATTAGGGATTTGGTTTATAAAAATTGACGGGGACAGGGTAATTGATTTGGTGGACTAAGCATGGGTAATTTGGTCATTTCATTTCCAAGACCCAAAAGAAGATGCCTTGCGTCCCCGAATCATTATTTTGAGGCGTTGGGAATGTCTGCAAAATTACACTGCCGATGCAGTCACGGGCTTTTGACGTCCTTAACACAAATTGTTTTTTGAATATGGGTTTATGTGTCTGCGGTTGTCAATGTCTCAAACGCAGCAAATCGGGCCATCCAAACAGACCCTTAGCTGTGAAGTTTGCAGGACAACGCTATTTTTGGTTGCAGTGATTTTGAATGTTGAGCATTTCAACTTACCGTCATGAATTCTTAATCTTGCTGGGGAGCTTGTGTGTTTAGGATAGCACCATCAGAGCCTACTGCATTAATTGAGATAAGGCTCCAAGATTACAAATATGGATTGATTTTTTTTCCTTGATCATTTGTTCTATCATGATTATACTGAACCACAAAGGAAAGCACTGTCAACTGACAGACTGTCAAGAGTGTAGGATCCATTTGAATATTAGTTGTCATATCACATATCCACTCAGTTCCAAATATGTGAAAGATCAGAACTGACCAATTGATAAATAGTATTACTATAATTACCTCATGAATTCACAAATAACCTGCTAAACAACATGCATGCATGTGAGTGTGCCAGTGTGTCAAGGATCTCAATCAGTTCAAGTATATGACATGGTAGGGTTCCATTGTACAACAGTGTTGTTATGCGACACTAAATGATAAATGTGTATGAGCCTCTGTTGAGAATGTGTGAACCTGGAAGCAAGAAAGGTCTAATTGTTTCCTTCAACAAATCATATAATTTAGTCGTGCTGGTATATGTATTTCTTTAGTTATTGAGTAATTAGATTTAGTATTCACTCTGAAAGAGATTTTTTCATATTAACTTCAATTTAATTGGGAAACTGGTTGATTTTTCTAATTCAAGTTTTGTTTGACTTTGGTATAAATAACAGGTCTTCTAGTTCTTCCATTCTTGATTTGCTTCTTAAAAAGATCATGTTGATGCTTCTTGGAATTTTTCTAATGTCCACCTTTTCTCATAATAATGCAGAAGCTGTAAAAGAGTTACATCAGAAAATGCTTAAATCTGTTGAAGCTGAAACCATGCCTCCGAATGCTTGGATGTGGTCACTACTTGATAGTTGTGCAAATCGTGAGGACATTAAGCTTTTGTTTGACATATTGCAACACCTCCGAAGATTTGTAAGTTCTATTCTAATTTCTCGGTTCATTATTCCGTTGAATCCCCCCACCCAATCAGTCAACCAATCACTCACTCCTGACTTTTCTCTTCCAATCACTTTATCAGTCTCACATGTTTGTACCTGGATACGTCGTTATGTTTGTATTTGTTGCTTTCTCAATAAAATCATTATTTATAAAGAGTTCAAGCTGTGTATTTTATGCAGAGGCTGTCAAATCTTCGGATCCATTCAAACTTCAATCCCCATCTTTGTTTGAAAGTGTCTGAGGCATGTGCCTGTGTGGGAGCCCTCGACTATGGTATGCCACTGGTGGTTTTGTAAATCATATCTTAGAATTATAAATGCTATGTCAAATTAGCAGCATGATCTTCTATCAATTATTATGACGTGAACTGAAGTTATTTATTTATCTTTCCTGAGCTTTCTGCACATATTAGGATTTTAAGACATGAGGATTACTTATTTATTGTGTTCATCTTTGTAAATAAGCTTATTAGTTTGTAAAAACCATTACAGCAAAGAAGTCTCAAAAACTGCAGAAGCATTCATTTTATTTTCCTACACATTTTTGAATTTCCTTTTCCACTATGTGCTATGCCATGAAAAAATATAGACATTACATTGTCTGTACGAGATAGTGTTCGACATCTGTGTATTTCCTTTCATTTCGTTTTTTTGATGTAAGGTGATCCCTCATCTCCTATTTCGGGGGTTTCTTGCAATAAAATTCTCCTATATTATTTTCAAGAAAACAGATGGGCTTCTTTCAAGTGACACCCCAGATGGTCCGTGTAAAAGGATATTTTTCCGAACTGTGGATATCAAAATTTTTTTGAACAGTTTTGGAAAGTTCTCTGAATCAGAATCAACCTAAAAGCCATTATCTTGGTGGTCTCTTATCTTTTATTATCTGTAGTTTGCCATCCCTCTATTCAAGATTGGAAACTTACATTCATTTCTTTAAAATTCTGCATATGCGTGCATACTCTTGTGCAAAAACTAATTTTTCCGCATAAAAAAGAAAATATAAAAAAGAAAACCTATTTGCATCTGTACTCCAAACAATTAAAAAATGTTTCATTTTTACTTTTGGCATCACAATGCCATATCTTCGACTCAACCATCCTTGGGTTAAGGACTTAAGGCTTAAACAAACTGTCCAGTTACCTTACACTTAGGCAATCATGTTTGTTAACAGGGATACACATGCAATATAAGATTTTCATTCGAAAATCCCCTTTTATCTTTATGTAACATATATTTATGTTTGGAGTCATCCCACAGGCGGTATGTTAGCAATTTATGAATTGCCTGGAATGAATGCCTATTCCGAAGGAAAAGAGTTCATATTGAAAATATATGGGGAGCAATTAGCGGTCTTCTTCATCCTTGGGCATACACTCTAATCGGAGAGGACTCACACTCCCGTGCTTAGGAATATTTTAAATGTGTTGTAATCGTTAGTAGGAGTGACCTTACTTACTTTTCTTTTCTAGTTTTCTCCATTTTTTGGATTTTTTGTTTTGTTTTTGGAGATCCCTTGTCTCCTCTTGTCAAAGGGGAGCATTTTAATATTAATATATGAAGCTTCAGTCTTCCTTCAAAAAATAAAAAAAGAATCTTCTGGACTAGTCAGATACCCTCTGACTGTATTTCTGTTAAATTTAGCTCTAATTTCTAGGCATTTGATTGCGGCACAAATTATATTCTTGCTAGAAGTTGTTTGTAAAGTTTGATGTTAAAACTTTGATGTATTTAATATTTTGTCTTGTTTTTGATATTTAGGTACAAAGACACTATGCAAGCATAATGTTTATGGATTAACTCCAAGCATTGGCTCCGCCCATAAATTACTGGTATTCAATCTGTCAAACTGAGCATTCATTAATTTTCTCGATTACCATTCTTAATATCTTCTTTATGAAGCTGTAGCTGTATGCTAAAGAGCATAATAAAGCTAAACTCATGGTGAAAATAATGAAACTCCTTGAAAGGAACTCTTTGCAAGTGCAATCTGGTACAGCCGACATAGTTTTCAGGTAACTTTGGTTGCTCTATGTATTTTTTAATTTTTTGTTCCATGACAAATTGTTTTCTAAAAGCCTGAAAAACACTTGTCATTTCAAGTATGACTTCATCCTTTTCTAAATTTTAATCCAAAGTTCTTTTTTTTTTTTTTTAAGTTAGAGACTCTCCCTGATTAGATTGAAAGAAATGAAAGTCCATCGTACATCAAAGATGAGAGATATCTCCTTAAAAAAAAAAAACAAACCAACACCTGCACCTACAGAAGAATGCAACTTAAACTATAACACTAACAAAATATTTCAATCCAACACCCATAAAGAAGCTAGCAACCGATTAAATGGAAGTATGGTTTTAGACCCCTTCCAAAAATAGCAAATGTGCTTTACACCTTCCCCTAAGAACCCCCCCACAAAAAAAGAAGAAGTTATGCTTATTATATGCTTGTTGTCTGAGTGGAAATACTCCACGTACGAATGTGAGGAATTTAGTTTGTTTAATTTGTTCTCCTATTCTCTTTTTGAACCATTTCCACATGACATTCCAAAAATCTTGTTTACCAAACGCCATCATCATTTTGCCCCCACTTCGTCCTATTAGCCAAGCAATCAAAGAAAATGTGCACCATTGGTTCTTCCCCATTCCACAGAACTCTCAAAGAACATCGACATCATTAACATATTTCAATTGTTCTTTGTGAGGATCTTATCCTTTGAAAGAAACCACATGAATCAGGGTGTTGAACGCAGGGTTTCCTTTTGACTTAGCAGCCCAAGGACATGTTTTTCTTTGGATAGATGATGCAACTGTAATTTATTGATTAACATTGATAGTGCAGCAAATGGATGGGCATGAAGCTATAACACACTGAGAAAAAGTGAAAAACAACTTACAAAATGCAGGGTGTTCTTTTACTTGAGCAGTCTAAGTAATTGTAGGCAATTTTTTCTTTTCTTTGGAGAGATAATGGAACTTTAATTTATTGATTAGTAATATTGATAGTGAAGCCAAAGGAGGGGCATAAAGCCAACTGAGAAAAAGAAATTACAGTTTACTCCTCCCTGTCAGCAACAATATATTATACAGACCTTAAAAATAATTATTCCGTTTGTTTTGGTGCTCCAGGGAAAGCAATCTTAAATCATCCCGAAAATGAGGAATTATAATCTTGAGGGGCAGTGTGTTAATCTTAACACGTGAAAAATAGTACATGGGATGATACTTAAATCTCTAACATTTGAAATAGTGCGTGGGATAATACTTAAATATCTGGAAAAGGAAGTATATGAATAGTTTTTTTTATTTTAAATTTTTATAAAGAATGATAAAGTACATGAATAAGTTATCTGGCTAAATTGTGGATTTTAGATGCATGCCTAATAAAGCAATGATTAAATTAGAACTGTGTATAGTAGAATGAACTGTGGGCTGTCAGAATGTTTGCCAATGACTGTCCTAGTCAATTTAAATATGTCAGTTTTTATCGCATGGAGAAGAGGAGGTGGAAACTAAGAAGATGCATGGAGGACAATAATTAAACTCTTATATGGAATGACCTCTAGCAGGAACTTATGGCATGTTAGACTTATAATTTGACCCTGACCAGTGGAAACCTACCACGATGATTTTTAATATGTTGTGGATGTTGGAGCTCACATGAAATACTCTGATTCTGTTATTTTGTTCTTTTCGCTGTGCTGTTCAATTTCTTTCATCATTTATAGTCTAACTTATCTTGTAAAGAAGTTTTCTGAGGGCTGATCAACTCAAGCTTGGGAATGATATGTTTCAGCATCTGTTACAATACAAATAACTGGAGTTTGATCTCGAAGTATTCCAAAAAGTTTATCGGGGCTGGAGTAAAACTGCAGCGAACTTCCTTTGACATTTGGATGGAATGTGCTGCCAAAATAGGTAATGTTATTAATATTTATCTTTTGGAGGCAAATGTCTATTTTTCTGTGCATGCACTTTTGCTTTATTTATGAAGCTCCGGTTCTATTCATCTCTTAGGTGCTGTTTGGATAGGGGCATAAGCTATTCTGGAGTTTATGATTATTATAGGAATAAATAACTATATGATTAGAATAAGTGATTTTCTATTTGGTTGTGTTTTTTGTTATTCTCATTGGGAAACGCAATAATGAGTTTTTGTTGTTTGAATAAATAATGAATAAAAGATAAATAAAGTGGGGATAAGTTATAATTTTTAAAATGACATTTTCAAACTTATATATTAAATGAGTTCCTTGAACAAAAAGTTTCACTTCACCTCCCTCCACTCACCTCTGCTGCACCCAAGACAAACTAATACTTCAACAACACACAACACCATGATCTTGTTTTCCACCTCTCCGCATCCTCCCCTCCACAACTTTGGGGCGGAGGTGCTTCACAAGGGGTGATTCGGGCTGCATGTGCCGCCTAATGTGACCGCCGAGGGCATGGTCTGAGGAGAACTCCGAGTTGCATACGGACCACTCGTGGACCCTTGAAGACTTAGCGACGGTGGCTCCCGAGAGAGAGAGAGATGTCGTCCTCCACGGTGATGACCGGTTTCTTGTGGTCAGAAGATGCGGGCCTCAGTTTCTTGTGGCTCGCGCGATGCCCACTGAGGGTCTCTTTGTCCTCTTTCACCAAACAACGGGGGTAAACAATGGAGAAAAATAAGAAGACCCGTGGGCTCCACTTATGCAACTGACTGGAATAACAAAATTCCAGCGGGGGAGGTGGTATTGCTATACCTCTTTATCCCAGCTTATTCTAGCATCCAAATCGCACTTTATACCAATCATCCACACAACATTTTTGGCTTTATTCCACCCTATTCCAAGCTAACTCACTCTTATATTTGTACCAAACAGCCCTCAAAAGCTCCTTGCATTATTTTGATTTTTGACAATTAATCACAAACACCATTCCCCAAAAAAGTTTGACCTGCTTATCTTCTTGTTATCGGGTTGAAAAGTCATAATAATTTGATAACCTAGGCGATTCTTATAAATTCAATATATATTATTGAGTGAACAATTATTAATCAACACTAACACCCATATCTGTGTCAACGAAGAGAATTGCTTTAAACCGGATCAACTCTTAATATTTATTGCTTGCTTAGAAATATCTGATGACATGAATAAAATCCTAGTAGTAGCATGATTGTGAATTTGTTTAGTCAGTAGCTTGGCAACAAACTATTTGTTGTGATTTTCCATCGTTTTAGTATTGTAAACATGCAAATCTGTTACCTTTCCTATCCTTTTTTTTTACTCCTTGGTTATTTAAATGCTTTGTATTCAACCTTCATCATAATTTTATAGAAGAATTAGTTCAACATATTGATGGTAAAATGAATCATTCATAATGTGTACAACATTTGCTGATTCCATCTATTATACTTACAGATTTACTCAATGCTTCTTGTGGTCTGTTATTGTTTATGAAAAAAAAGAACACAAAATGTTCAGGTTGCTTATCCATGCTCTACACACCTACACTATCACGAAGATTGTAATTTTATAGTTATGCTTGCATGAATATCATGTGCTTGAGTAAGTTCACTTAATGGTCACTAAGTTTTGCTGCTTGATGGTCTTATTCAGTGTTTTTGTTAGTTTGATATCCTTGGATGGTGCAGTTTTCTGGTTAAAATTATCCCAAGGGAATACATGAGACCACATTAATCAACACGTCAATTTTTTTATTGTGTTTGGTTGCTGGAAATTAAATAGGGGGTAAAGGTATGGCCATTCCTTACAAGGAGTCACATCCCATTTCCATGTCCAATTTTCAACACCCCATTTCAAGCACTCAAATACGATATCAAAAGATTTGGGTCCTATTGTTATCATGATGAATTTCATAGTTGTATATTCAAGCGTAAAGGAGGGAAGGCATTGAGATGCAGAATGATGTTTCTGTTCCTTCATGCATAATTGTCATATACATGTTGCCACAAAATATCTTCTATGCCTTTCAGATATTTTCTCGTGGATTAAATTTTGACATCCTGAATTTAAAGAATTCAGACTGAATTGGTACCAACTTTTTTATTCTCTCTAGAGAACTTTGTGATTTAACCAGTGTCAAATCTAATCAACGTCAGCGAGGGAAATTAATGCTTTTAGATGTGGCATGTGTTTCATTATTGTTTTCAGGTGATGCTCAGACTGTGTTGAAAATTGAAAAGCTGAGATCGGAGTCTATTAAGTTTCCCAGCATTTCAAGTTCATTTTCAATCGCTAAGGTGATCATTCTTGTTATAACACTTGCAATTTTATTGGTTAAAATTTTCTTTTCCTTGGAACCCAAATGCATTGGACTTCAAGAAGTTCCTGAACTTCAAGAAGATTTGGTCTTAGAGCCACAAAAACAGAATAATTAAGGAAATGAACTCCTTCATCAATATTAGAAATTGTTTGGTGACTTTAGTCATAAATGGACATTGATGGACCTTACATAACATGACTACCTGGTAGGAACACCAAATAAAGAAGGATGCAACTTTTTTTTTTTTTTTTTGTATTTAGGGGGGGAGGGGGAGATGTTGGGGGTTGTTAGTATTATATTATTAACTAGTGAATATATGCCCCTCGTAGGAAGGAGACAACAGATCTTTGATTTTACGATACAAATAAGATGAAAAAATAACCAACCGGTAACCTTGCATTTTTATTATTTTTGAAAATAGTGTACTTGTGATCTTATTAATAGAAATCCCTGGAACAAAAGGATACGAGGGATTTGCAATAAATAAAGAGGAAAAAAAAAAAAAATGAAGATAATTAATGAAGGAAAAAAAACACCTCCAAAGCATGACCCAATGGAAAGAAATTATTTTCTCTTGCTACCCGAACCAATCTCTTTCCATGATAGTGGAATGGAAAGAGTCTCCCGTCCTAGAATCTAAACTATCCATACCTTGTGTTGGAAAACACATTCAGTATGACTCCAACATACAGCATGAGGAACTAGCCATTAAAATTTAGCAGGGTTGCTTCGCTCTGTTCTTTTGCATCTTTTGCAAAACCATCTCCACATGCCTTCGAGATCTCTAAAAGAGCAATTGGACCCTAATGCCTTGCTGACCTACCACCAACTATTTATTTTATAACCCATCCTTCCCCGCAATGGCCATCGCATCTTCATCCTCCAAAATGTAAGTTATCCAAGCTTGAAGTATATACAAAATACTTGCATAAGTGTTCTCCCAATATGCTCTCCTTCTGAAATCACTTCATTGCGTGTTTATATAAACAAATTGCATGGGGGATAATCATGATGAATTTAGACTGCATGAAATTCATTTGTCCTTCAGAGTTGAACCATCGCTGCAGTTGTGGGAACTTCTCATCAAAAGGTTTTCTTTTGAGGAATCCATTAATTGTATCTTTTGTCTCAAGTCTAGATGAATTCTTGAAGGATGGATCATTTTGATCCTTCATATTGTATAATAAGGTGGCATAAATAGTGTGATTCTACATAAGCTAACCAGGCTGCTTATGTTATCATACTGCTGGTAAGAGGCAGAATGCAGGAAGGGTAGACCATGCCAATTTTTTGAATTTGAAAATAAATTAATAAAATGGTGTAGATAGAATGACTCTGCTTATGTAATTAAAACACAAATACATAATGACTATCTAAATCGTGCCATCATAATGTGATTTAAGTATAAAAAAAGGACCAGCCAATATCCATGTTAATTTATGTTAATAAGTTGAGGTAAAGTTACTTTTATGTATTTTACAGAAAAAAGTCATCTAATGGGTGTATATATATATACACACACACCTGCAAGAGTATATACATGCATGTGTGTGTGTGTGTGCGCGCGCGTGTATATTCACGTGTGTTTTGAAGGTGGAGAGTACAGCAAGTGCATTAATGTGTGCCAAAAAGTACAAAAAGAACAGAATAGGCAAGAATTCACCTCTCTATACAAGCACGACATAGAGCACATCAGTAGATGGTCCCAGAAGAAATGATCTATACCTGTATATGCTATGTTATGGTCATGTCAGGTTCCTCCTGGTCCAATCAAGTTGGGTTGCTCCTCATATTAACCTTTCTATAATATGTATCAAGTTTGAGTCAAACTTACTCCTTTCCATTTCATAAAGTCTGTAAAAAATAATTGTCTTTATAATTCATTTTCTTAATTTGGTCAACTGCTTCACCTGGGCATGAAAAAGGTATAAGAATCTTCACTTGCAAAAAATGTTCTACCATCTTCCTCAATTGAAACAAAATTAATCATCCCCGTTTAGAACCATTCTCGGTAATGAAAGTTTTTCTCCCATAAAAAGGCACCTTTCTACTTCTAGAATTAGCTTGATCTTTTCCTATATGAGTGCATTTTCTCATGTTAGAGGCCAATAATATGTCATGGTAAAATGGATTACTCTTCCTGGATGGCTAATATTAGGTAATAGAAACCTATCCTTGATAGGCGGAACACTTGAGATTATGGCATGGTGACAAATTCTCAATTTGTTGTATTGTTGGCTGGGGTTCTTATCAGCTAGCTATTTTGTATTCACTCTAGTTGGTTGACAGCAGAAGGCTAGTCTGTTGTCTTGCTTGTATTTTGTCCCCCCCCCCCCCTCCTGACTTGGATCGGTGGTAGTCTTTCAAGGTTCTGGTATTTCATCAGGTCTGGAGTGAATTATGGAATCTTTTCAAAACCCCTTTAACATAACCAAATGGATAAATTGAAGTGATCTTTGAAATTATGTTTAAAAAGATGGATTTTACCTTAGAAGTAGATATCTCTTTGTTGTCTTTGTTTGTGACTATCACATACCACAGCTAGTAAACAAATGCTGAAATCTGTGCCTCATGGTGACCGGAAACAAAACTAACGGCATGTCAGAGTTTCCTGTGATGAGCTTACAGGATGGTTTTTTATGCAAGCAAACATTTTCCTTTTCAAATAAGCCATGTGGTGCATGTACTGCAATGCCCCTATGATAAAGTTTGAATGAATTGTGATACCTGTTTCTTATTCTTGCAGGCTTATCTGCTTGAGAATAAGCCAGAGAATGCTGCTGCTTCCATTCATATCTGTTATCAGGTGAGACTATTTGCAATTTATGTACAATAGTGCTATATAAACTTCAGTTACCTTGGCTTTGTTATTAACTTTAAACTTTTTAATGCACAGCTTAGAGACTAAAACAATGGAACATTATGGATACTTAAGTCCTGACTGATTATCTTAAAAAAAAGGTCCTGTCTGATTATTCAAACAGGATTTCCCAGGGGGTACATCTATCCCCACCGTTTAATTTGCTGATCCCATCAATGCAAAAAAAAGAAAAACACAGATTCTAGTTTTGAAAACTATTAACCCCACCAATCCAATAAAAACAAAACATGCCCTTACCTCCCTGTGCCATCTCTCTCTCCCGGTGCACTCCCTCCCTCATTGACCGCGATGGCCTCCCTCGACAGCCTAGCAGAACCCAGTACACCCTCCGGCGACATCCCTCGGTGACCCCCCTCATCTTTCCTTCTTCCATTCTTCTCACCATTAACATCACCAACATCAACAAGAGCAGCAGCATCAACTGCTTTTCTTTCCTGCTTCCATTCTTCTCATTTTTGCCAATCACAAAACACCTCACCACCACCAAGAACAACATCCCCTACAACCTATCCAATGGAAATCCTCAATGGTCCTCCTCCGCTGCGACGTCCCTCCCAAACCCCACCTCCTCGCCACCGTCGGCTCCCTCATCTCCAGCCGTCAGATGCACTCCATCCTCGTCAAGCTCAGCCATGCCTCCTCCCCCGTCCTCCTCACTGCCCTCATGGACCTCCACTACAAATCCGGGGTCCGTCCCAGATGTATGCAACCTGTTTGACGAGATTCCTCAAAGAGATGCCCTTTCGTGGTTGTCGATGATTGTCAGCTTCTCCTGTCAGAACCAACACAGAGAGTCTACAGCTCTTTGGCTCGGGTGGCGGCCTAGACGCGAACGCCTTCTCTGGGGCCTTCTCCTCCATCCACTGTGAGGCCATCCCCTGCTCGTTGACGGGAGATCGGCAAGGAGGGAGTTGACCGGACCAAGGGGTGGGATGGGAAAGAAGAGAGAAAAGAGAGGGATGAAATCTGAGAAAGAATGAAGTGGTGGGCTTAGGATTTGGTAGCTTTTGAATATAAAAGATGGTGGATATAGAAATAACAAAATTTCAGGGTGGTGAGTTCAGCTAGGTAGACGTACCCTTTCCGAGGGCTATCCTCATGGACCTCATCCCCCAAGTTTACTGGAACTGGTGCTTTTCAGTTTAATGGAAAAAATAATTATGCTATGTAGTGATTATCCTGTAAGGAACGATGCTAGTTAACCTATTTTTGGGATTGGATTGGATCAATCATAATATGGTGCCCCAAGACGGTAGATGACCAGAACAACAAAGCAAAGAAATATTGATTGTGGTATATTGAATGTGTCACTATGAGATGCATTCTCAACCATATTGATTTGCATCCCTGCAATTGAATGACAGATGGTTTGCAAGTTTCAAAAACTTGTTACTTCTCAGATTGGGAATTCCTTACATTTGGATTATTTGAGTGATTCTAATTTTGATTTGTAATCATATATCTCAACTAAAAATATGGGGGAAAAGGGGATTAAGATTATAAGGGCATCTCCAAAACGCTCCCTACATGGCTCATTCCCTAATATAGGGAGTTGAAAATTAAAAAAAAGGGGATCCAAAAGACTCCTTACAAGGCTCTATACAATATTTTTTCTCATGTATGGAGCCTTGTAGGGAAAACTACAATGTAAAATTACTACATTGCCACTTTCAATAAAACTCTTGTTTTTTCCTAGCCAACTCTCTCTCTCCTGATTTTTTTCTAAACCAAAGTAAAACTATCTCTCCTAAATGGATCTCATCTTCCTCTACGAACCCTTAAAAAAAAAATAAAAAATCAAAACCTTTGATTTCATCTACTGTCTGTCCGCCGTCCATCCACCGGTTCACCACCGCCTGTCGGAAGGCCTTGGAGCCTCCGCCGGAGGTGGTGGAGACGGCCTCCTGGAACCGCCGCGCGACAACCCCCACCTCAATCTTGAGGACCTTGAGAGACTCGACGGTGGCATCGATCTCGGATTGGGAGGCCGCGGATCCGTTGGTTTTGAGGCGACGGATGTCGGCGGCCTGGGATTCAACGGCGGATTGGGCCTCTGCGAGGCGGAGGGAGTCCTCGGTGGCTGTGACAAAGCGGCGTCTATCAGAGGTGGAGAGGAGGGGTTGACGGTGGCAGTGGAGGCGGAGGAGATGCAGCGGAGGAGATGAGGGAGGAGTGATGGAGAGAGGGATTTGGATTTGGAGGTGACGAAGTGGATGAAGCGCCACTTCGTTTAATCTTGTATTTTGCATATTTTGTTTAAGGTAGACCCAATTTATTTCCATGTATTTTGTTTAATGTTTTTTAAATTAGGGTAAATAGGTCATTTGGAATGAAGATAAGGTAAGAATGAGGAGACTTTTGGAATGATAAAAAAAAGGACTCCCTATGAGGCTCCCTACATGTCATAGGGAGCATTTTCTTTCCTCACAATGTAAGGAAACATTGGGGAGGCTTTTGCAGATGCTCGAAGTAGGTAAAGCATTTTCCTTGCAACAGTGAACCCTAGTTTTACAACATAGTTTGGTGTGAAAACATGGGCCATGCAGTCTGAGGGCGATTTTACATTGGAATTAGTTGAATTATCGTTGCCTACACCTTGACAACTGAAAATGTTATTCATCAGATGTTCCGAGTAAGTGTGGTGTGATTATCATAAATGAAATGTTTGTATGTTTATTCAGCCATCAATGAGATATTTATATTATTTGCATAATCTGGCATAATGAAATTCTAATGTTACTCTGTCTATGAAACAGAATTTGACTGAGCCAAAGATGTCACGCTTCAAAGATGAGTTTCAGAATTTTATGAAGTGGCTTCCAGAGGTGATTAAGCAGCAAAAAGAAGAAGATAGGAAGGTGAAGTCTATTTAGTGCTTATGAACTAACTGAAAATATCATTAATATCAAAATTCTTACTGGTGATCATCAATTATGGTACCAAGTAAGACTAATAATTTATTTAATGAAGAACATGGTTACAAAATTGAAGTATTATATTTCATGAATTACGAAACTATTTTACATGTTCTGCTTGCATGAAAAAAAAGGAATAGCTGCAGCAGACCCCCCTAGCGGGGTGGTCGAGATGCATCCTCCCCAAAGGGGAATAGCTAGATCATGCAAGTGTAGGTCTACAATAAATGTTAGATGTCTTCTTCTGTCTACATACCAATCAATTTGCTTTGGAGTTTACATCCTGAAATCATGTTCCAGTATATTGACGACTTCCGTTAAATCTACTAAAGTTACAGATATATATTTCTCTATAGAAAAGTCAATATCATAAGCAAAAGTAAAAACAAGTTGTCATCAAAGATGATTGCTAGGGGCTATGATGTACAATTCATACACTTCTTATGAATCTATTTTGTTAATCTCTCTTCTTATTGCTCTGAACATGACCTAAATTTATCAATATTTTGGAACATGGTTTCAAGATATAAACTGTAAAACAACTTGATTGGTTAGTATATGGAAGAAGACATCTAACATTTATTGTAGATCTATGTTGGCATGATCTAGTTGATCCTTCTTTTTTTATTTTTATAGACTAGTAGAATGTGTTGTAAAATAGTTTTGTTCTTCACGAGTTACAGTGAGAGTAAGCATATCGAATCATCTTCACCATCTTCGCCGGCCATTCTTATGGTCCAGTTCATCACCGGCCATTCTTATGGTCCAGTTCAAAATTTATCATTGCATGGAAAAGTATATTTTCCTTGACATTTATTCCTTGATATTTCCCTCAACTTAATGTTGTTGGTCAGGTGTTGGCAAATTCCCTTGTGAATGACACTGCAAAGATGGTCAGCGCATTGATGGGCAAGGGATTAGAACGTGCAGTTGATATAGAGAAGTTAAATGAGATTGCTATTCCAGCATGAATCCATCCCTAGCCCTGGTATATGGAAACCATGTCTGATATGAGCTTGCAAACAAGTGCTGCGGTGGGCAGTGATTTATTATTGGACTGCCTGGAATCCAAGCATGGTGG
Organism: Acorus gramineus; assembly: GCA_030737835.1. Classification (NCBI taxonomy): domain Eukaryota; kingdom Viridiplantae; phylum Streptophyta; class Magnoliopsida; order Acorales; family Acoraceae; genus Acorus; species Acorus gramineus. Next base: position 67,093 of record JAUJYN010000081.1, on the reverse strand, counting down.
TGGTGTAGCCGATTTTTTATGTCCTTTTCTTTCTGAAATCTCTGTATAAGTCGGCTGTTATTTTTGTGGCCTGAGAAATTTTGCATTTCCACTTCATTGTTATCTCAACCATAGCCTTTGGATTTATAGAGCTGTAACTTTCAAAATTAAAAGCTTCCAAGGGTCTTAGATAATTTCTGGGCATTGTCGCATTCGATTTCAGTGAATGTAATTCCCTATGCTTAATGTGAGTGTTTAATTCTCACCCAAATGGAAAGAGCAGGGGGGCAGTTTGTGTTGAACAATAGAATAAAATAGTGAGTGATTGAAGATCTCATTGATTCCAACTCTTTGGAAAAAATATAGTAAAGGAATCTGTGATTGGAGTGCACAGGGGCGATGATTATGGGTCTGGGGAAAAAGGCCTCAAGATTGGACATTTTCATTTCAAGGTTGATACACTCAATCCGTTTTGTAGTCATGTTTGCAGTTTGAGAAGTGGTCCTTTAGCCGCTTATAAATAATAATAGTGTAGTAAACACTGTGCTAATATTAGTGTATATCATATTATTGTAGCATATGAAAATAAATTTTATTTTTTGAAAGAAAAAAATATCAACTGATATGTTTTGGTGTATATTTTATTTTTTATAATAGTATATACTTTAATGGATGAATGTAGTTTTTTTTTTAAAATAAAAAAACCCAATGAGGGCTATTCATTTTACTTTCATTCTCATTTGAAGGTTTGGAAAATATAACTACCTGCAACCTCGTTTGAATTGTGGTATAAGCTATTCTGGGATAGCTATTTTAATATATATATAGGGAATACGTTATATTTTGTTTTGTTGTTTTTTAATTTATTCTCGTTAGAAAATGTGATAATGAAATTTTTGTTGTTTGATTGATCATGGATAAATTATGAATAAAATGTGAATAATGATTTATAAAATATGTAAATAATATCATACGAGTCCCATAATTTATAAAAAGGTGATTAAGGTGTTTTGACATGTGGATTCTGGAGCCCCCTTGTATCAGTTAAATAGATTGAGTAAAATAACACAAATTTAGAGAAAACCCTAGAATACTAATATCAGTTTATTCTTATTGACCCATATTTTATTATATTCTTCACCTATTCTGCTATCCAAAAGGGCTTAACTGCTTCCCTTTCAACTCCCACTGTCAGATGAATCTTCTTCAACCCTGATTTATAAAATGAAGTTCTCAGCAACCGAAAAAAGGGGTTTGATGATCAATCTCTGCAGCTTAAATTGATCCATCTACGGGAATTAATGTGACATACATCTGATTTATCCTGCAAACGCAGTGGATGAGATTAAAAAACAAAAAACAAAAATCAGACAATCTAATTTGAACTCCCATTACATACAGAGCATTATTAGTCACTACAGTCCTGTATGGCTCGATAGCTGTGCAAGGAGGCATTACTCGTTAGAGTGAGATATATACTTCAATTGAAAAGCGCTTAACTACATAGCTATTAATATGAATTTGGGCACGTTTACTCCCATCAACCATTTGTCTAATAACACCAACTAAAAAAATAAAAAAAATATTTATAAATTTAATTTGAACATCACTAGTCTCACCAACCATTCGACAGTCGATGTGTCATTTCTTTAGAATAATCGATAGTTGGTTTGTTAACTTTTATTTAATAATCTTCGACAGTCACCCTGTCAACCTTCCTTTACAATATTCGACAGTCTCCCTGTCAACCTTCCTTTACAAACTTTGACAGCAGCTTTGTCAACTTTTCTTCACAACATTCGACAGAATCTCTGTTAATTTTCCTTAACAACCTTCGACCTTAACAGTGTCGAACCGAATATTTTTTTAAAAGAAAACCTAAGACACATTTGACCACATTCAACATTAAATGTAAAGTAAAAACATCAATTGTTTATGGCTTCGTGAGGATTGGGTTAATGAGTATGGTTATTTAGTTGTAAGATTTTAGAAAAACTCAAGGAGTGAGGATTTTGAGATAGACGGAGTTTTAAAAAAAATGTCTATTTAATGTGAGATTTTGGTTTTAAATTAGAGTATGCGGATTGGATTAATTGGTTTTAATTTTCTGTAATAGCTTTGCATGCAAGTGTAAGGAGATTGAAAAAATTTTTGATCTTGTACTAGGTGTTTTTAAAAATAATAATGGTGTTTTTAAAAAGAAATAAACTATTAATTTTGAATGTATAAATAATTCAATTGGAATGAATCCAATACCAAAAAAAGAAACGTGAATTATAAATGGAAAGGATTTATTGTCACCATCATTACTCGTTCTACATAGGTGAAATGAATAATTATAACTGTTTCCTTGATTATGGAAACAATTACTGAATAAAGAAAAAAACCACAAAAATGATAAAACAGATACTATGCATATGGAACTTACTTTGGGCCTATAAGTTGGAGCCTGTGAATCATTTTTTATTCTAAAAATGCATCTATATAATTTGTTAGAATATATATTTTATTTTTCAAAAAAATTAGTCGATACCATATTGAAAAAAAATTAAAATGATTGTGCACTACATGCAGAGCTGTGAACGGAGACAAAAAATTATTTTTTGGCCACAGCTTCTTCCATGGGAAATTACTGTATAAAAATCCTCCTAAAAAAGAAGATGTACAGAGTAACTGGTGTAGAATCCTGCACTCCCAATAGAACTGATCGGCACCAACAACATATACACATCACTCTGACACTCATGATACAAAAAGAAGCTCAAAGAATTTAGCCAACAAAACATGAAATGTAAGGGGATGAAGAAAATAGGCAAATGAATGAGAAGTGTATTTTGCATTATCTAATCCAGAGTATAATACAGAGTGGTCCTGAAGAAAAATTTATTAGATTTCACTAACCTAACACCTCTCTCTCTGTCTCTCTCTCTTAGGGTGGGAAAAATCAACATATACAACAGCAAAGCTGGTCCTCTCCATCGAAAAATAATAATAGAAGAGAGAGTGAAATAAACGAAAAATATAATTAACAGTTTCACCTCTCCATGCAAAACAAGCTTCCCAGAAGCCTGCGGACTGACTGTGATCTCCTGTTTTTATCTGACCCGAACCGCAGCCTTGTCTTTGTGAATCTCTTTTGTTGAATTTGCACCAGCCAGCGCTAGTTGTTTTGATGAGCGAGAATCTTTGCTGGACTGTTTCTTTCTCCTTGGCGCAGCAGTGGCGGAGTCCACCAGTGGACCTGACCAGGTTGAAATTTGCCCCTTCGGGTGAGGGAAAATGGTGGTGAATGAGGCATCCTGTGGTGGCTCGAATGGTGGGTCCATGTGATGTGAAGAACCCAAGGGGTAACCAAGCGCTCCATCCTGGTGGGGAGGGGGGAATTTCTCACTCTTGCTCTTCGCGTTTGCATGAGTGATCAGGCGCCGCCTCTGTAAATAGATGAGATAAAAATGGCTTCTTCTTTGTTAAAATGGACTCTTTAGCATGCCATTGGAAATGACAGCAAAAATATAAAGCTTAGAATATAACAAGCAACCAACTAAACAATGTCATGTTGTAGCCAAAACACAATCAATGACCATATTATGAAACCAAGTGCTAATGTGATGTCTGAACTTGGGTGGAAAAAGTTTTACTTCTTAAGGCAGTCCTGTCAAGCTTCGATCTTCGGTCTTTCCATATTCTCAACTACTAAAGGGAATCCTTTGTAAAATTGAGTCCAAAAGGAAAAGATTCCTTTGGTGTGGGGCTTGAGAAGGGGATAGGAAGGCTCTGGTCAAATGGGAGGTGGTTTGTAGAAGGAAGATGGGGGTGTGAGGGTTCTCAACCTCAAATATATGAATGGGGCACTCTTGTGTAGATAGATGGCTATGGAAGTGTCAGTGGAAGGGATACACTTTGGTGTCAGATTGTTAATAGCAAGTTTTTGAGGCTGCTCCTAGATTTGATGCAGTTTGAATGTATGGAGAAGAATTCTTTAATTATCAGATTACTTTTCAGATGCCACTAATTCAGATGGCTGTGGGATCCTACGTTTGATCCTGGCAGGATAACTGGCTCTTGAGGAACATCTGATGAGAATTTTCAAGAGGTATTACAAAGTAGCTGACAAGTAGTGAGTAGTGACAGAGATGGTATGGTGAACTTCATGGCAGAATTGACTTGGATAACTTTTTCCTCTTTTTTTTTTTTGAGGAATCTAAGAAACCAGGAGATTCAAATTCTTTTTCTCTAAGATGCAAGAGGGAAAGATAGAAGAATTGGAAAGGATGATAGTATCTGTTGGATACCATATTAAAAGTAGGGTTCTATGTGAATTCATGTTACAAATGGCTAATGAAAATTTTTGCAAACCATCGAGAAGGCGGCTTCAAGGTATATAGAGATATGGGGAGCTGAAGCACCTCACAAGATCCAATGCTTTTATGGGCCTCCTGCTTTAGGACAAAATTCTAACCAAAGTATACACAGCAAAACAGGCTGCAGATGCTGTCAAAACCTGTGAGATATGCAGCAATGGAAATGAATCATGAATCATTAGAGTAAGGAAATCTGGAGTAGGATTTGATGCTTGAAGCTTCTGGGGAAACCTTCTCTCAATCAGATGCAAGAGAAATGCAAGAAATCAATGAAAAAGGGAGATAGAAGTGTTTAAGCAGAGACTTCATATTTTAGGATATGTTGTTTATTGGGCAATTTAAGTATTTAGTTATCCAAAAACAATTTGACATTAAAAGGATCCTCTCTGCACATGGAAAAGACTTGGGGAGTCTGTAATCAGACTCATTATAGATAGGGGTATTCCTCATATAGGAGCAGATTTTGCATTAGGGGGCCTACGGTTGGAGGAGTGAGACTTCTCAGAAGTGTATGAAGCTCTTTCCCTTTTCTGTATTTTGTCTGTTCTTTGTACCATTTAATAATCTAGCACTCTTGTATGCAAGGTGCCCTTTGGGTTTATCAGTTTATCTAATAATAAAGTCTTTGGTAGTAAGATCCCACACTTTTATTTTCAAAAGCCTCACTGGCGTCTCAGCGAACCACAAGAAGAACTGCCTAAAGAATAAAGCATACCAGTTTCTAGTTTTCCCTGTGGAGTTCAATCACATTCTCACTTAAGTTCTATATCTTTAGTCTTTGTATGGGGCAGATGAATAGATAACCAGAAGAGCAAAATATATGTATCCAACCTTTTTACTTCTTTTCTTCAACAATTTTTTTTTTTTAGTTCTTGCAAAGTATTTCTTGCTTGTAGAAGCAGTCATGAAAAGATAATCACATACGAAAAAACTATATAATATTTTTTAAGAAAGGATAAAGCCTCTATTCATGTCGATTTAGCAGCACAGTAGAATAACTGAAACATACTAAATTACTTTACCAACTAGAACTGCAGAGAACTAATATCTAACAAAAGCCAGATGAAACTGCTAAATTGACATACATCAAGATTTGCCTGGAGCTCAGCATTGGCTTCAGGTGCTGGAACTGCTCTAACTGGACGTTCACGTGTCCGTGTCTTCTTTGCTCCCTCGCTATTCTTTCCACCAGCAGCTCTCAATCTGTACAGCCATAAATATTTCTTCATGAGCATTGAAGTACAATCTTAAATGTACAACAGTGAACAATCAATCACAATATAGTAGATCCTTTTCTGGATCTTTATTAATCCCACTGCATATGGATCCAAAGGATTGTTCTTCATAAAAGTCGATGACATATAAATTTAAGGATAAAAACTTGATTGACCACCATTTAGTAAGCAGTCACCAATCAATCACAAATTGTATCCTGATCACTGATGCCATTCACACAACACATGGGAATGAGAATCAGTTAATTTAAATCTGTCATACACATAAGTATTTCAGAAAACTCATTTCCTCAGCTTCTTATGATTAAACTTCTTCATAAAAATAAAAAAAAATACTGATGATTATTAACAGACCCGGAAAAGCTTCAATGTGATATTGCATCTCAGTCAATAGACTTCATTAGCTTTGAATCAATTAGTCCAATAAATTAGAAACAAATACTGTTGAGGAAATCTGCATTTGACCTACATATTTGTCAGTTGTTATGCAAAAAAATTGCATTGATGGACACATCAATGAATTGAAGATGAACATATTCTAAGTAGGTATTGACATTTACTAGAAAGGAGAAACTCACAACAATAGTACTTTCTGGTATCCAGGGGATCTGCATGCTTTCAGATGTAAAAATGATGTCCAGGCTCGTTTGCAGACCCCGTTTGCATACTTAGTTATTGAAATACATTCTTATATAAAAAATGATATATATACACCAAATGAATGCATGTTTTTTTTTACATTTTCCATAATGCTAGTATATACTGAGATAGTGTAGTATATACTGAGTTAGGCTACATTGAGCTAGGACACTGCATTAGTGACATAGCGACTGCAAACGGGGTTGCAAAACGGACTCCATGTATCAGCACCGTTGGAAAACAGTATAATAAGAGGGGAATGTCATAATTCAAAACCAGATTCACCAGCACCACCCAAGACAAAGGAATGGCTTTAAGTAATCAATAAATGATCATAACCTCCTAGCTTCTTCATCTCTTAGTTTAGCATCCATTTCTTTACTTGGGGGATATTGTGGAAGGCTTGAGGGTTCACATGCATAAGGCGTCGTTGTGAAGAACTGCAAAAGAACTCCAATCAGGTCATAGAAGAAGTCATCTACATAAAGCACAAGACAATTGAACTAAAAAACTCGCCAAAGGTCAATGCAATTATATACATGAAAAACTAAGTCTATGCATTGTATATTAGAACAACAATACAATTATGTGAGTTGTAGTCGAAACAATTTGCACATCCTGTTTACAACAATGTCCATATAAAGGCATTAATATCAATTGTCCACTACCAGAATACAGCCATTCAAATACTTGAAACAGTCTTGTAATAATTACAATAAACTTCGTTGCTCTTATAACACTTGAGTAAAACCAATAATAAACTGAAATTTGTTAGAACATTATGTCGTTCATAACACAAATTAGTATCATATCAATTTGTTTCACAATAACTATGGGATAGTTTTCATTTAAAAATATAAAAATAAAAATAAAAAAGAGAGCTTTTGAACAGTTCTTCTCATGTTTTCATTCAATTAAGTAGAAGCTAATTGCTTGCACCTGAACCTCAATTTCTTTTATTTATGATGGACTTCTCTGCAATGTTTCCAAAACTGACATGTTTTTTTATATCATTCATATTGGATTCGCATTAGCAAATATGAAACAATTAGTGTTCTAAGGAGTGTCCTAAAGTTAGAGGATATGATTAGCCAATATAGAACTATACATTGGTATAGTTTGTGTTGTCTGATACAAAACCAATGTAAATCACGCTGTTTTGTTATTGCATAAGATACGATTAAGGAGATATATATCTTTGAAGAAATAGAATGTTTCATAAAACAACTTCCAGGGAAAAGGATAAAAACTAAATTTATGTGAACTATAATGGTTAAACATTTTTACGTGGTAGATAATATGCAGAATTTACGTTCACATTACATAGCAAACAAAATGTACATTCTTTTGTCATCACGTTTTTTAGAATACAAAAGTTCAATAATTAGAGGAGTGGTGCATGTAACAACTCACATGGCACATGAAAATTCACTTCACTGAGGTTATTTCAAGTTTTTGCATTTGATAAATTTAAGTATACAATCCAAAATCCTTAATGCTAAGTGATTAGTTTACTGGGAGCGGATACACCGTCCACTATTATGGGCAGTCTTTGGTTCGGGAGGTAACGGTTTGAAGGCTATTTTTGAAGCCCACTCCACCCCCCTTCCCCCACACTCTCTCTCTCTCTTGTTATGACCTTTTTCTTTTCCCTTGATTTTTCCCCTCTTCTTTCTCAGTTCTCATATAGAGAATCTCCTTTCTTTGGGGGCATCTTTTAATTATAAGATAGGTCCTTAACTTTTTTTTAAAAAAGCAAGCAATCCAAAATCCATTATGAGCACTTGATCTTCAAAGACACCCATTAAAATAAAAAAATGTCCCTAATTATCTTCTCTCCTCCTCTCCCGTATCCTGTAAGGAGATCTCTCGTCGTCTTCTATCGGAGTTTTCTAGCTAACAAGATTCTCCTATATCTTTACCCAAAAAAACATAAAATAAAAAAAATCTTTCAAGAATTCTATACTGATAAGTGATATCCTTGGGAATTCTTTGCACCATTTAATCTTCTGTATTGTTGAAAAATTCTACATCTTCCTATTATTCCAATATCTTTCAGCCACCTATGTTAGTCTTGATGCCTTTCCAAACTAAAGGAGTCTTAGTTACCACAAAATGCCGAATGATAAAACAACCCTTTTTCTGAGTACCAACCTGGCAAAAACAAAATTTATCTTGGATGTTCAGTCACAAACATCATGGGAGAAAAGGTGCATGTCTGCAATAAGCAGGTTATCATTTCATATTCAATGTCAATACATACCCTGACAGTCCTAGAAAATAAGTTTTACATCCCCTGCTTCGTTTTGGAGTTATACTTCTGATCTGATGAAATAAGGTGGTGAGCTCCCACTTTTTGTCAGGAAAAAGTTATCACCTGCCCAATTCAAAGAACTCTACCAATAGCCAACTTTACTTCTAACTTTCTCCATCCACAGGTCTCAAAATTGGAGAGAACACAAGCACCGGTCAAGAGTCCATTGTGTTTTATTAAGTGTGGGTAGAATTGATGGTCGGAAAATTTTAAGACGACAGAACCAATAATTCTTTACAATTGGCCAAACAGAAATATTCCCTATAGTCAGTGCAAGTTCACAGTTTTGAATCCATGGTCACCTCTCCTCCTCCCTGCGAAGTGGATGTATAATGACTTCACTTAGCTAAAATTCCTGTAAAGATTGGATTAAAAAGGCAGCAATAATATCTCTTATAATTTAGTTCAAACTATAATGCTGTTTCTTTATACATTCCAATAAAAAAACAATGTGAGTTTTGGTATAAGCATACAACAGGGAAAGAAGCTGTAGACATGCACAATGATTGCGGTCCTGGCCAGACACAGATTTTTCTAAACATAATGTTCATCCTTCGAGTAGGATTCTCTTCTCCTGTGCTCATCCCCCCTGTGGTGGTGGCTGCCACTGGAATTTCACCAGATGACCTGAACTACTCTGAAGACCCAAATTGGAGGGAAGGTAATGCAATATTGATAAGTTCATGTTTATGTGAGCTAGATAATCTTTAATGATTTGAAATTTAGAAGTGAAATGCATGAATCAATGTAGAAATTCACCAACTTCAAAAGAAAAAGGGGGGACCAAAGTAAATAAATTATGCGCCCATATTTGTGAGCTGTGCCACTTCAAGGATAAATGGAAGTCAAGAACACGTTTCATGTTTGTTATGGCAGATAAAAATGAAAACAAGAGTTGATGCACAGATTTGGAGATTTCCACGGTAAACTATCATTGAGCTACAGACAAAAATTATCTAATATACAAGAACCAAACTTTTCTGTCTAACTTGTTAACATAATTTCTTCAGGAATTTATGTAAATAGAATATATATATATAAATAAATAAAGCATTGGAATGCTAACAAAGAACATGGCAGTCAGTATGGACAAACTCACCTCACTATTCAACGCGTCAGTGGCAGTTTTACGCTTGGCAGGGTCAATGTCAAGAAGAGTTTCAATTAGTGGCAAGGATGATAACGGAAAATCTTTAAAAACCTCATCTATGTTTCGTTTGTATGGTTGTTGTGGCTTAAATATTGTTGCATGTGGCAACTTTGACTTTTTCCAGTATTCTTCAGATGGTGAACCACAAAGCTTGAAAATTTTGTGCAGCTGCTCAACCTAATAAAAAAAAAGGAAACTAAAATTATCAGCAAATTACGTCACCTCACTCTCTGTTAGGGGAATCTTACATTGATGCCCACAGTGCACAAAAAGATGCAAATGATCATTAGTATGAGAGTCAGCAAACAATACCAAATACATTGAAGGCAAACAAGAAAGTAAAAACTGGAAAGAAACGTTAACAAGTCTAATCATCCTAAGAGAGTAGATGAGACAAAATAATGGAAGAATAAAAATGCAATCAAGCATATTGTGTTAAACAGTCATAGTAATAAATGAGATGCCATATCACCTTCATAACAAGAAATGCAAGGGTCTGCATTACATGGGAAATCTGTAGGCAATAAAATCCACCCCCAAAAAAAAACTCTCCCCTTTTGGTAAAGTGACAAAATTTTGACTTTTTGTTTCTTGAACCAAAGGTGGTCTCCACCAATTCTACTAAAATTAATGGACTAGATGGTACAAAAGGGAAAGAGGAAAAGATAAAGAAAGAAAAATAATAATTAAAGGAGAAGCTCGTAAAAAAAAATTGAAGAAGACTAGAAGACTCCACTAGAAATTCGCTTTTGTGATGATACTTTGCCTTTCAGCATTCAAAAGATGCTTGCACCAACCATTTTCATTCTAGTTCTCCCAATGGCCTGACACTGTGGGATTAAATTTTTTTTTTTTTTTTTGGCTTCTATAATCCTTTCTTTAACAAATGAAACCCTTAATCATACTACACTAATTCAGTTTATCCTGATAGGTTTTCCCCAACCCCACTGCACCAATTCCCAAATCCTACTATTACAGATGCACTTCACAATCAGGCATTCATTAGATTCAATGTGTGATTAGTAAAAATCACAGCCAATAGGTAATGATACTGCCTAGACAACTCTGTCAATCTTTGACAGGGTCATGCTCTGACATGGAATCCACTTAAAGGTTTGATTTTTCAGGGGGGTTTTGGCTCAGTATGTCATAATGTCAACATGCACACCTCTTCGGATCATATTCAGGTCTTGGATGGACTGGATTTCACGGAAGACCAAGCTTGCACTGTAAATCTTTTCTAAAATTACGTTCCATCTCTATTGGTCAGCAACATCCATGATCACATTTTGAAGAACCTGCAATAGATTTGAGCCTCCAATCATTTAGGCTTCTACGTAGCCTTGAATTCCATATGATAACCATTTGAGTCTAGGTAAGCATCCTTCACCAAGACTGTCTTAGAAAAGGATACCCTAAATAGCCTATGATTACATTAGAACTCAAAAATGCATGCACAGCAATCCAGTGCGAATGTGCACAACAGTATTCAATATAAGACAGGGCTAGATAAACTCCAGAAATTTGCACCACGTAGGTGGAACCCTTTTATCCCAAGGGGCAGATATATTGGTACCCGTAAAATTTTCCATCAAAGCTTGAAATCATAATGCAATCTGACGAAGAGACACAAAATTCACTTACCTCCGTCCGACCAGGCATTATAGGCTTCCCAGCCAACAACTCTGCCAAAATGCAACCGGCGCTCCAGAGATCCACGCCCACCCCATAGTCTGTTGCCCCCAATAGAAGCTCAGGAGGACGATACCACAGCGTGACTACCCGGCTAGTCATTGGCTGCTTGCGGTTCGGATCAAAATTTGTAGCCAGCCCAAAATCAGCGATCTTGAGAACACCACTATTGTCGAGCAACAGGTTTGACCCCTTGATGTCTCGGTGCAATACGCCATTGTTATGACAGTGCTCGAGACCTGACAACAACTGCTTCATGTAACATTTCACCTGCCCAACAAATATCACAACTTTTTTCAAAAACCCATTCAGAACCTACATCGTAAAAAGAAAAATTGGGAGCTACCTGAGGTTCAGTGAACTTGATTCCAGGGCTGGCGGCGAGCCCAGCGAGATCATGGTCCATATACTCAAAAACCAAGTAGAGGCTGCAAGACATCCGAGACGTCACCAGGCCCTCCAACTTCACCACGTTAGGGTGATCGAGCCGCCGCAGAATCAGAATCTCCCTGGCCATGAATCTGACGCTCTCAGGCTCGAGATTATCAAATCTGACCTTCTTAAGCGCGACAATCTTCCCGCTGATCATGTCCCTCGCCTTGTAAACATTGCTATAGGTCCCTTGCCCAATCTATTATAAGAATTTCAAAATCTCAAACCGAATCATGTAACAAAAGAAGAGCCTTTTCGGTTAGAGAGAGTGACCTTATCGAGCTTCTCGAACGTGTCGGCCCTCCGAGGGGTCCAGCCCTTAATAGCCTCCCCGGCGACCATGGAGAGCCAGGAAGGCCAACCCGCCGCCACCTGCTCTCCATACAAGTGCCTTGGAGGATTCCTCGGCCGCCTCTTCCGCTGCTGATCGTGGCGGTGGTTCTGCTGATTCTCCTTCTGCTTCCCCTGATTCGCCGTCTCGAGATCCTCGACGGCCGCCGCTTCGACCTTCACCACCGCCACCGGGGGAGCGGCGGCCGACGAGGCGGAGCTGGTCCTCCCCTTCTTCTTCGCCTTTTCCCGGCAGTCCGATCTCGAATCGGACGGCGGCGGCGGCGCCGGCGACGGGGAAGGGGGAGCCTGTCTTCCGAAAACGCAGCCCATCAGAGTCCGTCAAGATCGATCGATCATCCCCTCTACGAATCAATCGATGGACTTGATGAGTTTTCCCCCAAAAAAGAGAAGATCAATTGATTTGGCGCGTAATTAAAGTGGGTAGAGAAAGAAAGATTTCGGGGGTTTGGAGTGTATTTTTTTGGGGGAATCCGTGTTTAATGGAGAAGAAATGGAAGTGAAAGAAGGGATCCGATGTTTTTGAAGCGAAAGTCAAAAATAAAGTTTGAGCTCAGTATTTAGTATTGTATTTGAGGTTCGATGTGATTGCGGGGGACTGGTTTTTATATATATTTTCACGACGCATACCACGTGGAAGTGCTTGCGTGGCCAGTTACGGAGACACTATTAACTCGCCGTTCTCGCCGTACTGTTGTAAATTTCCGACATTTTTTTTTTTTTTTGGTTTTTAAATTTTGAAGTCATCGAATATTATATAATTTAGTATTTATATAATTTAGTATCCGTCCTTCACTTCTGGTTTAACTCTATAAATTTAAAAGACATGTTTTATTTTAATTTTTTACAAGAATTAATAAAAAAATCAAATAATTTAGTGATAGATTTCTTTTAGAGACTAATAAAGAACATACCATTTTGAATTCAGGGATTTAAATTATAATATGAAAAAGTGAAAGATCTATCACTGAATTATATACTTTATATGTTGACTGATAAATAAAAATCTTTTTTTTTTTTTTTGTTATGTTTGAAAATATTTAAAATGAGACTCCCCCGATCTTTAATTTTAAGAAAAATCCATATAACCCCCGGTAAACTGTTCAAAATCTATATAACCCTGTGATTTTTTCTTAAATCTATATAATCCCCTGAAAACGCCTATATAAATCTAAATAACTTTCTGAAAACACTTATGTAAATTCAAATAATCCACTGAATTTAATTTTTGTTGACAAATGAGTAATTATTCTATTTAGTTAACCCTGACGGAAAATAAAGTATACCAAAAACCCCTACATTGTATTAAAAATATATAAAAATCTTATATAGATGATGATTTTATGATTTTATTACTCCAGATAGAGTTTTATAATCTATTCAAAAGGTAAAATAATCAATTATAGAGGGCTTTTCATATTTTTAACATATTGTAAAGGGTTTTTTGTATACTATATTTCAGCCAGGGTTAACTAAACAGAATATTTAAAGAATATTTTTCATCTGTCAACGGAAGTTAAACTCACTAAAGGATTATTTGGATTTATGTAGATATTTTCAAGAGATTTTATAGATTTAAGAAAAAGTTAGGGTCATATATGGGATTATTTGAATTTTTCCCTTTTATTTTATAGAGAAAATGTATTATTAGGTAGAGTTGAAATGATTATCAAGAGATTCTGCTGTGTCCGAGAAAAAGTTTTGTTTTTCTTTGATTTTTATTCAACTTTTCAAAGATTGTTTTTTTATGATAATATGATTTTTTTTAAAATACTGCATGCATATTTTAATAAGTATGAGAAATTTTGTTGAAAATAATCATTTTGTTAATTTAAAGAACTTTTTATAGGAAAGGGCTGACAAATGCTACATCGGTTTCACTCCAATCGAAGTTCCACAGTTAGAATGTACACAAAAAAGAGAAAATAAGAAAGAAAAATATAATGAAAGGCCTTGTAAGCAAGAATAGAAGAGGGATCTATTTCCCTGTTGAGCCTGCTAAATGGCGCCCCCAATTACTAATTAGTCTCACCTCTGATGCCCAAAGTCAAAGATTTTTTTTGTGGAAAGTGTTAGACTCAGTCACATTCATCAATTAAAATTCATATCTCACATGTTTTTATTTTTTTTTAAAGAATAAACATCATCTATTGACATATATGCTTTGATAGATTGTACATATTGCTCTATTTTGAGTTGAATGAATCCATTTTTAGTAAATGTGAAAAAATATTTAATGAGATATATACAATATCTAACGAGGTATATATTTCACTGGAGTTCTAACATGATATATATAATTGTGTTTTGAACTGAGAAAAAAATTGAGTATAACAACACTTAATAGACTGGCCACACTTTTACCCCCCGTTTGGATGGGGGGTTAAAGTGGAATAAGGGGGTTATAAGGGAGGTATAAAAATGGATAGGAAAAATGGCTGTTTGTTTGTAAAGTATATCTTAGTATTACTATGTCAGTATAAATGAGTATAAGAGAGTATAACAATTCTAAGTAACCCCTAGGATAAACTATACTCAGTTTATATATTCCTATTGATAAGTGGGGCCCATCATCACATTAAAAAAAATCACATCTCATCACATCAAATCACCTATCAACACTTCTTATACATCAATAGGGCCCACATGTCAAATCAACTTTTTACACCTTATTCACATTTTATTTTTCATCAACCAAACAACTCAACCTTTATTCTTACGTTTTCCAATGCAAATAAAAAAAAAACACAACCAAACATAAAATCACTTATTCCATTGATAAAGTTATTTGTTCTTGGAATAGGTATAAACCCCAGAATAGCTTATTCTTCAATCCAAACGGAGGAGTTTTTCATTTTCTTATTTTGTATTCCTGATTTTTTTTCTTCTGGTTTTATATTTTCTCCTTTGATCTTCTCACTCTAATGTATAAATAAAACCTTTGCTTAATAAATCAAGAAGCAAACTCAACCACAAACAAAACAAAATGCACAATGCACATAAAAAAAAACCCCTCCCCACTTGAACACTAGACAAGTAACTACTTCTCAAGACTGAGGTCACCACACTACTCACTCCTCAACGTGCAAAATATCATTAACAAACTTTCAAACTTTCACTCTTACGGCTTGTGCAATACACGTACCTCACTCCCTAACAAACCTTTATGTGACCTTTAAATATTTTTCAACATTTTTTTTTAAAGAATAATGTTTTCAAGATTGATATCTTAACCTCTTTCATAAAGATGAGAGGTGTATGCCAATTTAATCAAAGTTTGATTCATAAAATGTTTTCCAATATTAAAGTAGTTCTTTTGAAAATCACCTGGTTTCGCATTAATCATGTATTATTGCTCATACCACCACCAGCCCAAGTGATTGAGAGATTTTTGTCTAAACCAGTACAAGCCACATAAACCCTTGTACCCCCCAAATGTCTTTGGATTATTTCCTTTTCTGGTCCTCATATATAGATATAGATATTCCTGTCCACTTTAATGGCCAATTGAAATCCCTTCTCCTGGGGACCACATCTCTGGCCAAATCCCAACCTCTCCAACTCCACCAATAATAAACTTCAAGAATTTATTTTGTTGGTTTTGTTTTGCATTGAACTCAACTCCTTGTGGCCTTTGGCCTAGTGGTGGATACCACTCCTTTTGAGTGACTATCCAGGTTCGATCTTTGTTGAGCAAGGTTGAAAAAAAATGCCGGTACGTCTAGGGGTAGTAAACGAGTCAAGCAACTCAGGCTCAATTTGGTTAAAGCTCATTCAATCTCGTTTGATTATACAAATAAACAGAGCTTAAACACTTTTTAGATCTTGGTTTGTAAACGAGTCGAGCTGAGACCGAGCTTATACGAGCTCGTTACTTAACATAAAAAGGGGAAAACAAAAAATCAAACTCGAGTTTATGTTATTTCCACATGTATAAGGTGTTGTGATTTGTGAAATGTGACTTCTCAAATGCTAAACAAGTTTTTTTTTACTTAAACGAGCCCTAGCCGAGCCGAGCTGTAGTTCGAGTGTCAGCTTGGCTCATTTAACAAACGAGTCAAACCGAGCTTTTCACGAGTTAAACAAGCCGAGCTTAAACACAAAATTAAACTCAATTTCAAGCCGAACCGAGCCTGATACTAAATAAGCCAAACATGAGCAGATTTGACTCATTTACCATCCCTCAGTACGCTTGGCCCACAGTTTTTTTTGAAAAGATCCATGTTGGATATCGTCTGTTGTGTCATCCTGTCCGGGTATTTGTACTACCAAAAAAAAAAAAAACTCCTTGCGGCCTTGGCAGGGGAACCTGCCCAATTGCCTATCATCCTAGAAAAGGCATTGGTTTGAGTTTTATAGGTTTGAGTTTTATAGAACGCAACAAAACGTAGAAAAAATTTATTTTGTGGTACTAATAAAGTGGGTTTGTTTAAACCACTGCCAGGGACTTTGTAGTCCTTGAAGGCTCATGTATATATAACAAAAAAAAAAAAAACTCCCTATGGATGACTTGCTCTCAGGTGGATAGCTTACCACAAAGTGTCTCCCTACCGCAAAAACGTACACTTAGATTCTGTTTGGATGTGCGATTTGCACCATCGCAATGGGGGAAGTGACAAAGCAACGCATAAACCTTATTTCAGCACATCGGAGATGTTGGCCAAAAATACACATGCACCACCAATATCGATGTAAAACGCCAATGCCACCCCCTTTTTGTTTGGTTTGGAAGTCGTGTCTCTTAGTGTCCGCGAACTCTACCACCTTTGCAACACAGTGCCAAACACTACTTTATACACTTAGGCTACATTTAGTTGCACATTATGCAAAAACTGTGTTTAAAATTGATTTTGTAGGAAACTGTCTTTCCACAACTTTTGAAAAACTTAGGTCTTGGACATTTTTTCATAGATATCTATTGCTGCTTTTGGCTCTAGTTTTTTTGTTTGAAAATGGATTTGAAAAAAACAATTTCCTACAAACCCAAAAGCTTTCCAAACTCATTTTCCCTTAGTCCGTTTTGCAACCCCTTCTATTGTTTAAAAGCAACTTCTTAACCGCCGCCTATACACTACGATAGTACAGTTTATATTGTGATAACATAATGTATAATGCATTATCATAGAAAAATTAAAAAAAAATTATTTTTTTTAAGAAAAAGTATACTAATGTATCTCAGTATATACTTTACTGCTTATAATAATATACGTACATTAATGTGTGAGTGTATATTAAAAAAAAAAACATTGAGGGCTATTGACATAATTACACAGAGGGACTTAACATATCATTTTCCTTCTTTGTTTTTTCTTTATTTTTTATTTTTTTTAAGAGGAAATTAATTAGCGGTCCCTGGGGATACCTCCGTATTAATGATAAGTCCCTTGATTTTTTTTATTTTTTAAAGTCCCTAAAATAGCTGAGACATTATTTATGGGTCTCTGACAATACTTGCCGTTTAGACTCCCCTTTAATAGTGTACAAAAATGACTTAACAATGTACATGTAAGAAACTGATCTCATTGACTGGTGAAGACGTTGTTCTAATCATAGAGCTGCCGGTTTTTTGGGAGACCCTTATCTTTGACTCGTCTTCAATGTGACATGTTTTTTTGTTGTACGACGATCCAATATGTAAGTTTCTTATTACTTGAAGAAGTTATTGTTCAATTTAATTATTATTATTTTATCAGGAGAATTAATTAAATTATTTTCATAGGCTTAGTTTTATGAGCACACAAGAACAAGTAGATGGAGGTCGACAATTCATCATGTCTCTCCATGATTATTCAAGTGGGTCATGAAGTTGACAAAGAGAAGGGGGGAGAAAAATGTTGATCCCTTTGGGGTATCTACAAATGAGGTAAATTTGAATGCTATAAAATTATCTGGGTAAACTGCTAAATTATTTTTGTACACTTCTATGTTACATGTGTACACTGTTAAGTCACTTGTGTAAATTGCTAAATCACACCCTCATGGTATGCTGGTATGCATATGTACACTGTTAAGTTATCTTTGTACACTGCTAAATGGGAGTCTAAACGGCAGGTCTAATGACAGTTACTTACAGGGACCTAGAAATAATGTCTCAACCACTTTAAGGACTTAACCATTATTGTTAGAGACTTAGAAATAATGTCTCATCAACTATAGAGACTTTAAAAAAAGTAAAAAAATAAATAAAGGGATTTATTATTAATACAAAAATATTCCCAAAAAACTCAAACTAATTTCCCCTCTTTATTAATAAATATTACATATGTGTGAGTGGATCAGCTTAGTATTTCTCCCAAAACAAAAATCCCACCTAACTCTTGTGGACTGCATTGGATGAGCTCTCTCGCAAGCTCATTAGTATGCTGAATCATTGGTCTATGTTGGATTCATTAATTCAATAAATAAAAGAGTTGGGATCAATGATCCATATCTAATTTTTAACCAAACTATTTTAAATCAATGACAAAATGACATGACATCTTATCACTTTTGGATTGTTTGCTATCAAATCTGAATTAGTGGGTTACTATTTTCTCATTATTTTGAGTCAAAATTTTGGTTAAATTTTAGGTTGTCGGAAGCTTTTCCCATTTAAAATTTGATTCCTATTTTGTCTAATCACTCTAAATAAACCTAATTTTTATTTCGCTAAAAGATCCGATATAATAACCCAACTTTATACATTTCAAACTTAAAATCTTTGTATAAACGTTAAGGTCTAGTGTGGCATAAGAATAAGAAGTTAGGATAAGGAAAAAATTAGGTTAAATAACTTGTTATCCCATATGACATAAAAAAAAATGGGGATAAAGTATGGGCAATTGTCCACATTTTGAGATAAAAAATGAAGATAGTTTATTCTCGGTAAAAGGTGCAACAAACTTTATCCCAATTTTATAAAATTGAGATAACATTTATTAATACTCTTTCCAAGAAAATAAATGAAAGTAAAAAAAAGAAAGAATGTGCTCCACTAAACAATATTAATGCCCAATTAATAGGAATGGTAGATTTGATATTTTTTTAAAAAAATTGATATTATCCCATATTTGATCCAAATGCAATATTGAGGATAAGAAAATAAAAAATGAGGATAATAAAAAGCATTATCAAATGCAAATCTGAATAAAAATAGTGATTTTTTATCTCCATAAATTAGGTTAACTTATCCTAAAAATTTATCCGTCTATCAAACTAGGCCTAAATTCTTAAGATTTGATGTAAGTGTATCTTAATATCTAATTTTTATCTTAAATCATTAGGTAACTAATATAAATATTGCAATTTGGATCTTTTCGGAATCGGAGCTGATACAAATGTTTTCAGATAATAAATATGCATGTTAAACAAATAGTTTGGGTGGTGTGATGACATATCAGGGATACAAGAGAATTAAAAAACAAGATTTCATGACGTTTGAGGTTCATGATTAATCACATAGAATAACTGAATTTGAATTATATAATACACACATATATAATTTATGTTGGTATTATATCCACATTCTAGGTGTTCAAATATTACATAAATTTTAATTTTTTGGATGTGAATTTAAAGCGAATACATATGTTTTTTTTATATAATTTACAGAATAATTTAATGTGTACCATTATTTATATTCTAAAATTATAATTAAAGGTCTTGATTTTGATTTTAATAAGTAAAATAAACCAAAATTTATTTTACTGAAATTTGAAGCAGTTGGAGGATGAGACTTTCTGGTCAAAATGTGACAACTCGTGACACATTTGTTGGATTAAAAAAAAAAAAAAAAATTCTTTTCAGGACATCTAAACCATTGAAATTTGTTTGACTGATAAATTTTTTTTTATGTGTTCTAGACATGGCAAGAAAATTATTTGATTCATTTGTTTGTTTGTGGGAGAGAATAATTCAATAAGTTGGACAATTTAATAGTTTTGTTGGTCGATCCATACGTGGAAGAAAGCAATTGAATGACATTTGCAAGGTTGGTGTTGAAAAGCTTTGGATTTGTAAGGTTGGGAAATGATTTGGACATCGATTAGTGGTGAAAACACTGGATCAAAGTATTTTGTATTCCATAGCCTCTGTTTCTGGTGGAGAATCAACGTAGAATATATGTGAATACCGGAGAGTAACCCTTATTCACTGTTTTTTTTTTTTTTTTTTGGATAAGTCTTGATAGTTATGTCTAGATAAACTGTGATAATATCTGATAACTTTTATAATGAAAGACTAGAATTGTTTATCAATGTTTATCTATGCAAATGGATAAAAATATCCTTCTTTGTTATTTTAAAAATTTATCTCGCCTGATAGTCTCACACACATTTCAAAAACTGTCACATCTGTCAAATCAGTCACACATCTCTCAGATTTATTTAAGGGTATATTTGTTATTTAAAACGTCAGCAACTCTTATCCATCCCTTATCTACCGCTTATCATTATTTTATCTAAGGTAAATCAAACAACAAAAATGTTACTTTTACTTTTCTCAATGAGAATAACATAAAAAGTAATCAGACAAAATTTTATTTATTCAACATGGATTGTCATATATCCCAATATAGCTATTAGGGACGAATAATCCTATATTACACCCCATTTGGGCCCTTATATTTATAGAATTATTGTACTTGGTCTATGATGCGACACTTTAATGTCAATTAATAAAAAAGAGAGCGTTTTAAAGAACATGAATAGGAAAATGTAAGACACAAAACATTGAACTGCATGTAGTTCGCACATGTTTTGATTTTATTAAAAAATAATATATCTCATTTAATTTAGTGTATACCTTTATTTGTAGAATGAGAATTTTTTCTAGTGAGGTATATACCTCATCAAAAGATGTTTTAATGAGATCGTAGGCAGTAATCAAAGTATTAGACTTTAGACGGGTTTGTGTTATGGAAAAAAAAATTTGAGTAATATTTCGAAGAATTAGGCCGATGATTCAGTGGTTCAACGGTTAGGGTTTAAGCGTTGTTATATGCAATTTTTAAATGTAAGTTTTGTTAGATGAAACATGTAAAATTTAAATTTTTTTTTTTTGTGCAATTAGGTATACACAATTCATTAGAGTCATTAGAGTATATAAGTAACTATTTTTATGAAGGTAGTTCTTTATTATATGAAGTATGCACGTTATCCCTCTTATTTAAATCAATTATTGTGATATATGATTGCATGCATTGACAATGGATCGTGTGATGAGGTCATGCATCTAGCATAACATCACACATCATTTACTATTAATTTGTTTTGCTTTGTCTTAAGCAAAAAGGTATATATATATATATATATATATATATATATATATGTATGTATGTATATTTGTTGGGGTTATGCTTTGTATCGAGTGTATCATGTGGGTAGATGGTTATAATGTAGTCATCATGGGATGTGCACTTAAAATTCGATCTTTATTAATTAAATATGTTTCAAAAAGTATTTAATAAGGAGATATATCAGACACCCATAATCGCGTATTTAAGCAGTATTTAAATATGTTATGGATCCGGTGTATTTACATTAGACTGTCTGAGTTGTACCGTGCCAACTGTTGAATTTCCTTCAAAAGTGTTAGAATAAAGAAAAAGAGAATTCTTGTTATTGAATTAGAAGAGTCAAAGGCTCTATTTATAGATACATAAAGGAAAACCTAAAATATCAAAAAAAGAAAACTAGGAAAACTAGGAAACTAATAATATCATAATAATGATAACAAAGAGTCAATATTCTCATAATAATGACTCTTTAACAAAAAGAAAAGCCTCTCTTAAACTCAACACCCCTACATCTCAACTTAGCAATTCTCTTGTCAAGTCTTTCAAACACAATATATTTGTGCACCCTCCATAAAGAGGAAGCACGATATATTTGATTAGGAATTAGACATATAAGAATGCTCACCAAATGAACTCTCAATCTGGAGACCATCTCCAAGCACTTGATAACAAATTGAAAAGCATCTGCATTGTCATCCCACAAGGGCACAATCACAAAGGAGTAGAGTGGATACATACCAGGATACCACCCATTTATGTGTGGGTAATTTCTACTTGAGACTTCCCATTGATGAGGATCGACAATCAAGTGCAGGCAATACACTCCATAAGTCATCTTAACCACCATGCAAAGAAGCAACAATCCACATATGTCCTACAACATAAGTCTCACCTCACACTATCACATGCTTTGTCAAAATCCATTTTCCAAATGAGCTCCCCAACCTTACATTTTTGAGCCACCAAGAAACCATCAAGAAGCAACATCCCATGAATAAATGCATATCGGTAATCCTCCATCATAGAAAGAGTTACCTCTCAAAATTTATTAAGTAAAAATTTTAAGATATTTTTTACATGCACCAATAAGGAGGCTAATGAGTTTACAACTCCCTGATCTTCTTTGGGATCTAATTGATGATAATCATATAGAAGGATGCATTGTTGTTTCTCATCAAGAAATTACACATCATCTCCATGTCATTTTCTATGACAAGCCCCAAAAAGATTGAAATATTTCAATTGAAAGGCGTCAAGACATCAACAACATGTTCTGTCTCTTCCTTAGCTTCAAACCACACCTTACCCACTTTGAGCTTATGAATAAAAGTTAATATTCTTTTGATTAGCTAATTTATGAAAGAATTTTGTGCATTCATCCACCATCTTAAGCCAAGCCTCCCTTGAATGTTACTTCCATTTTTCCTTCTTTCTAAGAATACCCATTTAAACATGGTATTCATGTTGAATCCATTTAAAAATTTGGTTTGTTGTAAAACACAGAAATGGATGATCATATATATCCCTTATATGTCTATCTACTGTATTTGTTAAGTTCCTAGAATTAATCAATAATATAAGACCTACCGATTTAATAACTTCCATAACATGAAATACTTTTGGACAACAAGCAGCAAAGATATGGACTTGTAGATGTGATTTGTGAGCCAATCAATAATTGAATTTGGTAAAATTCTGTTGCATGTTGGTGCCTGCTAAGACCCAAGCAGTTGTTTTTTTCCCTTTCTGAAGATCAAACAATCATATTGCTAGTTATAAGTTTAACTGATTTGGGTTGGTCACATCATAATCTGCTGCAAAAGCAATTATAACATAATCTGCTGCAAAAGCAATTATAATGAGTTATTTTGTAATTGTGTAGTAGAGAATGATTCAGTTGTATTTTATTTTATTTTATTTTTTCTTCTTTAACGATCATTTTTATTTATTTTTTATATCGGAGGGACCCCATGTGGGTGACCTTATGGTTAAGCTAGGTAGACTACCTCTTCCTGTTTGCCCTGGTCCATGGAAAATTCTTAAAATGGAATACTTGGGGACTTCCTTATCCTTTTTCATAACTGTTTTGACATAACTCTTGGAAACCTGCTTTCATGAATTTGATAGAGATGAAACAAAAAGAGAGAGATTTTTCAATGGATACTCCATTCCATCTTTCTTTGTTACAGCAGTTTCTGAAGTTTTATATTTATTGGAATTAATAGGTCATCTATTCTCATTCCAGCCTTTGGTCTGTACATAAATGGAATTCTCTCTTAGAATACATGTCTTGGTTTCGTTTAGTGTTCATCCTAAAATCTTTTCTGACAAAGATAACTCAACCTAGTTCATCTTGGTGGTTTCTATGATGCCAAATACATTTATTACATTGAAAATGTTTGGTCCCCTACCTTACCATTAAGCATTGCAGTAAAAGATGTAGAGCATGAGTTACTGCATTAATTCCCATTTACATGAATAAATATGCATTTGATAGATTCATTGAGATGTCTATTTTCTAAAAGTCAAGTAACACCTGTTGCTTCTATTCCTTCGCTTTATTCATTTTCAATCCATCCATAGGTGTCCATATTCTATTTGGTGGCCAGTCAATTTCTTGGCACTCTGCAGAGAGAGGACATACACAATATGGTTTTCTTTTTCAATTTATGTATTATTTAGAGATTTTATTCTTGAAAACAAATTCACATAATGATAGGAACTGTTTCTGAATATCAGTCCATCTAGTCATGAATTTATTTTAAATTTTAGATTTATGCATGCATGACTAATTGGTATTGCACTTTCCGCTGATTATGCAGAAGTTTCCAATTGTTGTACTCATTAAATAAGAATGAATCAAATTCATGCTCAAGCATTTTTTGGACTCTAGAATCTCTTTTAAAAAATCTGCAACATTCAGATAAAGATGGTCAAATTATTGGCTGGAGAAAGGGACTTTTGATGCTTTTCCATATCACATCCTCAACCTTATCAATTATGAGGTTAACATGAATCCTTGTTCGTTTATTTTTATGAAAATGCTAAGCATGATCATACACTTTGTACTGTTGGTGAAATAGAACTATCAACATGAGTGTTAACTTTGTCATGCAAATAAATATTAACATTTATCGTGCGCCATAAGCCATGACTATAGATGCATTGGTGCATGTGATAAAATTATAAAAAATGAGAGAATTTAACCTAAAAAAACTCGTGTTGATGCTAAAGAGAGAATTTTTTTCCTCATTTTCCCCTGCCTCTTTTAACTTATTAGATGGGATCAGAAAAAAATTTAGGAGACTTTATTTTGTCACTTTTCATCTCACATGCAAACAACAATTTTTATTTGGATAATTAGCACTTTTAACCCCTGAAATTAAATATTTATAAAAATAGCCCCACCACCCGAATATTTGTAAAAACTAGCCCCGCTGAAATTTTGCACTGGAGACGGATTATATATAATCCGTCTCCAGTGTTTTAACCGATATGTCGGGATTTACACTGGAGACGGATTATATATAATCCATCTTCAGCCCCTTTTTGGGTATTCACATTGGAGACGGTATATATATAATCCGTCTCCAGGAGACGGTATATATATATACCGTCTCCAGAGCACGTCCTATATATACCCCGCCCCCGCAGAGAAACCCTATTCACCCCATTTTCACCCATTTTTTCTCCCTCCAAAGGCCTATTTTCACCCCCAAGTAGTTCATATACATTTAAATCAATTTCCAAAGACCATTTTTAATCCAAAGGTAAACATCAAAACCCTAAACAATTTCTTAAATTTATTTATTTATACAATTGTTGTGATTTTATGTATAAATTTTTTGTGTTTTTTTTTTATTATTATTGACATGTTGAATGTGTGATGCTTTGTAAAATGAAATGAGGTATATATTTTGTGTTTGGTTTATTGAGAATTTCTTATTTGTATATATAGACTTTTAAAACTTAAAAAAATATGGTTAAAATTTGATAGTCATATAAAAACTTTTAAAAAAATTAAAAGGCCTTAGGAAAAAATTCAAAGGCGTCTTCGGAAACATTTTAAAAAATTCGAAGGCCATTTGGGAAATATACTTTGTATGTGTTGCATGAATGTTATATTGTTTAATATACTTGTATGTGTTGGATGAATTTTTTTATTATCAATTGAGAAATATATTTACTAAGTTGAATAATTTATGGTTTAGATGGTAAAGAAATCCGATGTCCCGTTAATGTACTCTTTTAACGGGAGGATTGTTCAACGTGAAGATACTTCATTTTATGAAGGTGGTACCAGGAAAATCACCATCATACATAAGAGGATCTCTTATGTCGATTTGCTCCAAATGATGTACCATTTGACGGGGACCGATCCAAGTCTTTACAAATTGTCCATGAGTGCTGTGCATCCCACTCACGACGGAAAGAGTTTGGGTGCCCCTCTCGAAGATGATATGGGTGTGAAAGTGATGATAATGTTGTACCCAAAGCACGTGCATGTCATTCAAATATGGTTAGAGAAGGAAGAGATCATACAAAGAGGTCGTGGCGTGATGAATTATGATGCAGAAGATTCATATCCTTCAATTGTTCGTGAACCATATCAACCTTCATCGTCGTCGTTTGTTCCGTGTACCCAAGAGAATATGATTGATGTAATACCGACCAATGCCTATGGGAGTGTCAATATATCACATTTGTAAGTATTGTGTATTTATAGGATGTTTTTGGTGTGTGTATTCATATACTTTATAGGATGTTTTTGGTGGGTGTATTCATATGTGTAAGTATAATGTGTTTGCATTTATAGCTCCCCATTTCATGACATGGGTTGGCACGATATTCGTGAAGGAATTGAAGTAAACAATGAAGAAGAAGAAGATCAAGAAGGAGGAGAAGAAGAAGAGGAAGTGGGAGAAGATACTGAAGAAGAAGAAGAGGATCGTGAAGATCACTGGGTTGAAGGACCTGATACTGAGGAGGACCATGATGTGGGGAGAACTGCCATCCATGAATATAGTGTTCCTCAAATGTATCCTACACATGACCTCATGGAGCAAGCGGTGGCAGAAAATGTACATCCATGCATTTATGAAATCGGATCTTCTTCGTGTAATGAACTTGAGGTTGGTCAGCTTTTCGCAAATAAGAAGTCACTCATTAATGCTGTCCGAACCTGGAGCATAAAGAAATGTGTACAGTGTCATGTGGTGAAATCAAATGCAGAAAAATACGTCGTTCAGTGCATAAATGATGGATGTAATTGGAGATTATATGCGAGGAGGGTCGGTGGTTCAGAAATGTTCAAGATTTCCACTCTGAGAGTTCCTCATACATGCTTGGATCCTCTACTCAGTTCAAATCACAGACAATTTAGTTCTGATTATATCTCACAGCTGATTATGCCAACGATTCATCATAATTTGATAATCAGTCCTACTGAGATAATGGACAGGATACATGCTGATCATCACTACACAATTTCATATTTAAAGGCACACCGTGCCAAATGGAAGGCTATGGAGAGGATATTTAGAAATTGGGAGGAATCATATGCTGAGTTGCCTCTATATGTTGATGCCTTAAGGAGGTCTAATCCAGGAACAAATGTGTTCTTCGAAGGCCCTATCATACAAGAGAATAACATGAGCAGACCGATCCGAGAGTTTGAACGTGTTTTTTGGGCATTCGGACCAGCCTTAGAGGCTTTCAAACATTGTCGTTCATTGGTTTGCATCGATGGAACACATCTGTATGGAAAATATAAAGGAAATCTCCTGATAGCCACTGCTTGCGATGCAGAAAATGGTTTGCTTCCAATAGCCTTTGCTATAGTTGAATCTGAGAACAAAAGCAGTTGGACCTTCTTCCTTTGGAACTTGTTCTTTTCTGTTGGTTGTATAAACAATTTGTGTGTCATATCTGATCGGCACTTGGGCATCATAGCAGGCATGAAGGATATTGAGGAAGCAAGCAATGTGACATTGTGACGGCCCGCATTGTAGAACGTCAAGAGAAGCAGTTGAGGACGAAGACCATTCCATTGGTTAAGGTCCTATGGCAACATCAGACCTCCGAGGATGTGACATGGGAGCGTGAGGCGGAGATGAGGGAGCGTTATCCTCATCTATTTTCATCCTGAGGTATGCTTTGCGGATTTGGAGGACAAAATCCTATTTAAGGGGGGTAGGATGTAATAGCCCGGACCCTCTTATGCCAAATTATGCTAATATTTACGTGTTTGGATTGCAAAATAGGATAATTTTATGTTATTAAGCTTTTGGTCCTTATTATTCTTGAAGCCTTGCTTTTGGTTACATTTTCAGAAAGTACCTTCAAGGCATAATTGGGTTTTGCGCTAAACATATGAAGTCTTCATTTTTGAGTTATCTCTCATATAAAATTAGTTTGGTGTCATTTGGAGCTATATTAGAAAAGTTATGGCTGTTTTACCATTTCTGCCCGTAGAAGAAGAAATCGCGAGGTCTTCTGTTCGTCGTTATTTTTAATATAGTTGGAGGCTTCTTTTGATCTTGGCCTAGACATAGAAGTTGTAGATATTTTCGTTACCTTTCCAACAGAAGTTGAATCATTTGAAGTGGACTTTCCTACGAGAAGTTATGGCGGTTAGAGTTGAGGCTGCGCAGAATTCTAAAGGAGGGCACTTTTGTCATTTGGCGGAATCCAAAGTTTTAAATAATTTGGTGAGTCGGTGGAGGTGGTGTGGGTGATATGTGAGAGAGAGAGAGAGTCGCCCGAGACTCAATTTGAAGGGAAAATAAAAAGGGGAAAAATTGGGAAAAATTAGGAAAAGCTTCGTGGAATATTTTTCGTGCCATACTGGGTAAGGATTCTTGTTCTTTTCATCGTTATTCTTCATCTAGGGTTGTTCTATTTTAGTTCTAAATTAAAAATTGTGATTTGGGACTGAAATATGAATTTGTTTTTGGGGCTGGGTAAATAAGAATTGGAGAGTTATTTTTATTGCGTTAACTTAGAGTTTGTAGTGAGGACATCATATTTGTTTCGGGGGAAAATGAGAATTTCTTGATTATTGGGATTATATGTTAGCATCTGATTGAGATTATATTTTTATCAGTGGATTTCCTCTCTGCCTGTTTTAAGAGTTGGAATAGGGTGAGTCCAGTTGAGGTGGTGAATTGCGAGGTAAGTAACCCGATCGATATTTGTTTGTCCCACATTCCATTCCACGTGGTATTGTTATAAGTGACCCAATATTTGTGTTTGTTATTTCCAATTCCGCGCTTCATTGTTGTTTCTTATCATCTTTGTTGTTTGAGATTCAAAACTGTTTTGATCCCTATTTATTCGTGAAACTAACTATTGTCGGTTACTATACTATATTGTTGAGACCCAGAATTATTCATGTCACCTTTATTAATTAGAATTGTTTCTCATTGAGGCTTGCTTCATATTTATCCACTATAATTCAGTTATCATTCGAGAGTGTGGTTTATATTATCCCAGTTCAGATTAGTCCTTGAAGTGTCATTATTGAGGTTTGCTTCGTGATTCATCATCATTATCTAATCGTTGTCATTTAACATTGTTATAGATAGTTTTCGAGAGTTCTAAATCTATAGTTGATTTGTGAGCCTTCCTTTGATCATGATGTATCCATCCCAGTGTCTTGCCATTGATCTATGATCTGCATGGTCGTGCTGTCCGACCATGAAGCCTTGTACTGTGTTTGTTTCATTGCTTTTAATGAAACAAACATATTCTTGCATTCAATTTTTGAGGGCTAAAAGTGCTAATTACCCTTTTCATTTTCTGCCACTTTCTCTTACACAAACAACAAAAAGACTGATAGAATTCTTTCCATCAATTTTCCTCTTATCCATATCCATATTCCTTCATTTTCCATACAAATTGTGCACGTCATATTGTGATGTTTACTCATGTCAAACTATTATTAATTAGACTTGTCTAGTACTCTCTCTTGGAAGATTTTCTATACCCTCAGAATTTTTTTTGTTCATTAAAAGGTTTACAGTTGCCTTGACTAATCTTAATCTCTTGCATCTGATCTTTCATCCTTTAAAGTTGTATTGTTTTCATATCTTACCACTTAACATGTCCTAATGTTGGGGGATGCAGCATCTCTTTCAATTTTGAGACTAAAGAAGATTCTTCGAGGTCGGATTTTCTTGGGATGTGGCAATCATCATGTATCCAGGTTTGTAGATCTTTCTCTCTTGTTATATCATCAAATAACACCTTCCCATTCTGTAGATATGGACCTTCTAATAGGCTGTACCTCATCAAGATATGTCCTCAAGGATTTTGTTGACAGAAGTAGGCAATTCAGTAGGACATTCCAATGTTTCACATGCAATTAATCATATTCCATTTAAAGATTAACAAAAAAAAGCTCCAGGATTTCAATTGATGCTTTTACTAAGATTGAAACAATTCGGTAAACCTGCAATGAAGTTGGATATGGCACTACAAGAAAAAGCATTTTTTGCGACGGTTTGAAACCGTCGCAAATAGCCTCTATAACCGTCGCAAATACCCTTTTGCGACGGTTCTGCGGCGGTTTGGGTTCCGTCGTACCAAACGGCGTCGCAAAAGAATAGCAGCGGTTTTTAGCCGTCGCAAATATCTTTTATAGCGGTTTTGCTACCGTCGCAAATAATCCGTCGCAAAAACTTTCTTTTTACTATAGTAGTGTAAACTACATGTTTTGCGACGGATAAACTAGCTGTCGCAAAAAACATTTTTATTTTTTCTTTTTGACTTTTGCGATAGAGGCCTAAACCGTCGCAAATAATGTTTTTTTTTTTTTTTTGAGATTTTAAAAAGACATACAGTAGATCCCATAAGATCAAAAATAAAAATAAATATTTTGCTAAACCTGTAAAATAACAAAGATCAATTTTCTCTCATTTATGAGAATTTGAAAATACCAAACAACAACTCACTGTATAGTCAAGATATATCTTGAGTATAATATAAACATCAAGTCATGTCTTCATTCAAAATGGGGTTATAATATATAACATAAATATCAAACCATGTCTACATCATTCTTATCAAGAGAAGATTACGTTCTCAAATACAGGGCCTTCCAATGGACTAATATACTCTTTCTAATACATAATCTAAGTAGTAGAGAAAATAATGCAGACAGTGAAAGGGTCTCCCATATAGAACTGAAAGCTTTCAGCACATGGGATGCGGTGGATGTATGCAAAACTTCCAGAGGGCAGCAAGAAGTAGATAGCGGAGCTGACTGCACGATC
Source organism: Acorus gramineus (assembly GCA_030737835.1). Taxonomy (NCBI): domain Eukaryota; kingdom Viridiplantae; phylum Streptophyta; class Magnoliopsida; order Acorales; family Acoraceae; genus Acorus; species Acorus gramineus. The sequence continues at coordinate 36,391 of JAUJYN010000081.1, read as the reverse complement.
AACCTTGTCTGCACATACCCCCAATTAGACAGCAAGACGATAAAGTTAGCTCTACATCAAACAAGTTTGTCATTATCACAGATGGTAACACTGATCACCACAAAATTGTTTAAAAATTAAATATATCACACAATGGTTTAGGTATGGGAGAGAGTGAGCAAAAGTAACACATGACCAGCAAAAGAAAATTTAACTATATCTAACCAATGCCGTACTTTGCTGAGGAAAAGCTAACAAAATAAGTGAATACATTGATACACATACACACATCATTCACAGACAAAATACACCATCAGGCACATTCTGTCCACATTTCCATTTTACTGAAATCATCATTCTACAACTTATGGTCCAGTTTTGAAATATGATTATTAAGAAGAAAAAAGTTCTCATTGTGACATTTTCAAGGTAGATTATATGTCACTTTTTAGGTTGACATCCTGCAATGAACATTGAACATACACTTTTGGACTGTAATATATGCTTACATGATCTCCCTCCCTCCCACTATAAAGGCCAGAATTACAATCATAAATAATAAAAATTTATAGTCTATAAGGAATGTGAAATACAAGATTCAATCGTTTAGTCTATGTTCACTTTAAGTATAAATATGCATTATAATCTGATCGAGTTCGCACCCAGTGCAATCTCAGTTTGAATAATTAAGTAACCATTACATGGCCCTGTGGGAGGAGGAGGCATGGAGAAAGGTGGTCACTCACATGCACAAATGTAATATATTAATTGCATTATATGCATAACTTTTCAGGTTTCATTGATGGATACCTTGGATACTGCTGTTTGTGCGGCCAGACCAAGTGCAGAAGGGGGCAATCCTTCAATCTCGTTCTTATCTGTAATCAACTTTTCAAATTTTTTGATGGAATCCAATACATTTTCACCAAATTTCTGTGACAATTTTTCAAGTTCCTGAAACCAAATGAATGTAAGATGAGAGAAAACAAATCTAGTTAATGAAGAAAAGGAGATCTCTCTCCTACTACAATTAAACGAATTGCATCCAACTATTAAGCAAACAATTTGACAATTTCAAAGAGAATCCTTTCTCTTTTTTATCTTTTCTCAAAGAAATACTTTTTTTTTATTATAGTTTCAATGTTAATATGCATGAACTTGGCTACTAAAGATGACGGGGTGTGGAAGAAGAAAGCTGAACTGGGGTTTGCTCACTTGATGTTAATGCATTCAACAATTCCCTGGCTCTAAATTCTCAGCAGGCTCCCCAGTGACAGAGGATCAATTTTTATGGTCTAGAAGGTTTATGAAATATCTGTACACTAGCGAAGGTTCAGATGTTTAATACCAGCTTTCACCTGGACCTTGTGATTAAATATAGTTATAAACAGAGTGATAGGATCTGTATATGCCCTGAGCATGATCTCTCTTGTGTTCTGTGCAGTGGGGAAGATCAGAAAACATTTCTTTTGAGAAAGGTAGACAACGTACCACGATGTATTAAGATAAGTCATACGACGTCAGAAGATAGAGAGGGACCAAGAAAATGGTAGAATAAAAGAGGATAGAAAAACACATAATCAGGTCATCCACCCGATGCCAGCTAGGAACAGTAGATGAGCTTTCTACATTGGATGAAAGTTATGCCTAGTTTCACTCCTCAATCACAGGTTTCGTGCGGGAAGATCAGAGAGTATAGCTTCAGAATCTATTTGTTAAATACCCTTTCAGTATAAGGATATGAGTAAAGCTGGAAAATGCTAGGGGTAAACTTCTTAATGCCAACTCAATTTTTCAGGAATTTCATTACCAACAGAAGGGTTTTCCCAGCTTATGTTAATGTTCCTCGTCACTAAAATATATATATATACACATACATACAAACAACCAAAACTCTACTATCAAACTCAAGTATCACAATCACCTTCAGCCAAGCATGTTGTTTGCAACCTTGCGAACCATTTAATCATTGACGAACCTCAAAATTTTGAAATAGGAAGATGGTACCATGGTCGGCCTTGTACCTAGGCGACCAAGGCCCACCGCCTATATCATTCTTATCAAGAGATTGTTGACCTACAGTTAACCAATAACCATGTATCAGATTTCCTTATCTATTCAACATCATTGCTAACAGCACCAAACAAATGATACCGACAACATAGTCATGTCAATCGCATCTAAAACCAATACCAAACAAAACAGAGTTTAAAACAACATCACATGATAGAGTTTAAAACAACATCGCATCTAAAACCAATCGCTCTGGTCTCTGTGACCCTAGCCCTTTATACACTGTAATGTGGTCGATTGTTTTACTTGGTCCAACCCTTCTCAAAATTTGCAAGCATCAGAAACATAAGAGACATGAAGTGCAGAAATAAAACAGCACATATGATCTGTAAGTCCATTTCATTTGGTTTTAGCTGTTCTTTTAGATTTCTAGTTTCCTTGATCCTCACCAGGTAGGATTCCAGTTCCCAAGTGGTGGTCAAAATATATTTTTTACCTTGTCTTGTCCTTCGAAACTTTGCTGCATTTTCTAATAAGTAGGTTGAGTAAATCTTTTAACAAGTCTTAAAAGGACACTCAAATTTTCTAAAAAAAGGCTCATAGCTATGTCTACACAACCATGAACATAGGATCAAAAAACATTCACATAAACCCATAAGATTTTCTATATAAATAAGCACAATATAATCAGCTCAACAACATGATTAAAAAAGCATAATCAAATTCCAATGATAGAGAACATAAAAAAAAATAAAAGTTTGAGAGGCAATAAAAGTCCATTCTTTTTTGCTATATCTACTCTCTAATTGAATTAGAACACGGAACTCAACATCACCAAAAAGAAATTACCCAAATCAACTAAAAGAGCCAATCATGCCTTGATAAAAAAAAAAAAAAAATGGAACTCAATACTTTTCTGCTATTTCTACTTTCTGATTTAACTAGCGGTATGGAACTCAGAAAAAGCAATCGAACAAACAGCCAATTTATTTCAAGAAAGAAACACAATTCCATCTAAAAAACCAAAAAAAAATAAAAAAATAGAACAAATAAATGAGACGATAAAATACATCGAACAAGGTCTGAGGAGAGAGACTCACATGGGCGTGCGAATCGATCAAAAAGCACAACTTCAACAACGCAATCGCAGCAACGCCAGCCAATCGATCACAGAACCTGCGCAAAAATTCAAACAGAAACCCTAATAAAAGGATTTTCAAAGATGTATGGGATACTATAAATATTTTTCAACAACATGTCTTTGAAGGTGAAGATCGGGCAAATCAAAGACTAAGAGAAGAGAGAGAGAGAGAGAGAGAGAGAGACGATCACCTTTGGGGAATCAAAGTTAGACGGCGGTGGATCGGAGACGATCGAAGTTGGACGGAGACGGTGATCGAAGTCGGATTGCGACGGCGGCTTGATCGAAGTCGGCTTGATCGAAGTCGGAATCCGAGATGATCGCAGATTGGATCGAAGATCAGAGATGGCGACAACGGCGATCGAAGACGGTGATCGAGCTCGTGGTTTGCGACCCAAAAATTAGGTTTGCGATCGAAGATTAGGTTTTTTTTTTTTTAATATATATTTAGAAAGATCGGACGGCTGTGATCAAAAGTTAAACAATGAACGGTTAGATCTAAATTTGGTATTTGCGACGGCCGATCTTCCGTCGCAAATAGTGTATTATTTGCGACGGTAGGATATTGCCGCCGCAAATACATATTTTAACAGCGGCTTATTTCAGCCGTCGCAAATGTCGAGAAGTATTTGCGACCAAAAAAATCAGCGTAAAAAATATGGGTATTTGCGACGGTTTTGGCCATCCGTCGCAAAAAAAGCGTCGCAAAAAATGGTTTTTCTTGTAGTGTGGGAGCCAAAAAATTGGATTGTCAGATTAGCTTGAATTACTTTTCTTTCAATATCAAATATCATTAATTCAGATGGAGAGACACATACATTGAATGCAGTGTACAGCACTTACAAACACATTGCCTCTCTAATATTCTTAAATGTTAAGGAGCATAAATTATTACAAAGCATAATTTTCTTTTCTGTTGGGAAATGGAAATCAAGCTTTATTGGTTTTTGTTACTCATTATGTTGATTGGTGAATGAGGCTATTGATGCTTGTGTAGCTGCTAATTATAGTCTTGTTACCCCTCTCTAAAATGAAATGCTTGAAAAATTTATCATATTCATTTCTTATGGAGGGAGTACAATGGATAGGTTTGCCTTTTTAGGTGGTCTCAGATCAGCAGAACACCTTTAAGTCATTCTCCAATGGTACTGTGAGGCATTGGCAAGTGACTGGGATCACTTTGGCTTGTACCCATGATGTTAGTTGAGGTGCCTATGTAGGCCCTCTTTTGGCATTGAAAAGTTGTGTTTTTGTAAACATTTCTGGTTGATTACAATGTGATTTCTTGATGCAAATCCTTTCCACCTTGTTTAAGCCTCTTCAATTCTTGAGCTTAAATGTTACTTGAAATTTTTTGCTTGGAAAGTTAAATTAAATTTTCAACTTTGATTTTTTTGCTGTATCTTACGAAGATCCTGTATACTCTTATCATAAAAGGAAAATGGTAGGGACAGTTAATTATTTGGGAGTCACCTTTTTTTTTCTAGTAAATGTTGGGATTGGAATTGTGACCTCTTAGTTGCAAATTCACTTGTTAAGTTCTAAAAAAAATAAAATAAAGCTCAACAGATTATAAAAAAAATGAAAATTGTTATAAATAGATCAATTCAAATAAGAAAAATCTTTAGATTATAATTTCACAAAATGGTATATAAATGATGGTCTTCCTCATTACGCCACCCCTACCCTTCGCATCGCCATTATTGCGATTGCCATCATTGCTAGAAGTAGGTTTTAGAGTTAGGAATTGAGGAGAATAAATCAATCTTTTCATTAGAGGTACGTCAACCCAAATACTTAGTACAAAGAAAAAAAAAAGCAAAATGGCTAAACTATTCTTAAACAAGGACTAGACTAAAATATCCTCATATGTGTGTATAATATCCCCAACAGAAGTATGAAACATTTTCAGTAGTTTCTAAGCAGATCGAACACTGATTTTCCAGCTTATCACATCCATGTAACAAAAAACTATCATTTTCTAGGATAAAAATGTTCATAGGAAGTCATAATCATTGACTGGAAATGAAAAGGAGATGGTTCAGAAATTTCAATTTAATTGACTTTGTGTAAAATTGTATCCCTTTTGACCTCTAGAAGTCTTACCTCCAACTGCTTTAAGTTGAATGCATGAGGATCTGTTTGATTGGCCAAAGAAAAGAAAAGAAATGAAATTTTCACTAAAAAAAAACAAGAAGAAATGAAATTAAATGAAAAAGAAAGGAAAGTGGGGAATACAAGATTAGTTAATTTGCAAGTAGTGAAAGCTGTGAAAGAGGCATTTATTTAAATATGATACTCTTAAAATAGGAAGTCAAAGTTTATGTGATTGAGAAAATTACCTTAAAAAAAATTATGTGTTCCAATTCTTCATTGGATCAGGAAAATAATATGATTATCAGCATTACCGGTTCAATCGCTGGATTAGAATTGAACCATAACATCACCATGATATAAAAATATATTATCTATGAATGAATTTCTAACAAAAAAAAATGAAATATTTTAAAAAAAAATTTCACAACTCTTGGTATGATTTTTAGTCTTTATAACATACTAAAATGACAATAAGATGTTTTATAGCTTCAGAACCAATCTGTTTAATCAACCCATAGTCATTTCTTAAAAAATCACATGATCTATTGGTGGGTTGATCGATTTTTAAATTTTAGAATCTATAAATATTAGGTCTTGCTTTTCACCAGGTTTAAGGGTTAAGTAGGATCAGAACTTAGACCAGCCGATAATTTAACGGATGAAACCAACTACTTAGATCCAGTTTTTTAAAACATTGACCTGAAGTCTTCTCACATAAACTCTTTGAAGACCCCAAAAGCTCATAATTTAAAAGCCAACATTTTAATCGACAATAATGATTCCTAGACCCCAACTTTTCAGGCCCCATGATGTGGCAATAGGACATTACCTATTATACCCTCTAATTGATAACCACCTCTAAACAAGGAAAACGGTTTTGATTTATTCCTAGGATTGTGGAGATATCATTAATTACTGTATTTCTTCTTCCTTGTATTGTGTAAAATCATTAATCCCTATATTTTATGTAGGTAACAATAACCTAATAATTTACGATGAACATATTCGTAGCAGTCCCAAAATTTTAATCTGAAGAAGTTTGAAAAACTGATTTGTTCTTTATTGAGTTGGATCTCTCTTCCGGATCAGGTTTGTCAATTGTTTTTTTTATTTTTTTTTATCTTATTGAATGAAAGTCACATTGAATTTAAAATTAAATTTTTGATGATCAAATATTTAATCTACGTTACATGTTTCAATTCAAAAAATGAATTTTTTTTATGTTTTGATCACTATTTCACACTTTTTTTTATATTTGTTTCGTTATAATTTCATAAATGTAATTTTGATATTGTTACATTTAATTGTTACTGGTTCGTGTGATGTTTATATTAGACTCCCAAACTCCGTTATTCATTTACACAATTTTGTTACATTCATAAATGTAACACTCCGAAATGTAACATTATCTCATGTTGTGCATTTCTTTTAACAATGCAAATAGAAATGATGTATAAATGTAACAGTGAAGTACATACTTTTACAGAGGATTCTGATACATTTTCTTTGGAAGGCAGTGCACTAGAAATTGAAATAGATAATTTTAAATAGTAAATGTAATTGTTTGACATTTAGGTAAATATAATTGTTTGTTCCATCTATATAAATGTAACAGTTTTTATATAAATGTAACAAATCGTTGTGAGAGATGTAAACATTTAAGAAATGTATTTGTAACTACCAATATAAAATGTAACTGTTTCATATGTTAACTGTATGTGTTTTTTATTTAAATTTGAATACAATAACTACATAGAGAAAATGAGCCGTTTGAAGGATTTTAATGAAAACAATTTCGGTAATTTTTTGTGTAATCTAGGTTCAATTATAATTTAGGTAATGATTTCAAAATTCAAAATTTGAAATAGGTAAATGGATTTTAAGATTTACATGGAAGAGTCATAACCAAATAGAGAAAATGGTGGGATTTGGGTTAATAAGATAAATTTTTAATGAAAGGCAAATTTGTATTTTGTCATTTTATTATTTTTTAAAAAAATCAACAAATCAAACAAACCAACCAATGAAATGATGACACGAGGTTTGTGAGTGGGGTTTATATTATAGGGCGTCGGTATCACGACTCTTTATTCAATCACGCCTGAGGTTCATACATTAATACACATGGTGGGTGGTCTGAAAGTGACAAGTCAACTAACTCACCTTCCCCTAAACATCTTTGAAAACTGTAGGAAGCTTCCCATTCCCTTTGGTTCTAAGTCCCTCCATTAAAAATTCACATCATCAAGAGTGATCAAAACACAAATTTTTCTTCGTCTCTAACACACAAACATGGGAAAAATGTGCTGCCTACAAGAAGATGATGAAGGTTCTAATCCGCTCCTCGGATTCATCATCGCCATCGTCATCGCTCTGATCCTCCTCATGCTCTGCTCTCCTCGGCCCAGATGCCGTACCGTGGTCGCCGTACGCCGATGTTGTTAGCATTGGATTTTAGGCACTGTTGGAGAAGAAGGGGAAAAAAAAAAGCTTTGTTGTTGATATTGGGTCAATTGGCTCTGCTTCTCTCTCTGTTTTCAAGTAATGTTTTACTCTATGTTGTGTTTTTATTGATGTTATTATTATGAACTAGTGTTTGAGTCCATGTTGTTGTGTATAACAAAGAGAGATTTGTTTGCTTTTTGTATCACCAGATATGAAATTGCCATGTTTTCTCCAATGTTCTTCAGCCCATTTGCTTTTTGTATCATCAGATGTGAAATTGCCAGATTTGTTTATAAGAATGCCTTGGAATTCAATTAGGGGATGAAATTGTGAAGGCAGTAAGTAAAAGAAGAAAAAAAAAATCAAAGGCTCTGACATGTTTATGGTAGAGAATTGAGAAGGGGAAAAAATGTAGCCACATAATCAAGAAATGTTATCGGTTTATTGCATTAACGCTTTTTTTTTTTTTTTTGGGGTGGGCGATTTTATATTTCTTTCATTTCTGGTGTACAATGTGAAATTTTAAATTGAACTTTGTTATCTATCTATCTATCTTAGCCTTTTATATTGAGGGATGTAGTGAGGTAACTTTGTATTTTGTGTGGGTCACTCTTGACTTACTTGCACAAGTATTATCTCCTACACTCTCCACTACCAACCACCTCATTCATTTCATCATTTTCCCATATTTTGACTTTCAATGTTACCCACCATATTTACCATGACGGAAAACCAAATTGACCATCATTTTTTCAAGAACCCCCATTTACCTATACATGGACCATCATTTTTCATAAGCCTTATATTTCTCTATGCATTGGTAAATCACATTAACCACTTTTTCCCAATATCTACACTTACCCATGCAGTGGTACACCACACAAGTCATTATGTACACCAACTTCCCATAACCTATTCCCCATACCAACCTTGCCTATAAAAGGAGACCCTCTCCAGCATTTCCACCAACTAAACTTAATCTAACTCACTCCACAAAAATCCCAACACCACCTAAAACATACACTTGTGCAAGCTGGTCTCTAATAGCACATTTTGAATGTAAGCTTGTCTCTTGTAGTGAAATATAGTTACTAATTTTCTCTCATCTTGGAGTTGTTCATTCTTCTTCTATTATTAGTTGTGAGTCTTAGGCTAGTGTGACTTTGATTGCACTAGTCGAGAGCCTCGTGTCTCTCCACAAACAATGGATATGTGATATACTCTGTTATCTTGAAAGTGCTTATCTGAATGAATGACTTATAGATAATAGATGAATTTCAACAGGGAAATATTATATAATGGATGAATATTACCTGAATAAGTAGGTGTTTATTTATTTGAACTGGGGAAATCTGAAAATCTAAACCCAACACCTTTTTTTTTATAAGGGAAATAAAAAGAAAGTTCAGAAGAGGAAGTTTGTTTGTTGAAGTCCTAATTTTGTATGTCATAGCACTGAATTGTTTGTTCAAGTTCTTGATGAAATTTGAAAGATATATTGAGTAGTTGTGATTGGTTGTGGTATTGATTCATTTGAGATGGGATGGAATCCATCACTCTCAGTGAATGTGCGGTGTTGGCTTTCCTTTGTTTTTCTTCCTCAATACTCGAGAAAGCTCAGCTGCTTTTTGTCACATTTTTAAGGGTAATTAACACTTTTAACCCCAAGAAAATGAATATTTACAAAAATAACCCTGCCTTTCGAATATTTATAAAAACTAGTCCTGTTGAAGTTTACACTGAAGAAGGATTATATATATTTCGTCTCCAGTATTACCCTGACAACATCAAACAAATGGATAGTAGAGTCTGAAGACGTCATATATATATGCTGTCTCCAGGTCGCGGCCTATATAAGTCTCGTCCCCGCTGCCAAGCCCTAAAACCCTCATTTTTCACCCCTTTTGTCCCTCTTTCACCCACCCACCCGCTGCCAACCCTGAAAAATCATCAAAAACAACTCTGAATCCAAAGGTAAACATCAAAACCCTAAATGTTCTTGAATTTTATTATTTATTTATCAATTGTTTTGATTTTATTGATTAAATTTGGGTTTTTTTTATCAAAACCCTAAATGTTGAATGTTGAATTTTTTTATTATTGGAATATTGATTGTATGATGTTTTGTTAAGTTAAATGTGAATTTTTTTAGGGTTTTGGTTATTTTAAAATTTCTTATTTGTCAAAATAAACTTTTAAATCTTAATTGAAAAATTTGATTGTCATATATAAAAACTTTTTAAAAAATTGTATGGCCTTAGGAAAAAATTCAATGGCCTCTTAGTAAACATTTTAAAAAAATCAAAGGCTATTTTTAGGAAATATGCTTTGTATGTGTTGCATGAATGTTATAGTGTTTAATATGTATGTGTTGGATGGATTTTATTATTATGAATTTAGAAATATATTTACTAAGTTGAATAATTTATGGTTTAGATGGTAAAGAAATCCGATGTCCCGTTAATGTACTCTTTTAACGGGAGGATTGTTCAACGTGAAGATACTTCATTTTATGAAGGTGGTACCAGGAAAACCACCATCATACGTAAGAGGATCTCTTATGTCGATTTACTCCAAATGATGTACCATTTGACGGGGACCGATCCAAGTCTTTACAAATTGTCCATGAGTGCTGTGCATCCCACTCACGACGGAAAGAGTTTGGGTGTCCCTCTCGAAGATGATATGGGTGTGAAGTGATGATAATGTTGTACCCAAAGCACGTGCATGTCATTCAAATATGGTTAGAGAAGGAAGAGATCATACAAAGAGGTCGTGGCGCGATGAATTATGATGCAGAAGATTCATATCCTTCCATTGTTCGTGAACCATATCAACCTTCATCGTCGTCATTTGTTCCGTGTACCCAAGAGAATATGATTGATGCAACACCGACCAATGCCTATGGGAGTGTCAATATACCACATTTGTAAGTATTGTGTATTTATAGGATGTTTTTGGTGGGTGTATTCATATGTGTAAGTATAATGTGTTTGCATTTATAGGTCCCCATTTCATGACATGGGTTGGGACGATATTCGTGAAGGAATTGAAGTAAACAATGAAGAAGAAGAAGATCAAGGAGGAGAAGAAGAGGAAGTGGGAGAAGATACTGAAGAAGAAGAAGAAGAGGATCGTGAAGATCACTGGGTTGAAGGACTTGATACTGAGGAGGACCATGATGTGAGGAGAACTGCCATCCGTGAATATAGTGTTCCTCAAATGTTTCCTACACGTGAGCTTATGGAGCAGGCGGTGGCAGAAAATGTCCATCCATGCATTTATGAAATCGGATCTTCTTCGTGTAATGAACTTGAGGTTGGTCAGCTTTTCGTGAATAAGAAGTCACTCATTAATGTTGTCTGAACCTGGAGCATAAAGAAATGTGTATAGTGTCATGTAGTGAAATCAAATGCAGAAAAATACGCCGTTAAGTGCATAAATGATGAATGTAATTGGAGATTATATGCGAGGAGGGTCGGTGGTTCAGAAATGTTCAAGATTTCCACTCTGAGAGTTCCTCATACATGCTTGGATCCTCTACTCAGTTCAAATCACAGACAATTTAGTTCTGATTATATCTCACAGCTGATTATGCCAACAATTCATCATAATTTGAGAATCAGTCCTACTGAGATAATGAACAGGATACATGCTGATCATCACTACACAATTTCATATTCAAAGGCACACCGTACCAAATGGAAGGCTATGGAGAGGATATTTTAAAATTGGGAGGAGTCATATGCTGAGTTGCCTCTATATGTTGATGCCCTAAGGAGGTCTAATCCAGGAACAAATGTGATCTTCGAAGGCCCTGTCATACAAGAGAATAACATGGGCAGACCGATCCAACAGTTTGAACGTGTTTATTTTGTATTCGGACCAGCCATAGAGGCTTTCAAACATTGTCGTTCATTGGTTTGCATCGATGGAACACACCTGTATGGAAAATATAAGGGCATGTTTGGATACAGTGTTATTAGGGATGGTTTTTTTTTTGCACATGTTCAAAAGAAAGTTTATGTTTGGTTATGATGTTTAGGCATGTCAAACTAAATCCTTTATTTGCAACATTAAATGGAGCAATCAAAACCCTAACCAATCCCATGTGTTGTCATTTGTGTGGGCTTTTATTTTCACAACTTTTTATTTATTTATTTTTATCGAGGGTTACTTTTTCACCGTCATCATCTTCTCCAATCACAACCCCACTCTTCCTCCACCACTTTGATTCTTTTATCCCCTCCATCAGATCATCTCCTCTGCCTTCCACCACCTCTAATTTCAACCCTAATGAACCTCGAAAGCTTGAGCGGAAGATAATCTCCACGATCTCCCTCGCGAGTTTCCATCCAGGAGCTCGATGAGGCTCGGACAGGAGCGGGTGGCGGCGGCAGGGACGATGCGGAGGAGGGGGAGCGCCGCCGTGGACGGCGGTTGGGGCGGAGGAGGGGGGTTTTTCTTGGGTGGGTTTTTCTTGGAGGGCTTTATGGGGAGGACGTCGAGGAGGGTTTTGGAGGGGTCGGTGCAGGTGGAGATGGGTTTGAAAGAGTGGGTCTTTGATGGGATGTTGTGATGGGTTGATTGACGTCGTTAAAGGCTCGGGTTTTGCAGCTCAGCGACTTGATGAAACTAGTCGCCATTAATGGCTTTTCATGGCTTCTGAGAGATGGAGAAGGGGGGGTGGGAGAAATGGGTCTGTAATGGGGATTTTTTTTGGTGGGGTTGATTGAAAGTCTTTGTGTTTTTGTCTTTCTTTCTGTTTTTAATCCGAATTGATTGGATTTGTGTTTTATGTTATTTTTTATTATTTATTTTTCATTTATTTTTTATAGTGGTTGTGTGGGGGATGATTTACTTTGAAGTATCTAACTGTAGTTTTTATTGGTGTTTTTTAATTGAATTGTTATAGATATGTTTGTTTAAGTTAACACATGTACAAATAGTTTTACATATGTGAGAAACAATTGAAAACAAAAACATATGTATAAATGACAGCACATCATGAAAATAAACAAACATGTGCAAACAGTGTGCAAAGGTTTTCCTGCACGTGCAATGTAAAATTTGCATGTGCAAGAAAACACGTACAAATAATCACTGCATCCAAACGTGCCCTAAAGGAAATCTCCTGATAGCCACTGCTTGCGATGCAGAAAATAGTTTGCTTCCGATAGCCTTTGCTATAGTTGAATATGAGAACAGAAGCAGTTGGACCTTCTTCCTCTAGAACTTGTTCTTTTCTATTGGTTGTATAAACAATGTGTGCGTCATATCTGATCGGCATTTGGGCATCATAGCAGACATGAAAGCTATTGAGGAAGCAAGCAATGTGACATGGCACCATCGTTTCTGTATGAGACACATGATAGACAACTTCAAAAAAATGTTAAATCAAAGGAGTTGAGTGACCAGGTTTGGAGGGCTGCCACCTTGAAATGTCCAAATCAATTTGCTGACGAAATGCGAAAGATTCTTAGTGCCTCCCCGCAAGCTCGCACATGGCTTGATCAAGTCCCTCCACAAACATGGGCCCTTTGTTATGACGATGGTCGTCGTCATGGCACGATGACCACCAATAGAGCAGAAAGCATGAACTCGGTCTTGAAAGGTGTAAGAGGATTGTCAGTCACTGCCATATTACAACAGACATTCATACGGGTGTCAGAGTATTTTTATACGAGGCGTGAGTCGGGCGAGAGCATGTCAGGTGAACATGTGCCATCTATGCAGCAGCGTTTGGAGAGAACTGCACATGATGCAAGGGCGATGCTAGTAAGAAGGCTTGATAGGTCAGAATTCAATGTCCAAGACAAGAATGCGGTTATGTACACTGTCTTCTTGTATTCTGACTATTCAGATTGTCAATGTCATGTTCCGAAGTTGTTTCACTATCCATGTGCACATGTCATAGCGGCTTGCGGGTATGCTCGTATTAGTCCTGGGAGATATGTGTCACATTGGCTCTCCTCAGAGTCATATAGACACACTTATGAACCCCGATTCCACTCCGTTGATGATAAAAGTCGTTGGCCGATTCCTATAGAAAACGATCCTATCTTCATCCCACCGAATATTAGGAGTCAAGCGGGTCGCCCTGTATCAACTCGCCGACGTATGCATATGGACTCCAGGGATCCAAGTCTGAGATATACATGTTCAATATGTCATGAGAAAGGCCACAGAAAAAATAAATGTCCACGTAGAAATACAAATGCTGGTATAAATGTTAAATATGATTATGATATTACGATGAATGTTAAATTGTTTGAGTATATATTAATTTGTGTTCAAATTACAGGTGATGGACATACGTGAGTGGCATGGACCCGTCGTGGATGATTTGCTATATTTTCAGGGATCTCATAGATCTCATCATGGATTTCAGGGAAAGGTATATCCATTAGAATAATTTTTCTCTTCTGTTATTATTGTGGTCAAAATTATTTTATTTAACAAACTGATTAAATTTGACACAGACCGATACCATGAAGTTCACGATCCACATGGTGGCATTGCGTCACTGGGTCATGGATCCACGCATTGAGCCATACGTGAGGGCATCCGGATTCTACTATTTGACACAGATGGGATATACAAGATCAGATCATCGACTATTACAAGCACTCGTGGAGAGATGGAGACCAGAAACCAACACATTTCATCTGCGACATGGCGAGATGACTGTCACACTTCAGGATGTTGCTGTTCTGACAGGGCTTCCCATTGATGGCAAGCCCGTGACCGGTATCACAGACTGCGATGATTGGGGACACGTTTGTGAGGATCTGTTAGGTGTTGGCCCCCCTGCAGAGAAGATCAAGGGTGGTAGAATTTATCTCTCGTGGCTTAAAGAAACTTTCAGCATTGTACCAGATATTGATTTGGACGACGACATCCTCCAGCAGTATGCACGGGCATATATCTTATTTGTTCTTGGATCCACCATCTTCGCTGATGGCACAGGAAATAAGATACATGCATGTTATCTTTATCTACTTAGAGATTTGGATGATGCTGGCCGATATTCCTGGGGTGCAGCTGCGTTGGCCCACCTGTATAGAGCGTTGTACAAGGGTAGTGTGCTTGGAGAGAGGACGTCTGCAGGATCTCATGGATTTTATTCGCTGCTACAGGTAATATGAAAACTCCAAGTTTCCTTTGTAAAACTTGTTCTTTTTTATCAGTGTTACTTGTATTTTTTTATTTGTTCCCACAGATATGGTCGTGGGAGAGATTACACGTGGGACGACCGGACTTACATGACTCAGATTTTGTGCTTGGAGATAGACCTTTGGGGGCAAGGTAATACATATTTTTCATCTTCTATTATCAATTCATGGATGATCAGATTTCACTAAATTCCTCACTATCAGGTGGAAGGTGACTCAGAGGTTTGATGAAAATTCACGAGTTCTGATATACTATAGGGCACAACTAGACTACCAGCTTGAGTCACAGGTGATTCAAACTTTATTATTATATCTCACACACAATATATACTCATTAAGATTGTGATACTAATTATAATTTTGATTTTTTGTAGGTTATCTGGCAGCCTTATGTTGGGACATATGCTGTACTACCATATGCTTGTAGGGATCATATGGAGTTGTGGTTGGCTAGGGTCCCACTCATTTGCTTTGATATCGTGGAGATGCACGTGCCCGATCGAGTCACACGTCAATTTGGGGTGCATCAAGACATACCATCCACTGTAGAGGTCATCGACCGGGTGAACAGACGAGGTAGACAGGATACCAATTGGATGATATATCACCAAACTTTTATCGAACGTTGGGACCAACGCTTGGATCACATCCACCAGTTGCATCATACCCGAAGTTCGAGGAGATATATGGAGTGGTATTGGGAGAGAACAGTCAGACATATCACACCTCCACCACCCCCACACCACCCTCCAGGCTATGTCGCACAACATTCGGTAATTTCTTAAACATCTGTTACATTTTCATAAAGTGATAAATGATTTTAAAACCACTTATTATAATGAAACTTCTGATAAACAGGGGGGAGTTACACAGAATATTAGTGAGGTGCTTGCAAGGGGGTTGGTGTTGTACCCCAATTATGATGAGTGGGGACGTATAATTGCTGTGGCACGTGATTATGCAGAGGCGATGATGGGGGAAAGGGAACAGCCATCGAGTACCTCCAGTGCAGCTACAGATGATGATGATTACTCCAGAGATGTCATAGATGACAGTGCATTTGGGCCAGGAGCTGATACTGAATTCACAATTGATGAGTTCTTTGGTGATGTACGACTGGAGCCAGAATTAGATGAGTAGCCACCACAACCAGCTCTAGAGATGCCACTCCAGACATATGTTCATCGATCACGCAGGATTTGGTGCACTTCTACTACTGCCAGTCGGAGATCGGGTGAATCATTTACCACTCCGGCTCAATCAGCTGCGCCATCTTCTACAATCACAGACGTACCCTCTTCATCAGCACCTCCTGCTCCAAGGAAAGCAAAAAAGAAAGGGTTTATGAAGTTTTTTGGATGACTGTATTTATGGGACTTAAGATATGTTTAGATATATGAATTTTCATGCACAAACAGTAATGAAGTGATTGTAATTTATAGAACTTGTGTTTTATTTCATTTAAGTTGTTTTATTTCATTCAAGCATGATTTTTATACATTTTCATATATGTTCAAGCAGGATTATATACTATATTTAAGACATGACCATGTTAAAACAAAAACAAAAAAGAAAAAAAATTTCTAAGGCAATTAAACTAGAGACGTCATATATATATGCCGTCTCCTGTACAAACCCGAATAACACGGGAGACGGCATATATATATGCCGTCTCCCCTTTGAAAATCCGAGGAAAATGCAGTGGAGACGGCATGTATATATGCCGTCTCCCGTGTACGGGAGACGGCATATATACATGCCGTCTCCACCTTCAAAATTCCTGAGGAAAATGTACTAGAGACGGTATATATATATGCCGTCTCCCGTGTTATTCGGGTTTATAAAGGAGACGGCATATATATATGCCGTCTCTAGTATAAACATTAAAAAAAAACGGCCAGCGCTGACATCGCAGCGTTGATCGGGTCAACGGGGCTAGTTTTTACAAATATTCGAGGGACTGGGTTATTTTTGCAAATATTCATTTTATTAGGGTTAAAAGTGCTAATTACCCTATTTTTAATGAATGGTGTGCATTGTGTGTGTCATTAATGACAGTCAATTTCTCTTGTTCAATCGTTTTTGTCCCATTAGTGGACTGTTTCAAATAATAATATAATAAGATGGCCCACTAGGGAGGGTATCTGATCTGTTCTGCAACTTTTTATATAATATATTTTCATTATTTCTTCAACACTGTACACAAGTGGTTACTATTCAATTATTAGGAACCTCCTCTAAATCCCAAGCTAATTTTGCAATTAAAATACATGTCTCTCTTAAAAATTCATTATATCCCTCTTAGTCAATGAATGTTTTGTAATGTCTCACGTCTCTTAAATAGCAAACAAACCATTGGAGATTAGGGTTCAGGAAAATATTACACTCATTTTTTTTTATTGATTATTACTGTTATATATGTGTCACTTTTAACCTGCTGGTAACCGTTAGAGCGTTCTGGCAGTTTTTTGGTTTTTACCGGTTTTCGATCGGAACCGCTTATTTTTGGACTGTTAGCTATCGTCCTGAGTTAGAGGACTCCGATTGGAAATCTAACTGCATATTTGGTGTCCTGGTGCCATTTTATGCCTCTCACGAAAATTTCATCGAATTCCGGCATCGTTTCCAAAAATTTCGCAGTTCCGGGGCGTATCCGGGTATTTTAAGTCGCTCACTATATAAGTGGGATCTAAAATTTCCGAGTTACTATTCATCATCCCCGACCTTGGACTCTCTCTCTCCTCTCCTCCGTTTTTCTTCCGTTTGAGCCCCCTACACCCCTCAAAATCAAAAACCTAAAGCACGGGAAGTGTAGATCGGGTCCCGATCTACGCTCCGGTGTCTTCAAATCCCGATTCCGACGACTCTAGCCACTCCGTCCCCCTCTCTTTGTCCTCTGATTCGGGCCATTTCGAGGGCTGTGGTAGATCGGGGCGTAAGAGAGCCTTTGGGAAAGGTTTCGGCGCGCGGAGAGCACACGGTCACCCCTTCCTCCCCCTCGGTAAGCTTCTTTTCCTCCTTTTTCTTGCTTAGATGATTGCTGGGGGGGGGGTTTTTGTGTTTGGGGGTGGTCGGCGGCAGTGGGGGTCGTCGGAGGGTGGTCGGAGGTGGTCGGCGGTCGTGGGAGGGGCGGTGGTGGCGCTCGAGCAGTGGCTGGGCTGTCCCGGGCAGCAGGCAGCAGCGGCAGCGGCCCAGGCAGCGCGCGGGCTGGGCGCGTGCGGGGATGCGTGCGTGCGCGCGGCGTGCGCGCGGGCGTGCGCGGGTCTGGCGCGAGGTGCTGGTCGTGCTGGGCGCGCGGGACGGGCTGGCAGTGCTGGCAGCGAGCGCAGGGGGCCGGCTTGGCGTGCGCGCGTGCGTGCGCGCGAGCGTGCGTGCGCGCGAGCGTGCGCGCGGGCGTGCGCTCGGAGGTGCGTGCGAGGTGTGCGCGAGGCGCAGCGGGGCAGGCGAGGTGCGTGCGAGGTGCGCGCGAGGTGCGGCAAGGTGTGCGAGGTGCGTGCGAGGTGCGCGCGAGGTGCGGCAAGGTGGCGGAGGTGCGTGCGAGGTGCGGCAAGGTGGCGGAGGTGCGTGCGAGGTGCGCGCGAGGTGCGGCAAGGTGGCGGAGGTGCGCGCGGGGCGAGGCGCTGGGCGCGGGGGCGTGCGGGGTGCCCCGGGAAGCGCGGCGGTGCACCCGGGCGGTCGGGTGGCCGTGCGGGTGGTTGCCGGAGTGCTCGGGCTAACGTGCGTGCGGGTCGCGTGCACGGTTGCCCGAGTGTTAGGGGTTTGTTGTGGGTTTTGGGTATTTATTTGAGTATTTAATAATATCTGTGGATTTATACTTACCAAGTAATACCCTGTCTTGCAGATCTCGACGGGCGGTCGCGCGACGACCTAGATACTGGTGAGTGGGACAATCCAACCCAGTAGAGAGGTGTTATACGCACTTGGGCGTATACCGACCTCTCCTGGGGCACCGTGGATTATATTAACCTGTAATAATATGTATTGCATGTGAGCCTGATGAATATGTAGAAATGCATGTTACCCTAGGCTTTTCTGTTAGGGACTTGCACCCATAGGATAGGTGTAAGAGCCATGCACCACCTCCTGTTTCTTGTTAGGAAACCACGACCTGTGTATGCGTCCTACTAGTTTATTTATTCAATTAAATGCTAGTGTATGTTAAATCGCATGCCTTAGGTAATATTATCGGGAGGAGCCTTGCGAGGACAGCGGTGAGACCCGTGTTAGGGTACTCCGTGTTCCTTGTTTGGTTGTCGGGATGTCCTGTATCGGGACCTCAGGCTGCCCTCCCAAGGTTTCTAGTCCCAATAATATTATAAGTAATGTTGTATGTTTGGTATGATTATTAGCATGTGTAGTGAATATTATAGGGGAGGGGCCTTGCGAGGACAGCGGTGAGACCCGTGTAAGGGTACTCCGTGTTCCTTGTTTGGTTGTCGGGATATCCTGTATCGGGAACTCACGCCGCCCTCCCGAGTTTCTTTCCCCCAATGATATTCCAACATTGCTTTTGATTGTACTTATCCCCCGCATCTTGGATATGCGCCCTGGAGGAACTCTGAAGAGTTCATGACATTTGAGTGGTAGAGATGTTTTGTCGGCGGATCCGAGTGGATCATATGCGTATGGATAGGCTGTTCTGTTCCCTGCGTTGGATCCGGTAGAGGCTACCCCCAGCGTTAGACAGGGCCTTCCTGACAGAGGGCTCCCATTAGTAGGCACCTCCTGATTTGGTGACGGACTGTGCTGAATGTGGGAGTAGACCAGGCGGCCTACGGAGTGGATGGTGAGACTATCGGTGGACCAAGGGTGACCAACAGCCTAGTCAGTCCCAAAATCCTTTGTCACCCGTTGAGGGTGAGGGTGAGGGTGTAGTGGGTTGGCGATGAGCGACCTACTGGATTTGTGAATAGATGATTATCAGTCCCCATAGCCTATGTCACCCATTGATGGGTGAGGGTGAGGGTGTGGTGGTTCGGCGAAGTACGAACCACTGGATTATGTTGTTATGTCTTGGAGACTGGATAAATAATGGAATTGTGGTAAATATTGTCTGTGATGCATGGGTTGTGCTGTTCACTGAGCGTGTGGCTCACCCCTCGCACATGTTTTTCCCCAGTGGTCACTGAGCCTGAGCTAGAGCCGGAGCAGCAGTTGGAGCTTTCCGAGGGATTCCTTCAGTAGCGGAGCAGCGCCACGTCCCGCGAGTGCCAGAGGTTATCAGCATCCCTTCTTGACTGTATGTATTTGATTTCCGTGCTTGGCACGTGTTTGTATATGTTCAGTTGTATTTGTGTATATTGGCTCTCACAGGACAGATGATTGAGTATCGAGTCTGTAGAATGTTTATTCACAGATTCAGTCTTTTGCTTCCGCATTTGGTGTATATATCATGTCAGCCTTTTGTTGCATGTGTGCCATTCTGGTTGTTTGTGTATGATATATATATTATTGACCTCCTGTGTAGATTCTGATATTATATATACACTTGCCGCGTCCCTGGGTTGGCCGCCCTGGGGCGTGACAATTACAGTACCTGCATATGTTTTGATTTCTTTTCAAAATATATATTTGACTAAAAAAATACATTTTTCTTTTATAAAAATGAGGAATATATTCACATGAATTGAATACATATATTCTTGCTTTTTTGTGCTTTAGGTGTTTTTATATATTATGTTAGTAACTATTGGAAAAACTTGGGTTTTGATCAATTTTGAGTTAAAATGAGTTTGAGTTCCACTAATTATTTTTAGTGAAAACCCATTGGATTACGTTCCTCTCGTTGAATAGATGAACATAGTATATTTACATTCTCAAAATCAATTTTGAGTGAATGAGAAAATTGGATCCAAAGTTCTCCTAATAACATGATGAAAGTGGTGGGTGGTTGGGGAAGAAGGAAAAACTATAGTCTCATATCGGTTGTTTGAAATAAACATTGATGATTTATAAGATGGACTCTTTGTATTCTAGTGAATTGTTTTTGGTGGACACCTATGGTGGACTTTTCTATGCGTGGTGGTGCACCACATGCGTGGGCGTATTGAGCATTTTAGAGGTGCACTTTGCATCGTCACTAGGAGCTAAAGCCTTTTCTTTTTGGACCTTTTGTCAGATCGGACGATGGGGATCATTTTGATCTGATGAAATATGGACCATCGATCGGATGAATCCTCAGATACAATATGGGCCATCGGATCAACGGTTACGATCTGACCGTTTGATGTTTGGATGGAGGGGTGTCTTAGACTCTGAGGAATGGACTTATGGACTCCTCGAAGAGTCTTTTCAACCGATTTTCTACCCTATAAATTCCACCTAGTATCTGCATTTTAAAATCATCCAATCATTCACTGCAATAGGCATTCAGTCTGTTGGAGTTTGCATTCGAGTCTCATAGCATTCCAGTCAGACAGAGTTGGAGAAAAACACAGTCAGTTCGCTGTCCCTTCGATTTGTACTGTTGCTATTGTGGGGAGTCCGACCGTTGTATCCTGGGAGACTATCACCTGATCCGTGGGCACCTTTCCGGGGCGAATATAGTCTCAAGAACATAGAGTCCAACTCTAGCCTCGGTCTTCATCTTTTAGAACAGAACAAACTCATCAAATCAGTACACTTCTATTCCGTTTTACTGCCGTCTAAATGATAAATGATAAAATGCAGTAACATTATAAATGTAAAATGCAATGTCACAAAAAAAGAAAGAGTGTATCAACCTATAAGGTAGTGTAACCTTTTATTTTATGCAAAGAAAATATCATGTCCATTTTATAGTACCGTTTGCAGCTCGCGCACATTTTAATTTATTTTAAAGCATATATTTTACAAGTGAAATATATTTTTATATAAAAATAAAATATATACATGTTTGAATTAAATACATATATTTTTTATATTTTTAAATTGTATATTGAATTAGTGGAATAAGTACTACATTACGGAATTTTATATATTGCTTTCATGACTGTTATAAATGAGATTAGAAAATGAATTGAGCGTATCAATGTCCTTTATGCAAAAATGTATAGGCTATTGCAATAGAGTGCTCCGTCTTATAGAATAAGGAAAATGTGTTCCGTTCAGCCTTTTCTACAACCACCTTCCCAGTTCACACACATATGGTTTTTTTTATATACTTTAATAATAAAATAAATTATTTTATTAAAAAATAAAATATATATTCATAGAAATTAAATGTATATATTTTTTATATTTTTTATAATAGAGTATATACTAATGACATAAATAGTTTTTTTCATAATATATATTTCATATATTGTGTTAGAACGGTAGAAATTGCTGAGCTAATATACATTTCATATTCTTGTTTTTTCGTCTTTCCATCTAGACAAATAATAATGTTCCATCTAATCCTTTTTTTTTTCCCAAAAGATAACCAGTGAAAGATACATGAATCCTATATCATTCAACTTCAAATTGTAATGGTTAAGTGAACATGCAAAACGAAAGCATTCTAGATTAGAGAAGAATACTATTTTTTTTCTAGGACTAGTTTAGTAAATGGATAAATATTTAGGATAAGTTAGTTTAAGATAAAAAATCATTATTTTTATCTGAATTTACATTTAGTAATGTTTTTTATTATCCTCATTTTTTTATGTTTTTATCCTTAATCTTGCATTTGGATCAAATATAGAATAACTTCAATTTTTTTAAAAAAATATCAAATCTATTCTTCCTATTAATGGGGCATTAATATTGTTTGGGGAATACATTCTTTCTTTTTATGTGATTGTTGGGCTCTTTAAGCTCTTGGTTTTAACTCTTGCATCCTTCGTTTAACCCTTCTTCTTTTCAAATCACATTCATCTCAACTGGTAAGAATATTTTCATGTTATTTAGATTATATTTTTTTGAATGCTAGATTGATCTGATTTTTAGGAATACCAGTGATTAGATATCTTTTTTTTGTATTGATCAAATATATTTATATTGTTAAAAAATTTATGAATTTTAATGAAATCAAAACTTACAAATCCTTTTTAATGAATTATAACATATATACATTAACCCCAAATTAGACGCATTGATCTGGGTGTGTTTGAATCTTTCTTGTTTCATGCGTTGCTGGGTTTTTTTTTTCCACGAGTTTCATGCGGGTTGTTGAGCTGTTGTATTGCTGGGCTCTCTTTTTGTTTCACACGGGTTTTTTTTTTTTTTTTGGTTTTCGTCTTTTTTTTAAAAGGATAGTAATAAATGTTGTCCTAATTTTATAAAATATAGATAAAAAATTGTGATAAAGTATATTCCACCTTTTATTTAGAATAAACTATCTTTATTTTTTATCTTAAAATGTGGATAATTATTCATGCTTTATCCCTTTTTATCTTATACCATATGAGATAATAAGTTATTTAACTCATTTATTTCTTTATTTCAACCCCTATCTCTATGTCAAACTAAACCTTAATGTTTTTTTAATTTTATTAGAGGTGTAAAAAGGCTGTGTTGGGTTGGCCCTGCATATTAGAGAAATGGGCTAACGGCACTACCAACCCCTCCCCCCTCCCCAAACCTTCACTGGCATCTCCCCCTTGTGTGAAGAGAGAATATCTAATTATTCTGTTTTTATGTTTTTATTTGTGGCTGTTGTTACATACAATTTTACATACAATCTCATGTATCTTTAACAAAAAATATATATATCTCATTAAATAAAAAACATGAAATTTTTTATTTCTTCTAAAGTGGATCAATACAATTCATTATACTATATATTTATTTTGTTGAAAGCATATACTTTATTACATGGATTATACACATTTAAAAAAAATCAAAACATGTGAAGACATACGTGAGACTGTAAGTTAGATTACCTCTAACACAGTACACTGTATTAACGCAGTAAATTAATTTTTTTATTTTTTTAAAATAAAAAATAACTAGCATATCTTAGTTATACTTCACTTTTTATAACAATATGTATTTTAATATACGAGTGCATTTTTTTTTAAAAGGACTAATAAAGACAGCGAACTAGACTGTTTATGAACATGTACAGTTCGTTGAAATACATTCCCTATTATTTACAAACCCAAAAGCGTCAACTCTTCACAAACCGATCCAAAATCAACAGTACCGAATCAAACAGTTAGAATTGGTTTAATGTTCTCATTATTAGAGTTTGGATCCAGTCAAGTCTGATATCACCAATACCATCAATATTGAACAGATATGAATCAAATTACACATCCTAACAGCATGAATTGAACTGTATAGAGAGTGAATTGACTGTGGAGCTCAAAATTGTGTAATTTTGTGCAGTTTGATACTGATGGTATTGGACTGGATCCGGATCCGGACCCATTATCATTGGTTAGTCCCGAACGCAACAAAAACGGCTGATGTTTCAGTAGAACTGTAGAAGCTCTTCTTCTTCTTCGTCGTCGTCGACGGAGATGGACGCGAACGCTCTCCCGGACGACCTCTCCGTCAAGATCGCGTCCCTCCTCGATGTGCCCTCCGCAAACCCTACTCTCTCAAGTTTCAAGTCCTGCCTCTGTTTGTTATCTTGTGCAAAGTTCTTTTTTTTTTTTTTGATGGATTAGGTCACCGATCTCTGTTCGTTGGGAGGATGTTCACGGTACTGGCGCGGCCTCTGCACCTCCGATCACGTCTGGGTCTCCCTCTTCAAGCGGCGGTGGCCGTCTATCAGTAGCGGGGGACAAACGCCGGCCGAGGTGAGAAAGGAAGGGAAAAGAAAAACGAGAGAGGTTGATGGGATTGGCCTTTTGCTTTGTTGATTAGGGTTTCAATTGGGTTCTTAAGTCGAATGGAGAGGAATTTTGGGGAAAATAGTTGTTAAACTCTTTAAAAGTTTGATTTTTTATTATTATTATTATTGCGTTTGTGCTGCTAATTATAAGATTTTGGAGGGAGTGTTGATCGACTCTTAAGGTGATATTTTAGTGAAATAACATTGGTAGAGAAAGGCAATACTATTTTTTTTGGTGGGTTAGATATTTTTAGAAGGAATAATATCAAGGATTTTGAGGGTACAACACGACAAGTTCCCAGGAGCTCACCTATCCTAGTACCACTCTTACTCAAGTACCCTTAACTTTGGAGTTCTGACAGGATCTGATGCATGTGTATTAATTCTGATATGGAAGGCAATACCATTAAGATGTGCATCTGGGGCTTAATAATGCGCATGATTTGTGGGTGATTCTATGCATTTGAGGTTCTTCCAACTAACATTGGGTTCCTTGTCGCCAAAGGAAATATTAGTATTACGAATTTTTTTTGATGATGATAATGGGATCTAACGAGTATGAAACACAAAAAGTCAATAGTTAATATAAAATTTATGGTATTTTGTTTGATCCTATGTCAATATGCTTTGATAGAATCTATTTATTTGGTGAATAAATTGGAAGCATTGGAGTATTCCAACAATTTCTAATTGTTTGACTGGCATTCCATTGTTTTAGCTTTCCTTGGATCATTTGATAATCTTCTTACCTTTTATTGACAATCTGTGCACAGTTGTTACATAAATGATCCATCTAGCTCGGTCTAATTTTGAGTAACTAGTCTCTAAAAAGGTTCTTTGAAGGGAATGTGATTGTGATAATACCAGATTCTTATAAGAATCTGAAGAAACATATGGTCTGCCCCTTATATCTTGGGGGTGCATCTCTTTGCTCTCTTTGATTTTCAGTGATCTCATAAAAAAATTCTCCAGAATCGCTCCCATAAATCACATGTTTTATCATGCATTTTTGTATTGTTATAGCTCGTCCTTCATTTCCAGTGCTATATACTTCAGCGTTTTATTGAATTGATCCTTTTGCAGAAAATCTAACAATATTCTAACAATCTGTAGGGATGGAGGAGTATTTACATTAGGCAGCACAGAGAAATGGCTGTTAAAGCTAACGTTGTAATTGAATTTGTGAAGCTATGTTCTCAAAATGGATCACTTGAAGTTGGGGACTATTTAAAAGCAGTTGAATATTTGTGCTCATTGGAAATGGGATTCAAAGATGTGGCGATGTTTTTGTTCTCGACCAAAGTCGGGGTGCTCCTGAATCTTGTTGGACTACATTATTCCAAATTTGGGCTTGAAGTGGCGGTAATATTTTATTCCATATCCTCCTACTTTGAATAAACCTACATCCTCCATATTCTGGAAACATTTGGTTTTCCTCTTTCAATCATATGTTTACCTTCTCTTCATGTGAACTAGCAGTTGAAAACTTGGTGTGATACTTTGTTACTTGTTCACTTAAAATTGATAAGGAAACAGTAAACCTAAAGTTCTACCCTGGTTGGCCAATCAGGATGACATAGGAAAATAAAATTCAGATCTCAAAATTTTACATCTGTTCTTTCCCTTCCTAAATGTTCTCATTTTGTCATACAGTGACCTACCTCTATGAATCCATTCTTGCAATTGAATAATACAATTTTTCCTCTTCTCCACCACAAAACATGAGGCAAACATCAATTTCAATTTTGCTTGGCATCTGGATACGAGATAAACTATGTGGTGGATTTCGTATGGTTTTTAAGATATAAAAGAGATGAAGGACCAGTAATACTTTCAGTTGACTGTTAGTATCTGATTAATGAATAACTGATAGTGCTTCATGACAGATATGAGTTACAGAATGGTCCTTGTAATTATTTTGGTTTATACATGAGAGCTATAGATCTTTCACAATAATTGACTATTCTATAATTAATTTAGTGATACTAGTTGGACTGAATATTTAATATTCCTTGTTATTCAGCATAAGATTTTTGTTTGTTAGGTAAACACAGGGACTCAAACCCATGACCTCATGGTTGCAAATTATGTTGTCAACCATTGAACTATGGGTCCAAGCCTCGTTATTCAGCATGTGATTATCATATATTACATAGATTTTTTTTTTTGGGGATTTGTATAGAGTACTGCTCAGCTTCTGTTCTGATTATCAGCAAGAAAAGGGTTTTGCCTGATTTGCTTTCTAGGTCCTCTGCTTTGTGCTCCCTTTTTTAAGGTGCCAAGTGATAGTAGTAAACATTGTATTTGCTAAGGTAGGATGCCTACGATTTCTTCAAAAAAAAAAAATTGTATTGGCGAATGCAACAAATGAAATATTGTAGAAAATTGATGCACTTGATACTCTTTACGAAAATTTATTTCTATGTCAGCAAAAGGAGCTTAGGTTAGTTGGTCAAGACCCGTCAGTCTTACCACTGATGTCTAATGTATTATAAACAACCTTATTTTTTTGATGAAAAGCTACTCATCCTACCTTGATTTTATTCAAATTAAACAGAATGCCCATAGTACAAGCAACAAGATAAAGCTGGGAGAGGGGTAATCCAGAAAACATCACATGGTAGAAGAGATATCTACCATGGGCACACACCCCTACCCAATAACCAGGACTTCTTACTCTTTGACAATTAACTTGCCCCCACTATACAAAACGATATTAGCCCCTATACAAAAAGGCCCCAATCCTTGATGAGGTGAACCACGATTCCCAAATGTTGTCCACATAAACTCTAGACAAAAAATTAGGTGGTTGCTTGCAATCTGTATAGCACACTTCTTCAGATTGATTAGTTAATGGAATTTTTTCAGAGCTCCCTAAATTGTAGTCTAATCATCTCAGCCTAGAAGTGGCAAGTGGAGATAGTGTTACATCATCTCTGTGGATAAACATAAATTGTCTCTTGTCCTAATTTTCTCTCTCTAAAAAGATCTCTAAAAATTGCAAGTTAAAATAGAATCTCATCTGTGTTAAAACACACTACACTAATCCATGTAGGCAAAATGAAATCAGAGGTCTAGTCCATCACACATTCATAGCCTCACATGAGAGTTGATGTTTGACTGGTAGGCTATGGTGGTAAGGCTCATTTCTGTTATGCCAAGATTTTAATAATACACAGATTGACAGGTCAATTCCTTTGTGATGGGAAAAATGGGCCATTACACATTATCTATATGTCTTTGATTTTTCTTTCTTGATATATATCATATATGTCAATTGTACAATACTGGCTAGCGCTAAACACAGATTGCAGTATCGTGGCCACAATTATAAATCATCTTGGTCCATACTGAAAATCCTCAGGCTTTCTTAAATACCTGCAACTCTTTTCCTTGACTTTGCAGGATGAGGTTATCCTGGAAGCACTTTCAAGCCACCGACTGTCTGAGCGTCAAGTCTGTGTGAGTTGGTTCAAGTTGGGAAGGTGGTTTTTTGGCTTCCGTCTGTCCGATGAGTCTCGCTCTCGCACAGTCTCTCTTGCCGAGCTCGCGGTGGATAAGGAGGCAGAGGTTCTCAAAGTACTCAAACGTGGTGCTATTCATGAAGTCCTGAGGGTTCATATCTCGTCGGTGACTGCTTCATCATCCCAGAACGTGTTCGAATTTCAAAATGGGCCACAGATCTGATTTAGCCTGTAATTGCTGAAGTCCCTATGAAATGAACAAAATCATGTATATATTGTACCAAAAAAACACAGGAAAAAAAAGGAAAATTGTGTATATGACTATTACACGTGTATATATGGCCTCCATTTGGCATTGTACGAAGAATTGTGCTTGTATTTGAATAAACATGGCAATAATACATGTAGTGCTGAATTTGTTTCAATGGATCCTTGTGCCAAACTTTTTTTTTTGTTTGTTTTACTAATGTGTACTTTCATATGTAGATTTGACTATATTATATACAGGGGTAAAAAGAGTCCATCGAATTCCTGATGAAACGGAAGTAGTTGAAGAGTACCTGCCATGGATCATTCAACGGCTGGCTTGAGTTTTCTTCCCCCACTTTTCTTCCTATATATCATAACATATCAATATTTTTTGTGAAGGTGTATGTTTCATTAAACTAGTAATGTATGTTCGACAAAAAAAAGCTGAAAGCATATTTAGAGTATACTGTATGAATGATTGTCTTTAACATATTTTATAAATTTAATTTTCTAGTTTTAATGCATTTTTTGTAATTCGGGGTCCTAATTCATTGGATTGAACTAAAGAGACACATGTTATATTAATAAAGGGAAAAATCGTCACAGGTCCTAAAATCTTGTGTAAAATTACAAAAAGTCATTGCAAAATCCATAAATTGTCATAGGTCCCTGTAAAATGATCTGGTTAACAGTTTTAGTCCTCTAGTTAATTTTCCGTCAGTTTGTGAATAATATTCCCCGAATATTCTGTAACAGCAACAGTGTTCACCAAAACTATTTTGAAATAAGTCCCTGCAAACCTTGTAAAATCGTATTTAGTCCTTTACATTTACAAAACTGCCATTGTCACTTTCCCAGCCTCCCACTTCCAACGGTAAAAAAAAACTACCCGTTAGAAACACAAATGCTGTACATATCTCCTCCCAAATCTCATCTCCCATCTATGCCTCCATTGCCGATGTAGACCCACCACCACTGTCGACTGCCACCTTTGCTGATTTAGCCGCGGATTTGGTTCACCGCCCACGAGTGCCACCATTGCAGTCCGACCACCACCACCCACTGCCACCGTTTCAGTCCCACCACCACCGCGCATTGCCACGGGTTCATACTCACCACCCTTGCAGAGAGGTCCGAACCCAACAATGTCAGAATCAAACAGTATATTCAACAATGTAAGTTTGATAAAACAAGTTCTGTTTTTGTAAACACTTCAAGTGTTTGATAAAATTCCTAAATGAATTTGTGGGTATTAAAATTGTTTGGGTTTTCAGGAAGCAAGCAGTATATTCAGGCTTTCGTATAGATACATTCCACCACGTGAATGTCGATGCAAGAAAGGTGATTGTGTAATCAAGACTTCTCGGCAACCACATAGCAAAGGTCGGAAGTTTTACTCATGCCCCATGTATAAGGTATGCCAGTTGATACAAATCAGCCCACATTTTTGTTTGTTTGTTTTTTTTGTCAACCAAACTTTCATGAAACCAATCTGTGTAATTTGTTGTTGTAGACTCCCGCTGACTGAAACTTCTTTGAATGGGTCGATGATCCAAATCACTCTACCATTGATATCAAGTATCAACTCATCGCTCTTGAATTGTCACTACAGAGAAGGCTCAATTTGCTGCAAAGCTTGAAAAAAAACTTACTTTGATATTGATTTGTTTAGTTGTTCTTTTTCTGTTTTTAGTGTATGTTATGTATAAGATGTCTCTTTGAATCTAGTAGTTATGTAATTTTGTACTTACTATTATGTTGGTCATTTTTTGTTATGAAAGTATGTTCTATGCCTCACAGGTTAAGAAGTCTCTTTGAGTTCAATTTATTCCTTCATATTCCATTTCATTCCATTCTGTATCAAGTTATCAATTGAAAACATGAAGTCTCTTTTTATTCTCATTTGAAAAGTGTTTTTGTAGCAGACATGCATATCACACAGAGAGTTTTATTCTCTTTTGAAGTCTCTTTTTACATTTAGAGTTTTATTTTACATGTTATAATAACATATAATCTTCACATATCTTTGAACCCCTACAAACCTAAGTGGAACCCTCTCAGGCCACCCGTAAGATGATCCAAGAAAATATTGATTTTCAATATATATGAAGTGTTGTGCAGATCTGATGACCTGCACATATGCTTTATGGATGCTCCAGTCTATCACAATGTTCTTCCCACATTCAAGATTCTATAGAGGAAATCATTTCAAAAATCATTTTGTGCTCCCAATAACCATATATGACCATTTGAATTAGTTAACAGGCTATACGCTGACAATCTCATCTAATGTGTGAAAACTTACATTTATGGCATCACAAAAGGCACAACATTAAATTGTTCAACATTAAAAGACATACATATGCTTATTACAAACTTGATACATGAACTACATGATAATCTAACATACCACCAACTTTGTCTATTACATCCCTGTCATGTCTATGATCTTACTACAAAAACTTACATGCCCAGATGTCCATCTAAAATACAATCCATAACATGACCAAGCAAAAGCAGCTAAAACACAGTTGTCTATGAACTTACTACAAAAACTTACATGCCCATATGTCCATCTAAAATACAATCCATAGCATAACCAAGCAAAAGCAGCTAAAACATAGTCCATCACATCTAAAATGCATCATATGCATTGTCCATAACAAAAAAATCTCCAGAAGCAGTTGAACATAACCAAGCAGATCCCACTGAAAAGGCCAACTTCCATTGCAACCTGATATAAAAAAAATGGAATTAAACTGAACACATTTTATGAAATTTAAGATGAAACATTATTCAAATCATGTGGCATTAAATGTGTTCTACCCTCTTTGTCATGATCTATTGGAATGATCTGTCTGATTTGCCTACTCCACCACCTCTTTTAGTCCAGTTTTTCTTTGGTTTACTAGTTGGTTTGACTCCCAAGTTTCTCCCCCTTCTCACACTTGCTCTGTTGATAGAACTAAATACAGTACAAGTGTGTTAGAGCTGAAATGACAAACAATGTAACATTATAGTCTTCTAATTCCAATACCTTGTTTCTTTGACACTAATATGTGCACCAGGTCAACTCATACTCGTCCCTCCGACACTTATATTAAAACGGAAAAAATTTAGTAGTTGAATGACTTTGTACTGCTAGTCTTCGACCATTCAGGGAAATCATCCCAAAGATCTATCATTGCAATTTGATCCCTGTCGAAGACCTTCGTAAACTACTTCCCTTCCACATAATTTTGACCATTTTCTGATTTTACGGGCTTCCGATAGCCATCATAGACAAATGTCACCCTAAACAAATCTTCCTTCACATTAATTGAACAAACAAAATGACATATCAATAATAATCTGAAATATATACATTCAAGTCAATCCACAAAAAAATGCATATCAAACACATACTTAGTTCAAAATACACATACAATCTAGTTGAAATCCATGGAAATCCCCAAAATCCACAAAATACACATCTAACCCTAATATTCCCCAAATCCAACCCTAAAATGCACATAGAACTATAAAATTCACATTCAACCCTAAAATCTGATATATATACATTCAGGTCAGTCTGCATATCAAACATATAATTAGTTCAAAATGCACATACATTCTAGTTGAAATCCATGAAGATCCCCAAAATCCACAAAATACACATCTAACCCTAATTAATATTCTCTAAATCCATCCCACAAAATGCCATATCAATAATAATCTAAAATATATACATTTAGGTCAGTCCACAAAAATATGCATATCAAACACATACTTAGTTCAAAATGCACATACATTCTCGTTGAAATCAATGGAAATCCCCCAAATCCACAAAATACACATCTAACCCTAGATTGCACATCTAACCCTAATATTCCCCAAATTCAACCCTAAAATGCACATAGAACTATAAAATTCACATCCAACCCTAAAATCTGATATATATACATTCAGGTCAGTCCACAAAAATATGCATATCAAACACATAATTAGTTCAAAATGTACATACATTCTAGTTGAAATCCATGAAGATCCCCCAAATCTACAAAATACATATTTAACCCTAGAATGCACATCTAACCCTGATTAATATTCTCCAAATCCAACCCACAAAATGACATATCAATAATAATTTGAAATATATACATTCAGGTTAGTCCACAAATATATACATATCAAACACATACTTAGTTCAAAATGCACATACATTTTAGTTGAAATCCATGGAAATCCCCCAAATTCACAAAATACACATTTAACCCTAGAATGCACATCTAACCCTAATATTCCCCAAATCCAACCCTAAAATGCACATAGAACTATAAAATTCACATCCAACCCTAAAATCTGAAATATATACATTCAGGTCAGTCCACAAAAATATGCATATCAAACACATATTTAATTCAAAATGCACATACATTCTAGTTAAAATCCATGAAGATCCCCCAAATTCACAAAATACACATCTAACCCTAGAATGCACATCTAACCTTAATATTTCCCAAATCCAACCCTAAAATGCACATAGAACTATAAAATTCACATCTAACCCTAAAATACACAAAATATACATCCAAATCCAAGCACAAACCCTCCAACCCTCAAATACTTGTATCAAAACAGGAAAAAAAAACCTTTAAATGGTGAGAGTCTCACCGTCAGAGATGGTGTTTTGATTGTGGATTGTGGATTGCGTGACAGAGATTACTCGAAGAAGAATGACGGGTTCGTGTGGTTGATGACGGGTTCGTGTGGATGAAGATGAGTTTCACGAGAGAGATGAGAGAGACCATCAAAGAAGCAACATTTTTTTCCCTTTTGAGATAACATTTCACTTTGTTCACGTGAGTGAAAGGGTACTTTAGTAATGTTATTTGTGTGGTTAAACCTAACTATATGTTAGGTTACTTGGTGTTACTGTAGGGGCTTATTCAACAACTTATTTAAAACACAGGGACCTAAGACGATTTATGGGTTTTACAAGGACTTTTTATGATTTTACACAGATTTAAGGGACTGTGATAATTTTTCCCATTAATAAATAAAGAAATAAAAAAATTTTGATGGAAAAATTCTGAATGAATATGTTGTGTAATCCCACGTGCATTTTCTAAGTGTTTTGAATTTTTTCGAAGGTGCATATTTTATACAACAAAATGTGACTTTATAATATACATTTTATAAATTATGCATCCACTTTAACAAGAAAATAAATAAAAATTAATATGCTTCATCTTTCAAAGCATGTATCTAATTAGGGAAATGAGATTGTAGCTACAAATAAGGATTGCACGATAATAAGTAGGGTTAAAGACATCTACATCCCTGTAAACATAGATAATTTCATATAAGTCTCTCTTAAAGTTGGAGCAGACATATTAATCCGTGAAAACTCACAAAAACTCAATTATTATCCTTGCATTGAAATTTCATTCTAATTTGATGGGTTATGTAATTGTGTAGACATTATAGTTCCCATAAATAATCATAAAGATAATTAATCCCCTGTGAAGATGAAATTACCTTTGTATGATTTTTTATCTTTCTTCATCCTATAGAGACATTTAGCCCCTGTTTGGGTAACGGGTTAAGCTTGGATAAGGGTGGTATAAGGGTAGTATAAGAATGGATATGGAAAATAGTTGTTTGTTTGCAGAGTATAACTTGGTATTACTAAGCCAGTTTAAACGAGTATAAGAGAGTATAACAATTCTAAGTAACCCATAGGATAAGCTATACTCAGTTTATCTATTCCCATGGGCCCACATGTCAAATCAACTTTTTACACCTTATCACATCAAATCACCTATCAACACCTCTTATACATCAAAGGGCCCACATGTCAAATCAATTTTTTTACACTTTATTTATATTTTATTCTTTATCAACCAAACAACTCGAACATTTATTCTTACGTTTTCTAATGAGAATAATAAAAAACACAACTAAACATGAAATCTCTTATTCCTGTACGGATTATTTAGCATGATCACTTATTTTATTTTAGACATGCAATAGTTCCACTTTATAAGGTGTAGTTTATGGTAGTATGCGTATCAGTTCCATTTTGGTTGTGGGAAACTAAAGGAGATATGATTTATGGGGTTTTTCCAATTTATAATAGCTGCCAGCTAGATTTCACTGAAACTCCAATTCTATATTGCATTTAGCAAAGTAAAAAGAATTAGTGGGTAAGCTTTTGGAATATGTGGATTATTATTATTTGAGGTGTCATGCAATGGTATTCTCCAACTGAATGGAGTTAAGATTGTTTTTGGCTTAACAGAAGGAAGCTTAGGTAATAATTCAAATATTTGTTTTGAAACCTCATGCAGTTAGAGCACAGCTATTGTGTCCTTTCATTCAGGTACAACCCATAACCATCACAGATAATGTCTTAGTTATCTTATGTTACTTCTCTGTTGAAGCTTTCAATTACCTGTTGCCTATGATTTAAATCTTGAAACATAGCTATAATTGTGTTTTCTCCTTGAATACTCTTTTGTCATATTTAGGTTTAAGTCTTCAGATTTAAGGATATGATATTTTTAGTCTCTTTCAGAGACTAAAATAAAAATCAAATAATTTAGTAATAGGTCCCTCCCAGGGATTAATAAGAAACATATCTTTTAAATATAGGGACTTAAACTTAAATATGAAGAAGTAAGGAATCGATCACTAAATCATATAGTTTACATGGACTGAAAAATAAAAAACTTTTTTTTTTTTTTTGGCGACGATGATGTGACGTACGGATTTCCCACCATCGCTTTCTCTCTTTTTTTGTCGGTTCTGCACACGTCATAAACACAACCAAACATATCATAAAAATTGATTTTCTTAACCCCAACCGTCCGATTGATCGGGTCTGCCATGCCGTGTTTTTTCTTTTTGGCAGAGGGGATCAGTGTTTGCAGGTACATTTCTATGTTTAATTAATCAATCGAAAAAAGATTTGGGTAAAATGTATTTGGACACCAAAACCTACATGAACACTTTATGAAGTTTAAAAATATACATTTAGACGTCATGTTATTATATTTTTATTTTAAGATGGGGTAAAAATAATTTAAAATTATTTTTTTATCTTTAACTTTTTAAATATCTAAAAAAAAAAAATCAACTAATTAATTTATGGTATGCTTATGAATATTAATTTATACCGTAATTACTTTTTCAAATGCGTCTGAATGTATTTTTTGTGAGAATTAAGTCTCAAAAAAATTAAGGGTAATTAGCACTTTTAACCCCTGAAAATTGAAAATTTACAAAAATAGCCCCGCCACCCGAATATTTGCAAAAACTAGCCCCGGTGATATTTTACACTGGAGACGGATTATATATAATCCGTCTCCAGTGTTGCATCCGTAAATGGCCTATTTACGATGGAGACGGATTGTATATAATCCGTCTCCAGTGTAAATGGGCCCCCATATGGATTTACACTATATAACCCGTCTCCTGAAGACGGGTTATATATAACCCGTCTCCTGGAGACGGATTATATACAATCTGTCTTCAGTCTTTATTTTTTTTTTTTTTATTGTATACAATTTTGGCTATCTCACCTGTATAAAAATTTCTGCTTGAACATGCATAAATATAATAAAAATGCATTGATATTTACATAAATCCATTATAATCACTTGACTCCTGTTTCTAAACACCAATGAAAATACATAAATACAATACACAGAAATGAAAATGCATGAATATAATAAAAGTGTTTTACATCCCATAAATACAATCATCCAAATATTCTCATAAGTCCTTTCTTTTTAGCTTTTCTCGGAGCAGGAGGTGCTGATGAAGAGGGTACGTCAGTTGCTGTGGATGGCGGCACACCTGATTGTGGTGGAGTGGTAAATTGTTTGCCCGATCCCCGACTGGCAGTAGTAGAAGTACACCAAACCCTGCGTGGTCCACGAGTATATGTCTGGAGTGTCATCTGTGGAGCTCGATCAGGAGCTGGGGCTGTGTCACGCCCCAGGGCGGCCGTCCCCGGGATGCGGCAAGTGTATATATGATATCAGTAACAAGAGTTCAATAATATACCACAAACAACAACTAAGATGACAACACAGGTAAA